>CM029648.1:37376601-37701601 GCA_017311315.1 Dendrocalamus latiflorus
CAGAGATTGGTCGAGCCAGCGAAGTCCCCATCTCATCTCATCTCATTGGTCATGGTCGGGGAAGAATCACAACACAAAAGAATGCGCTTTTTTTCCTTGCCTTTCTGCTGCTGCATACGCGTGTGGACATACGTGGAGAAATTGACATAAAATATTTGACAATGTAATGCATGAACACAAACTTAATATGTTTTTTTTCGCTACGGCTAATAGTTTTTTGCTCTAATGTAAGCGCTAGTGTGAATAAAAAATCGATAAGCCGTTTTGAAAAGACGGTAGAGAAGTCGTCTCGTTTACTTGTTCGAGAAAATTATAAGTCATAAATCATAAGCTAAAAAGAAGGAATGTCACATCTAAATGATGTTTTTAAAAGGCTGCTTGGCAGTAGCTAATTGCTACAGTGCTAAGTGCAGTATCAAAGATTGTGATTTGTTCTTTTGTCATGGGGTTAACTGGGGTGTGCATATGCAAAGCGGCTTTAATGCTCTTGTATTATCAAGGCCCAAGAGTGCATGAAGACAGTGCAGTGCTACTGTAGGGTTCAGAATTTTTTTAGAAGAGATTTTATTATCTCTGCGCTCCACCATCAACTACAGATGAAATGACTTGCCTTTTGCCACCTCTCTAAAGAATTGCACATGTTTTTTTTTCTTGTCCATCATCAACTAGCGTTGGCTGGCTGCCTCTGGTTTCTGCCTCTGGAAGCGTTGAACAGCAAAAATTTCCGAGAAGGCAATAATAGGTTGTACGGCCGGCCAAGGAAAACGAGCAGCCAAGATTTTGCCACAATGCGACGTTGCGTTATTCCAGATACGTACAACGGCACACAAACATTACAACATCTGATTCCTTGTTGGCGACACAGCCATCGCAAGCAGTACGGCAAAGACACCGTTGTTAAATTTTCGCCAGGCGTACGAGTTTCACTTTGACCATGTGTATAGGCCTTTTATACTGCAAAATAACACAAACGAGTATCGTTTTATAGTCAATAATATACAAGATAAGTACAGACCAAGCTAGTTTTTTTTTATATATCGTCAGGCACGAATGATTGCACGAACGATCTTGACCTGCGCGGTCATCTGACAACCGAGGGAGGGAAGCCGATGCGAGCCAGCCAGCCAGCCAGCCGCCACGACCAACCTCGACCCGACCGAGATCTGTTCACGCCCGCACGGGTAAGGCATGTGCATGAACGTGTCGCTTTACACACGGGTCGATTCGTGCAGTCTCCCCGGCCAACTTTTTCACGTCTCCTCTCCCATTCTTTCTTCCGTTGCCACGTACTGTACGTGGTCCAGCAGTTTAATTTGGTACACTGTATTACGCTTTTGTGTCGTGCGTCTAATCTGACTGCGCACCGGGACCGCTTGCTTGGCCGCCATGCATGACGTCTGTTACACAGCTAGCTAGCTAGGCAGACAGTAAACGTACAAATGAAGCAGATGGGATATTTTGGACGGTGCTAATCCACACATTTTCCTGGTGCGTGTGCCATTGTGAACGCCGGTTCGCGAAATCCGGCTTGATTTGGCCTGGTTTCGCCGGTTTTACCTGCAAAAATTAGGCGTTTGATTTGCCTCCGATCCGCGGGCGCGCTCTCGTCGTTATCGTGCGCTGTGGCTGTGCAGTGCAACCTGTACGTGCCTGCCTGACCCGTGATGATGTATGAGAAGCTGCCCTGGACAATTCCAAGGCACACGTTCACACGTGACGTGGGGCGTTGCCACCTTTGCTTACGGAAGGTCGCAATTAATCCATGCACGGTAACTAATTACGGGCGGTGACTTAACTTAGTTTCTCCAAAAGCTAGAATAAATAGAATAGTTTATCCTAACAGTTATCAAAACCACTTCTTTAAATGTTTTTCTCGAGCCTGACGACATATGCATCGTCTACGTTTCTATTGTCTGTCACTGTCTCGAAAAACACAACCAAAAGCTATTAGTTATAGGCTAAAAGAACAGGACATTTGTCTCTTTGTTGCTTAATTGGCTGCCATATGTCTAGCGCATCATACTTTTTTAGGGCTTGTTTGGTTCATATACCAACTTTGCCATACTTTCCCATAACATTTTCACTAAACTTGCATAAGGTTAATTCATCAAAATCCTTGCTACACTTTATCTGACAAAAAGAATCTTGTCATACTTTTGTGGCCTTCCAAACAAACAAGGTATCTTTAATCTCACAAATTGTTTATAAATTACACGTTGATTGCATGTACTAATAATAGTAGCCATCTGCGAAGTTACTACCTATTTGAGCCTGCTCTCTGATTCAGGGGGAACGCAACTAATATCAAGCGCTAGTACTAATAGTAGTAATTAAGCATCATTGAAAAGTGCATTCCAGGTGATCCGTTTGCCTGGTTTGATCCCTGGTTGCTCAGCAAGCAGCACAGAGAAACTGTTACAGGTAGTATAAAAGCAGACAAAGGTAAAACACAGTTCTGAAGCTGCAGCACTCCTGGCCGGATTGCACCTAAATGTCAACTTTCAACCTCGAAGCTGCTATCTTGGTCCTACCATTTGAAACTTTCAATCTAGCGCAAATATATTTCTTATACTTTCTTTTCCTTTTAACTTCTGACATGGTCATCGAGCGATTCGCTGCTCACATGGAGAAATCAAACCAAACCAATTATTACCAAAAGACGTGAGGTATACACCTTAGATTAAACGAACAGATATTGCTACCTGCCAAGCAGCAGGGGACCCGTCTTGGTGGGCAAAATATGGCTTGCAATCCAGCACTCACGAACGCGGCCGCCGGCGCGCAGTGACGCGGATGCATGCACCGGCCACGGCAGGGTAGGCCGCCCAAAAGGAAACGGGTTTTCATAATCATCATCTTGATAGAATTAATCCAAAAATTATCTAAATATTTGATCTTTGGATGTGTGAAAATTCGTATGCCGCCACTTCCACATTCTTCTCCGATGACCCTTTCTTCCTCCTCTCTAACGAATCCTTCTTCCTCCTCGCTGGTGAGCTCGAGGAGAAAATCTCGCCCCCACGCCTAGGGTTCACCGTCCCCCCTCGCATAGAGAGAGGTTGGGGGATGGTGGCTCGACGGTGGAGGCGACGAGCGAGGTAGGAGGGTGGTGAGCGGTGTCGAAGGGCGGCAGCGACGGAGGGTACTAGCTATTAGGTTGGACGGAGGCGATACAGCGAGGCGGGGTAGGGGGTGGTGCGGCGAGGCGGTTGGGGCGCCACCGGCCATGGGTGGTGGAGGAGGGGGCGGGGGTGAGATGCGCGAAGCTGCTCTGGCGAGAAAGGAGCTGTGAGAAGGGCTTGACGCTGGTGACAAGGAGGGGGTGGCACGGAGGATGACGATGAAGGGGTGGAGCGAAATGCAGCGGGGTTAGAGTTAGGGTTGACACAAATATCAAAGCGATTAGATAGTGGTAAATTTAGCTGATTTTTTTTATAAAAAATATCCGATTAATTGCTAGACAGACCCGAAGGAAACAACACGGCGTTTCATCACAAGATCCAACCAAATTAAGGCCGCAGCGTCATTTCCACGCGCCGGACCACGCCGTGCTTGTTCATGCCGAATTGCCGAGAGGTCCAGCACCTACGTACCTACGTGACGTGCGTGCCCACCTAGCCGCTGACGCGCGAGTAGGCGCGGGTGATGGATTTCTTCTGGTTTGAAGAGATCATGGCTCGACCAGTCTGAACTCTGATCTGGTTTGACCGGGAATTAATTTGAGCCGATGACTAGAGGTAGCTGGACAGACGTATCCAAATGCATGCTTCGCTGCTGGCCTTGCCTAACTGCAGCAATAATGTAGGGCATTTTGGACTCCGGTGACCAACCCAAGGGGGCGTCTCCCCAAGAGAGTACGCGTGTGTTATCTCATTCTCTGTCGTCCAGCTTATCTGGTTGAAGAAATCGACACCCAGATCGAAGTGATCCGGCGAAACTAACGAAAATGTTTCTTGTGCCCGCGATATATGGCTGGGAGTTTTATCTGCATTTAATAGCCTGCTACATAGGTATTTTTTTGATGATATGGCAACATTTTTAAGAAGAGAGAGGAGTGAGTTTTATCCACATGAAATTCTCTTGGCACGATTGCCAACTCTATATAAGTCATGAAATTAAATGTCTATGAAACAATAGAATGAAACTATGCATTGAGGATAGATATTTCATCCCTATTTCATTTCATTTTACATGATATGACAGTGTTAGAAACAACGCTATGAAACTCTTCACTGAGAATAGCTTAACGCTGTGCCACCTAGGGGTATCATCAGTCTGAACCAAAACCTCTTGAAGAAAGAAATGCGGTAATAGCAATTAATTTATCAGGTAGGAGTAGGAGCACATTCACTGGCTAGTGGGCCCTCCAAATTCTTCAAGCTCCTTCGGTGCCTAAAACCCAACGACGACTTGCCACTGTTCACAAAGGCTTGAGAGGCATCTCCCAGTTGTACACGCAGCAGCAACACACGTGCACTCGCCAGATTAGGGGTGCAAATGATACGAGTTAATTCCAATCGATCTGTTATTAAATTCGATCAGTATTAAATATGAGAAGGTAAATTTAGTATCTAGTACTGAATTCGATCGGTACCAAATAGTTATTACCCAATACGATAGCGAAAACAAAAGAGCTAAAATCCGACCAAATAACATTGGTAAACGGTAAAATGGATAATATCCGACCGAATATCTGACAAGTAAGTTTGTACCCTAGTCGGTCTAACTCATCAACTATCATTGACACCAACCGACCCATATTTTACGTAAGTCCTAACCTAACTCCATAGTCTAGCCACTCTAACCAACCGCTAACAATTCTCCCCGATTATGTTGAACTTGTGTATAAATTTATCGGTTTTCGAACTTATGTATGAGTTTAAATTTATCGGTTTTTGAATTTATGTATGAATTTATAGCTTATGTTGAACTTATGTCGTGTCGGCTATCGTACTTAAGTAATCTAGATGAATTTATTGCTAGTTGAAGGCTTAAAGTGATAGTGGTATGGTTTAGTGTATATTTCTTTATGTATACATATACTATTTGCCTATATTATTTATTTTCGATCTGAAATCATCATATATCTGTTCCGACGATACTATATTTGAAATTCTGAATGCTTCGAATACATATTCATATCCGATCTAACCATATGTCCATATCCGATTTAGGTGGTGATCAGTTGAGCTTAAAAGCCTATGGCTGAAAACACTGTAGCTGGCTGAAAAAAACACTGTAGCTGACAGAGGCTTATTTAACATAATTAAATTTAAAAAAATATAAAAATGTAAAAAATGTTAGCCCATTACGTATAGTACAAACAAATACGGGAAAAAAAAGAACCGGAAAAAAAGCTCAACAAAAAGTCAAAAGTTCAGAAAAAGACGAAATTTATGAATAGTGAAAAATAAACTAGAAGTCAAAAGCTTAAGTCCAACCGATCACTGCCTAATCTGGAAAAAAATATAAATTAAGATACTATATGAGTAATATCCGTTCAGATTCAAACCCGATTGCACCCCAGGAGGCAGGCAGCGAGACGCGCACAGACCCACAACCACTGCGTATGTGGGAGCGACCGGCCAACGACTTGCAAAGTCTTTCATGCACCGACTCAGGGTGGGCGTTCGGTACTACCGAACCGATCGGTTCGGTTCTTCGGTACCCATACAAATTCGGTTCCTACGAATCTCGGTACCGTTCGGTTCCTGAAAAAATTCGGTTCGGTTCGGTTCGGTTCCGGTATTTACCGAAATTACCGAACAGGGTACAGCAGCATGTAACATCAAGTTCAATAGCCAATTTTGACATAAATGTAACATGATTTCATATAAAATAAGTGCCAAATCATACAGAGAAAAAGCCACAAATACATAATATAGCTGTCCACAATAGACCCATCAATAATATTACATATTACTTAGTACTCACTACTCAAATACAACATGTTATTCCTTGTAGTTCGGTATTTCGGTAAACCGAGGTACCGAACCGAATTTCTCGGTAAATTCGGTTCCTGAGAACCTGGAACCGAACCTGGAACCGAAATTTTCGGTTTCGGTACTTTCGGTTCGGTTCTCGGTAAATTCGGTTCGGTATTCGGTATTCGGTTTTTTGTGCCCAGGGTGAGCACCGACCATGTATGCACGCGGACGCAGATGTAGATGCAGCTGCAGCCCCCAACAACACGCCGGCCGGCCGGGCCGATGACGACTGACGACTGACGACACTGCTCACTGCTCAGGCCCGCCATATGCGTCTCACCTCTCCGAACACGTCACACTGTTTCTAGCATTAACTGGTACTAGTAGCTACTACCGGTGCATGCAACCCTTCCGGTCTGAATTTCAAGTCATCCATCAGTAGCGAACAGGCATTTAAAACGGCTTCGGCTCCAAACGGCTGCATGCTGACTGTATGCTGCATGTATGAACAAGCTAAGTCGTCGTTTTTCCAGAACGTTTTGACCATATATGATAGAATACTAGTAGACTTTCACAATCGGCCAAAATTAATTAGGACTGGTGATCGATCGCCCGGTCAGGCAACTGAAACTGACGGCACGTCAGAAGGACTTGGATTGGATGCCTTCTGATTCGATCTGTGACCACAGGAAAAGGAAGAAAAAAGAAGAAGAAGAAAGGGAATGGACGACGAACCGGTGTGGATACCATATTCCATATAACTTCACAGCTATATGATAAACGCGACAGAACTGTGGAATTGAGGTGTACTGGCCAGAGCCAGAGCCCGTGAATGCATGTAGCCCGATGGCGACGCCAGTCAGCGCCACGGAATACAATTTCGGATCAAAGTTCGTCAACATTCGGTTTTGTCGGTCCATCCTGAAAATGCCTAATACAACAGAACAGTGCATCAAATGAAAGAACAGTCACAACATGGTGAGGCTATAGAACAAGTTAATGAAGGGGGAGCATATGGATCCATAGTGCATCAAATGAAGAGTGATGACCGGATGGCTTGAGCTAAAGAGGAAGCTGTACAGGAGGATGACGATAACAGTTCGGATGAGGACGAAGTCCCCATCCCACGAGAATGGAACCGGTTTGATACTAAGGGTGTTGCCGCATATGATGAGCATGAATTACCGCGGGAGTATCATGGCACATAGGTTCGATTACATTCAATGTTTGTTGACAAGGTAACTAGAACCGCCTGTGATGTGTGAGTATCACAGACGGTTTTTATTTCGAGCCGTCTGTAATAGTTTTCTTCACAGATGGTTCTAGTTACAAACCGTATGTGTTGTCTTTATTACAGACGATTCACAAACCGTTTGTGATAACTTCCGATTATCACTGACACATAAATACAGGTAGTTCAGAAAACCATATGTGATAACCCTTTTTGTAGTAGTGGATATTCATTCTGTCCACAACTAAACTCCTGGCCCCCTCCAACGTCATTATTGACTAAGTGACTTGTTTGAGCTAATCTAGGCACACATGTGATATGTGAAAGCTAACTTTATGTGGTATAATGTTGCTTTATAAAATGAAACTTAACAAAAAGAGGGTTACTATTTTTTTTCAAAATGAATGGATTAGTATCCAAATAATCAATGATCCCTCATTCTCCAATGCTTTAAGGTGCGGCAAATGGTTAATGGAGTAGTTTCCTTGCTACGTATAGGTCAAAACTTAAGTCTAGTGGTTGCATGCACTACTACAGAAAGCCTAATAGTAGACGCCTCATCACAGACGGTTTTGTGAAACCGTCTCTAATGAACACTATTACAGACGGTTGTAATTTGGAGGACGTCTGTGGTATTTGTGGCGGGAAAATGGATTATCACAGACGGTTATTAACTATGAACCGTCTGTGATACGTTTGTATCACAGACGGTCTGTATTAAAAACCGTCTGTGATAATTCACAGACGGTTTTTTATTAAAAACCATCTGTGATAATGTCAGTAGGCATTTATTGCGCTGCTCAGACCGCATCTGTCTTCATTTCAATCCAGATCTAGGCACTGCTGCGCACTTTTTCACTCGGGAGGAAGCTAGGCGATTTCAGGCCTTGTTAATTTGGTGGGAAGAGGCAGAGATTGAACTTTGAAGATTCATACTTTGCTGGTTGTTCTAGATATGGTTAGTAATACAATTTATTTTTTCTTTAATTGCATTACAATTTAGTTCTAAGTAATCCATGAGTGGTTATTGAAGATGGTTAATTTGCAAAATTGTTGGTTATATAATAGCTGTTGTGTTTGTAATATGAATCTAGCAAATAAAGTCTCAATATAATAAATGTGGCCGGTATATATGTAGTTATAATTAGTTAATCTAGATTTTAATACTAAGTTGTTATATATGTACGTAACGTAGGACCGAAGCTGGATGTATGCCGCGAGCCGTGTGAGTGAAGAGTACATTAATGACGTTTCTGCTTTTATAAGAGCTGCCGAGGAGGATATGTTGAATAAGGGGGCGATATATATGTGCTGTCCATGCACTGACTGCGAGAATGTGAAGATGTTTAAGAACCGAGGGCAAATTGAATCGCACTTGATTCGGAGGGGTTTCAAAAAGGATTATACGTGTTGGACCAGTCATGGCGAAGTGAATGATCATATGCCGCCGGATGACATCGCCGGTGAAGTGAATGATATGCCCCCGGATGACATCGCCTGTGAACTGAATGACATGCCGCCGGCTGATGTCGATTGTGGGTCGGATTCGGATAGGTTGCACGATGATAATCTGGATCAGATGCTTCGCGATGTTGAAGAGAACTATGATGAGAGAGAGTATGTTAAATTCCGTGGCTTGATGGAGGACTCAGAGAAACCTTTGTACACGGGATGCAAGTACACGAGGTTGTCGGCCGTGCTTGAACTGTTGAAATTGAAGGCAAGCAACGGTTGGTCGGACAAGAGTTTCACGGCGCTGCTAGGTCTTTTAGCGGACATGCTTCCGGAGGGAAATGAGTTGCCTAAAACCACGTATAAAGCCAAGAAGGTTCTTTGTCCGTTGGGAATGGAAGTAGAAAGAATACATGCATGCCCGAACGATTGTATCCTCTACCGTAAAGAGTATGCAAACATGCATGTATGTCCGGTGTGCAACGCATCCCGATACAAACGTAACAATCAATCAGTTGATGGCGAGGGAACAGAGGCGAAGAAAGGACCTCCTGCTAAGGTGACATGGTATTTTCCTATAATTCCCCGTTTGAAAAGGTTTTTTGCAAATCCAAAGGAGGCAAAACTGCTGCGTTGGCACTCGGAGGAGCGCAAGAAGGATGGAATGATAAGACACCTTGCTGATTCCGCGCAGTGGAGAAACATCGATAGGAGTTTTGCAGAGTTCGGTGCAGAACCAAGGAATATAAGGTTTGGACTGAGTACAGATGGAATGAATCCTTTCAGTAGCATGAGCAGCCGACATAGCACATGGCCCGTGACTCTCTGCATCTATAACCTTCCTCCTTGGTTGTGTATGAAGCGAAAGTATATTTTGCTGTCGATACTTATCCAAGAGCCAAAACAACCTGGGAATGATATCGATGTGTTCCTAGCACCGTTGGTGGAAGATTTAAAAGTAATGTGGAACGAAGGGGTACAGGTATGGGATGCGTACAAACGAGAGAACTTCACTCTGCGCTTCTTATTGTTCTGCACCATAAATGATTATCCTGCCCTTGGTAACCTATCGGGCCATAGTACAAAAGGTGCCAAAACTTGTACTCACTGTTTAGATGGTACCGAGAGTGTGTGGCTGAGACACTCACGCAAAACCGTCTACATGCGTCACCGCCGGTTCCTTCGGAGGGCTCACCCATACCGCAAGATGAAGAAACAATTTGACGGAGAGAAGGAAGATGGTTCAGCTCCAAGGCATTTAAGGGGACGCGAGGTTTATGATATGGTTAAGGATTTAGATGTTGTCCTCGGAAAGGGACGTAAATTGAGGGCTCATGAGAAGAACACCTGGAAGAAGTGATCAATATTTTGGGACTTACCTTATTGGGAGTACCTAGATGTTCGGCACTGCATCGACGTCATGCACGTAGAAAAGAATGTGTGCGACAGCTTGATTGGTCTCTTACTGAACATCCGTGATAAAACAAAGGACGGTGTCAACGCACGGCTTGACTTGGCTGACATGGACATCAGGCCTGAGTTAGCACCGACAAGCACTGATAATGGACGAACGTACCTTCCCCCTGCGTGTTACACTCTGTCCAAGGCTGAGAAAACAGAACTGTGCCAGTGCTTGCATGGTGTGAAAGTTCCGTCTGGTTACTCCGGCAACGTGAAGAAACTTGTTTCGATGCAAGATTTGAAGTTAAATGGCATGAAGTCTCATGATTGTCATGTGCTGATGACACAGATGCTCCCTATTGCAATTAGAAATATTTTGCCGATCAAAGTCCGAGAGACAATCATGAGGCTATGTTATTTCTTTAACACAATTGCTCAGAAGGTCATCGATCCCGAAGGACTAGATGCTATGCAGGACGAGGTGGTGATGACTCTATGTCACCTTGAAATGTATTTCCCTCATTCGTTTTTCGATATCATGGTCCATCTCATTGTTCACGTTGTGTGGGAGATAAAAATGTGCGGGCCCGTATTCCTACGCAGCATGTACCCATTTGAGAGGTTCATGGGAATTCTCAAGTCCTACGTACGGAATCGTTCTCGGCCGGAGGGCAGCATCGTCGAAGGTTATGCAAGCGAAGAGGTGATTGAGTTTTGTGTCGATTATATGGCTCAGATTCAACCTATAGGTGTCCCTCAATCTCGTCATGAAGGGAGGCTGAAGGGTCTCGGAACTATCGGAAGGAAAGCAATCACTCCAGATATGGACACGTTTACTCAAGCCCATTTCACGGTGTTGCAACACATGACTGAAGTGGCGCCTTATGTGGACCAGCACAAGGATGTGCTTCGGCAACAGAATCCAGAGCGGCCGGATGTTTGGATCATGAGGCAACACAACCGTTGGTTCAACCAATGGTTGAAGGAGCAAATTGCTAGGAGCTCGCCGAGTGAGACGCTGAGATGGTTGGCAAAAGGGCCGACATTTACAGTTGTGACATGGCAAGGATATGACATAAATGGGTACACATTCTATACGCAGTCTCAGGATGTCAAGAGCACTAACCAGAACAGCGGAGTCCGCATAGATGCATTCAGTACCGATGGGTCGAGAAACTCGTACTATGGCTTAATAGAAGAGATTTGGGAGCTCGACTATGTGGTTTTCAAGATCTCCTTATTTCGCTGCCGTTGGGTGCATCTCCCACAGGTGAAGGTTGACAAGTACGGTGTCACGACCGTGGACCTCCAACGTGTCGGGTACAAAGACGAACCATTCGTACTCGCCAATCAAGTTGTTCAAGTTTTCTATGTAACCGACCCGGCAAATAAGAAACGCCATGTAGTTCTTCATGGAAAAAGGAGAATTGTCGGAGTGGAGAATGTAGTGGACGAGGAGGAATACAATCAATTTGACGAGTTACCTCCTTTTGGAAATGGCATAAGGGTCGACGATGAACAACGTGACGAAACTAGTTACGTACGCATTGATCATGATGAAGGGCTAATTTTTAAAGGAAATAAGCAAGTACAATAAGAATGTATATGTGAAAATGTGTGACAATTTTGAGATCTATATGTGAAAATGTGTGATGTAGTCAATTTTGAGATGTATATGTGAAAATGTGTGACAATTTTGAGATGTATATGTGAAAATGTATGATGTAGTCAATTTTGAGATGTATATGTGAAAATGTGTGATGTAGTCAATTTTGAGATGTATATGTGAAAATGTGTGACAAAATGTATATGAGTATTGGCATTTATGTATATGTGTGATGCACATGTGATGGTTGATATGAATGCAGCTGGTTGGTGTTGTATATGAATGCAGCTGTTTGGTGGTGGATATGAATGCAGCTGTGCTTATTGGTGTTGTCTTAATAACTACAGTCACAAAGGCTTATCACAGACGGTTTTAAACTTAGAACCGTCTGTGATATCAATAAAACAGACGGTTCTAAGTTTAAAACCGTCTGTGATAATATGACTATCACAGACGGTTATACACTTAGAACCGTCTGTGATAGTTATACTATCACATGCGGTTTTAGACTTGGAACCGTCTGTGATATTAATATCACAGACGGTTTTTGAGTTAGAACCGTCTGTGATAACCTCCCTATATATACCCTCTGGCTAGGGTTTTCCCTGTGCGCTGCGCAGTTATTCGATCTAGATCCAAGTAAATCCCGAGCCCGTCGTCGCCTCCGCCTCCCCGAACCCTCGTCGGCCGCCTCCTCGAGCCCCTCGCCGGCCGCCTCCGTCGAGCCCCTCGTCGCCTCCGCCTCCTCGAGCCCCTCGTCGCCTCCGCCTCCCCGAACCCTCGTCGACCGCCTCCCCGAGCCCCTCGCCGGCCGCCTCCATCGAGCCCCTCGCCGGCCACCTCCCCTCGATTACCGACTGCATTGTGAGCACTTTCTGTGATGGACTAGGGTTTTGAGCATTGTGAGCATTGTTTACTGCAGTAGCTTAATTAGTTTGCTATTTGGTACATATTGCTATTTGGTACATTAATTGTTTACTACAGTTGCTCGATGATGATAAAATCATATACTGAGATTGGTTCATTCAGTGCTTGAGCTCTAATAGCTGTCGGTTCATGCAGTTTTCAGGTTATAGCATGTTATTAAATTGATCTGTTAGGATTTAATCTTGACAAATTAAAAGACTGAATTATTGGGCAAAGTTAACTTGTGTGGTCTTGATCTGTATGAATACTGCTGTTTGAATATATGCATGCTGAATATATCTTGATCTTGAGATTTTAGAGTTTGTATCTAGAGCTCAAAATACTGAATTCATTATTTGGCATAACCAATCAAGGAAGAGTATATGATTTAGTAGCGGGACGACCAAGATTAATCTTGTGCAACCCTACAATTTGAGAGCACATATTCATGTTGAGACTGTTATTGATTCTATTATTGATGCTTGTTGCTTGTTGCTTCATATTGCTACCATTATATATGTATATATGTAGGTATGTATATGTATATATGTAGGTATGTATATGTATATGTATGTATATACACATATAGTATGTAGTATATAGTATAGGCACATAACCCCTCTCTGTGTCCACATCACCCCCTCCCTTCTCCCCCTTCCCTCTACTCCTCTCCTCTCTTCCGAACATTGAGCATCATGTTTCACTTTTCGTGCTTCCTCACTTTGAACATTCTCATCTTATCTTAATAGACTCACAAAATGAGCAACATGTCACCCGCGCATTCTTCATCATCATCGCCGGAGGCGTCCGCTCCAACATCAAGACGCCAAGGAAGAGGGCTATCAAAGAAGCCTCAGAGCCGACAGACCATCACAGCGGTAAACGCAGCTGGGGTCCCTATCCTTCCTAAGCAAGCGGTAAACGCATTCCGAACCATGGTCGGAATAGTTGCACGACAACGAATTGAGATCACATACAATTCGTGGAAGAACGTGCCTGACACTCGGAAACGTGAGCTGTAGACCGAAATCTTGGCATCGTTCGAGTTCCCAGAAGAACACTTACACGCTGTGGAACGACAAACCTACCAAGCGGTGTGCAAAGCATGGAAGAACTTCAAGAGCACGCTTGTCAGGAAATACGTGGAGACGGACGAAACGCCTTTTACTAAATACCCATTCCTGGAACCACAATGGGAAGAGTTCAAGGCGATGAAAACGACCGAAGAATTCAAAAGTACAAGTGTGGCGCACAAGGCCCTCCAGGCAAAAAACACGCACCCCCACAGACTTGGCACAACTGGGTATGCGGGTAAAATCCCGCAGTGGAGGTTGGAGGATGAGCTGGCAGCTGCAGAGGACATCGCCCCGCCGTTTTCCAATATCCCGGATGACCGCGCTCGAAATTGGCTTAGAGCAAGGTCATCTACAACGACATCGGGGGACGTCTCCTTTCGAAACCCTGCAGACCAGCAAGTGTCCCAGCGCCTGGTAAGATATCGATCGAACTACGTAGCTTGTAATTACTCCACAACTTCGTACGAATTGAAATGACATGTCGTGCTCTTGCAGGAAGAGCTGAGTTTTGAATCTACCCTGGGATCATTCCAGGGAACAAGGGAGAATGATATGCTCTCCGTGGCCCTGGGAAACAAGGAGCACCCGGGTCGTACGAGAGGCCTTGGGCTTTACGTTCCTTGGAAACATGGTTTCCAAGATGACTTCGGAATGTATCGGCGTAGGAAGAGAAACAAAGCCGAGCGTGAGGAGCAGCTACGAGAAGAGATCAAGGAATCTCTTCGAGAGGAGCTATTTGCTCAGATGGGTGAAGTAATCAGAGAAGACGTGCGGAAACAGACAGAAAGTCAGCAGGCCGCCACCGCCGCTGCTATGCTAGGTAGCCCGCACAACCGTCCGAGTAGCTGCGCGTCCAATCCGACGCATACCCAGTCCAAATTTCCTGTGGACGACATCCTGGTAATAATTATTACCTCTCGAATGCTTGCTCCATTGGTAGGCCTATTCGAGTAGCTAATTTTGTATCGTTATGTAGGAGCCTACGAACTGCAAGCTCCAAGTGAGATATGGCGCCATTCCCTTGTACGCTGCTTGGGGCCAAGCATATTCGTCTGGTAACGGGGCCATGGTGCACGGCCAAGCTTTAGCGCCAGGCTTCGCAAAAGTTAATGTGGATGGTGTGTATGTCAATTTTGAGGTGGTCCCGCTACCGAAGCCCCCCAACGACGAGATCGTGACTCTAGGACAGGCCATTGGAACATTCATCCAGTGGCCCAAAAGCGACATCTTCCTGGAGGCTTCTTCACCGGTGGCAGGACCAGAGCAACATGCACTGGTGCCATCTCCAGTACAAGATCAGTCGGTTCCACCACCGGATACTACAACGATGCTATCTCCACGGGCCCTATTCTCGCCAGAGCAACTTGCACCGCTGCTACCTTCAAAGTCGACTTCCGTGAAGTCGACCTATAGCCGAGGCAGCAAGGCCAGCAAGGGCAAAGCAAAGAAGACCAATGATGATCTTCCGTACCACCCTTTGGCCCGCAAATTCGTGCTTGGCGAGCCGTTGCTCGAGCAAAAAGCCCTCCAAAAGCTACCATATAGTTGCATGCAATTGCACACGTGGTATATGCAACAGTCCAATAAGCCAGAGGGAGAACGGACTTCAAGTATCACTGTCAAATTCTCCGAGGAAGATTTACACCACAATCTTCAAGAGTGTACATTCGTGGTCGCCTTTGAGGATTTATTCGAGCTGTTCATGCTCAACGCTCTTGACGTCTCAATCGTTCGATGCTGGACGCTGTAAGTGTGTACAATCACAGTCTCCGTTAATGTCATACCGATAAATGCCATATCTAATTTTTTGCTTTCGTGTGTATATATATAGACACATGCTGATTAAAGCTAGAGTATCGAACTCATCAGCTGGTTTCTTGGACCCACAATTGGTCGCCAAGACTACCATCGACGTGGAGGCATCCCTCGTCGAGAGGTACATTGCATCAGGCCTGCTGAGTTGCCGCAATAAGGACTATGTACTTATGCCCTTCAATCAGAGCTTTCATTGGATTTTAATAGTAATTGTACCAAAATAGAACAAGGTATATTACCTTGATTCCCTAAGTAAGAATAAAATGGACTTCACAGTTGTCAGCCAAGTAATCGATAGGTAAGCACATATTCCCCATACATATCTACATTGTACTCTTTCTTTCCTTCCGAATGATTAAGGTTAACCTTTTCGAATTACGTAGGGCGTTCGCGATGTACATTGAAAAGGGAGGTGACTCGAAGCGCGGGGCCAACGGCCTGCTGACACATGTTCGAGATTTTAAGGTATTCGCTATTTCACATTAATTAATCCTATGCAACAGATGGTACTAATGCCTTTTGAACTAACACATTCCATTTTTTGCAGTGCCACCAGCAGCAGCCGGGCAACACATGTGGATACTACGTTTGCCAACATATGGAACTACTCCTCGATTCCTCGAGGGTCACCAATCGCAAGGTTTTTCACTCTTCCCATAATTACTTCATACTTATCACGTTACATATATATGTACATTGATATTCCTATCGACAGGCTGTATCAATCCCGTCAACTGCATTGAAACAGTCTGAGCTTCGAGAGGTTCAATCAGAGTTGGCGTTCTTTTTGCTGACTCAAGTCATACAGCCAGAAGGACGGTTCCACTGCGCACACTGATTTCTTATTGGTCTTATCACTAAGTGTAAATGCAGTGTAGATCTTTTGTAACTGTGCATTTGTTAATGGATATTTCAGTTCAATTCAATTAATTGATTTGCGAAATAGATGCATGCTTTATGTCTGTGAGATGAAGTGCGATGTCAATTGGATGTTTTATGTCTGCGAAATGTACCTGAAAGCAAATGAGATGTGTGAATTGTATGTTTTTTGTCTGTGATTATCTGCTTGTTTCAGAGGGCATGGCTAGCATTTCCTGAGGCTAGCCAATAAACAGAAATAGATTTTGGTTTAGGAGGAAGGAATATCACAGACGGTTTTTAAGTAAAAACCGTCTGTGATATGTATCACAGACGGTTTTTCATTAAAAACCGTCTGTGATTATCGGTTATCACAGACGGTTTTTAATTAAAAACCGTCTGTGATATCTGATAATCACAGACGGTTTTTAATTAAAAACCGTCTGTGATATCTAATAATCACAGACGGTTCGAAAACCGTCTGTGATAACCTTCGATCATCACTGACCCATAAATTCAGACGGTTCAGAAAACCGTCTGTGATGACGTTTCTGAACCGTCTGTAATGTCGATTTCTGTAGTAGTGATGATTGTTTTGTGGGTTTATGTGAGCGCGTAGTCACGTATATGAAGAGATATATGCTTGCATTGGGGCTGCTTTGCAATGCAAAGTCACTACATATATACCTCATGATCCAAGTGGTCCCTTATCCACGGGCAGGGCAAAGACAAACATGAATTATGCTTTAATTTGAGAGAGTTGTTTATTTAGCTTTTGATGGTATCTAGAACTGTACCCTCAAAGGAAGAGCTGAGTATGTGATCACTAGTAGTGGCAGCACAAAGCTACCGTGTGTGTGTGTATGTGTCGTCTTTGGCACGAGAGACACAATAGTAGAGTAGTAGTACTACCTGCGCGCTTAATTAATCAGCTTTTCTTTTTTGTTAATTTGCTTAATTAAACCCTATGCAACGTGCACATAATTAACCCACGTAACAGTTGCATTTGATTGGACCACTAGTTGCCTTTTAAGCATTGAAATCTCCAGCTTCAGTGTACCTTCTTTTTTAAAAAAAATTTTATATCAACTTTACCTTTTCTTTCTCAGGGGTCAGGACCTGTTTTGGACGCAAAACATATTACAAAAGAAAAGAATTATTCAAAAGAGATGTTTACGTATTTGACAGGAATTTAAAAAAAGAGAGATTGAGATGGTGCATGCTATATATTAAAGGGAAAATTCAGTTCCGTGTATGTCACTGAGATTTTACTTTGTGCCTCTCCGTGCCACTTCTGTCAACCAGGTGGGAGGGCACTATTAAGTGAGCAATGAAAAGACTCTTTTACCCTTTTTCCTCTCTTCAACTCCTCTTCCTCTACGTTCTCCCTAATAGTTACCGCCGTCTCACCACCCGCCGCTGGTCTCCTCCCCTCCTCCCACCTCCCTCCTGCTGCTGACATCCTCCCCACCTCCCTTCCATCGCCAGATTTGACAGCAAGAGCAAGAACCTGATCTGGCCGGCCCCTTGCTTACCTATCCTCTCGCGTCGCATCATGTTCCCGAGTAGCTTGAACCTTTCCCCTCAAGCAATTTTACCTTTCTCGTAGTGCATCGTCAGAATCGAGCCATCTTCCCTATCTCTAGTTAACTCGCTGCCGCTGTCAATTACGTCCGCCTTGGTGAGCCTGTCCGAAAACTCTTACACCAGTAGCCATCTTCTCCACTTGCCAATTTGGTTGTCATTTCACCGTGAAGCACTGCCACTGGTGCCACCTTCTTCCTGACGCTGTCGCCCTGCCACCTCCAGCCATCTCCACCCGCGTCAACCACACAGAAGGACTTCCCTTGCCCGTCGTGTGCTCGTGCATGCACCACTTCCCGAAGGACTCCGCCGAAGCACCACCATCGCCATCCGCCATGGCCACTCCCCAACATTATCGTTGCCATCTAGCAGTGTTGTCGACGCGCTCACCTGCCTGCAACGCCGTCTCCCACTGCTGTCCCTAGTACCACCGCCATGCTACTGCTACAACCTCTCTAGAGGACTTGGAGGAGGTGTATGAGATTTTGGGGGAGTGAACCCTTGCAGGATTTGGGGAAGAGTGATGGTGAGGAAGAGAGAGGAGATAAGAGAGGAGGGGTAGCATGGTCATTTTAGAAAAATCTGACAAGTTTGATATAACTAACGACAATGGGTACACACGGAGGTAACGACAGTGGCATGGAATGGAACAAAGAGAAAACTTAGTGATTTTTTCAGTAGCAAATCGGGAATCGAGTTAACTCTCAGTGGTATACAGGGAATTATCCCTATATTAAACCCCTCTCAACCAGCTTCAAGACTTCAGCATAGTAGACTTTTCTAGTATGATATCATCACCATCAAATATGCCTCAAGATTTTCTACTAATTGAATATTACTTACACGAATCTTGAGACACTTTTCAGGTTTAAGATAGTGTGTATTTTTGGATATATTTGGTGATTTCCACTTGGAAAACAAATTCGGGAATAAGAACATAAGCCTTGTAAATCAAAGCTAAGCTAGTCCAAAGCGAGAGGGGAAGCGGTTCTTAACTGAAGACAGGAACAGGACATGAATCGTTCTGAAAGCAGTTCCGAGCGTTCGATGTTGCGTACAAAGATTAGAGTTAGTACAAAATTAAACTACAAATACAACCAAAATCCGAAGTCACGTACGTATAGCATGTACACATATATAACAACTACGTACTAACAGTTTCCGTGCGTTGTGTGTAGATCAGTAATATTGTATTATTCATGCATGTTGGTGAACTACCAAACCCGTTTAATGTAGTGCTTTCGGTCGGTACGTACTGAATTGGGGTCCAATTAACGCTGCCAATGAATCTTAACAAACTTAATTATTCATCTACGAGTACTATGCATGTGGTCCGCACATACTTACGTACGTGCGTGCGCGCACCTGGCCTGCTGGTAACCTAGTACTACGCACGCTAATTGACATGAGAATGTGATATTAATGAACCCTAGGTCACGTCGGACACACTACTACAGAAAGCCTAATAGCAGACGCTAAATCACAGACGGTTTTGTGAAACCGTCTGTGATGTACACTTTACAGACGGTTTTAATTTGGAGGCCGTCTGTGGTATTTGTGGCGGGAAAAAGGAGTATCACAGACGGTTCTTACCGCTGAACCATCTGTGATATTCCAATATCACAGACGGTTTTATAATAAAAACCGTCTGTAATATTTCAGATTATCACAGACGGTTTTATTATAAAACCGTCTGTGATACTGGAATATCACAGACGGTTTTTAATAAAAAATCGTCTGTGATAATTTGGAATATCACAGACGGTTTTTTATTAAAAATCGTCTGTGAAACCAGATTATCACAGACGGTTTTATAATAAAAACCGTCTGTGATACGTTTCCCGCCTTGCAATCCCTCAAAATTTCAAATTTTCCCGCTTAAATCCGGGTATGATTCAGTTTTGAGACACATTCAGTAAAACGGGCATAACTTTTGCATACGATGTCCGTTTTCGACGTTCTTGTACTCGTTGGAAAGCTAACGACGATCCTGATAAAAAAACGACTGGCTTTTGCCAGTCGCCCTCCAAGACCCCGAAAATCGGCCATCTTTCGACCTAAACCTGCGGCGCAAGTTTTTGGTGTCTGTTTTGCCCTTTTTCTTGGTCTTCCTTTCGGAATTTGGATTTTGCTTCAACTGCAAAGTTGTAGATCTCGTCGAAACCTTTTAAATGAGTATATATAATCTATATAAAACGTTGCTATTTTAGCTTTTCAGACTAGTTGTTTATATTGCATCGGTATATAAAATTATGTGCTCTAATTCACAGACGGTTCTATATATAGAACCGTCTGTGATATGCATTCATCACAGACGGTTCTAGCCAATAGAACCGTCTGTGATAATCTGACCGCTGGGCCCGTCGATCCTCCTCAACCCAATCTCCGTTCCCGTGCCAAAAATTTCGAACTCCCGCCTCTCCCTCCCTCTCCCTCCCCTATAAATATAACCAAACCCAGCCTGTCTCCTCTTCCTTGCTATCCTCCTCCTTGCTATCCTCCTCCTTGCTGTCCTCCTGCTTGCTATTCTCCTCCTCCTTGCTATTCTCCTCCTCCTTGCAGACGACGCACAAGTCTACGGGAGACAAGACACCGCAGAAGCAACTAGCTCGTGCCAACCGTGCAGGGGCGAGAAGGCATCCAGCTCATGCGTTGCATCAGGGGCGAGAAGACATAGAAGATCTTTGCTTTTTCTCTGTTCTTGTTGTGTAACCTGCTTGTTGTTTTGGGATATTGTAATCTTTTTCTCTGTTCTTGTTGTGTAACCTGCTGTTCTTGTTGTGTAACCTTCTTGTTGTTTTGGGATATTGTAATGGTAGGCTTTAATCTTAATAAAAATGGATATTTTATGTTTGTGAAATGAATTGAGATGTGAATTGGATGTATACATATACATGTTGATCTGCTTGTTTCAGAGGGCATGGCTAGCATTTCCTGAGGCTAGCCAATAAACAGAAATAGGTTTAGGAGTAGAAGAGAATATCACAGACGGTTTTATAATAAAAACCGTCTGTGATTTATAAATATCACAGACGGTTTTTAGTTAAGAACCGTCTGTGATATTTAATATCACAGACGGTTCGAAAACCGTCTGTGATGACCTCGTATTATCACTGACCCATAAATTCAGACGGTTCACAAAATCGTCTGTGATGATGACGTTTTTGAACCGTCTGTGATGGCCTTTTCTGTAGTAGTGACAAAACGTAGATTAAGGGAGATACTCTGATATGATCTAGCTTGCTCCAACGAATCAACACTCAGACCAGTGAGACCACAGACTTTTCGCTCAGTTTGATGTTCAGTCTGCCCATGTATATGTCCCGTGATCGAGAATTAGCCTGCGCGCGTACGATCGATCGATGCAGCTAGCCAGCTATATGTGAACTTCACTCAGGCATGCATTCTCATGACATCCGTCAGCTCTGCTAGAAGCAGGTGCTTGCGCTCATTTGGGATTTCTTATGACTTATGGTTTATTTTTTATTGTTTAACACTGTAGCTAATTTATTTTACATTATAATTGTCGGTACCTTTAACGTAATTAAATTTAAAAAATTTTAAAATAAAAAATAAATTAGCCATCACAAATAATACAAAGGAATACAGGAAAAAAGAAAAACAAAAAGGTTCAAAAAAAAACCAAAACACTAAAAAACGAAGATAAGAAATTAGAAGTCAGGAGTCAAAAGTTAAAACCAAAATGAGTAGAACCAATTCTGACATGAATCATTCTATTACTCGCTAAGCTTGAACCAATACCACGTTCCCACGGCTCAGAATGATCAGTCGGTTTTCAACGTTCGTGGTTGGCGTTCGTACAGATACTTATATAGTTGTGCTGTCATCGTGTAAACCTGGTCGATGTTGGCCGAATCAGGTGAAACAGGTACTGCTGCAGCAGCATAACAGAGAGAATTAACAAGAGCGCCGTACCGTCACCAACCTAGGTCTGCATATATCAATAATTAATCGAATCTTTTATTGGTCCTTTGATCCTTTCAGGTAAAGCTAGCTAGCTCTAGCTTAGCAAGAAAGCCCAGTGGCATGCGATAAGGGGGTGTGTGTGAGTGTGTGTGTGTGTGTGTGAAGAAGAGCGAAAATTTGATCTGAATAGCAAGCGAGGGTCGCCTTCGCCGTGGAGGGCGCGGCGGCCGAACCTTTGTTTTGCCCTTGTGGAGCAGACAGCAAGCTAGCAGCAAGCATTGGTTGACTGTGTGTGGTCGATTTGTGCGCGCCCGCCGTCCTCGAGAGTCCTCTTGAGAATTTTGGCAACTCTTTATTACAGCATGCGTGTGCATAAATGGCGGGTCTCTTACCTCTTTCCATGTGTTTCTACTACTCATAAATGGGCGCACCAGGACGGCTTCCACCGTACAGTATACTAGTACTACCGGTCTTTTTGGCTTCAATTTTCCGAAAATCGAAACAAACATTCTAGTCTCTTCAAACAGCTTTCTAAACCTAAAACGATGTACACTATTCATATCGATGTCTCCACCGTCCGTCGTCATCTCGAAAAACACAGCCAAAACTCATCAACTACATACAAAACAACCGTAACATAAAAGAACATAACCTAAAACACCTGATCAAGCTGTAGGTACTACGTAATCTTGCCTGCTGCCTGTTTACCTTCCAGGTTCCAGTTTCAAGCCCTATTCTAAGTAACTTCTATCTTTTACTTTTAGAAGCTGGCTTTTGAATGGAGTGGCATCTTAAGGTGATTTTTATAAGTCATTTGTAGAATTCTAGGAGTCATTGCAGGAGCCGCTTTGAACAGAGTGGCTTTTCAATACGAGTGTACCTTTGCTCCCTCAATCTTTTTCGCAATCAGTCAAAAACCACAGTCAAAAGCTAAAAACCACAACATTTTTGAATGGGACCTCGGAAGCACAAACCAAATAATGACACCCTGTTTCTGTAATTATCATCCAGAAAAGTGAGTGTGTGCCGTGTACCAACTTTCGTAGGGTTGTCTGGTTGAGGAATGCAGTGGGCATGGTTTCTGTCGCACGTACTATTAGTGATATGCCTTAGAGACAATCATAGAGATGATTGTATCACTTCTATGTTTATGATCTTTTAAATAATATATTATTTTGTCTCTTAAATAAATATCTTTCATATTGATTAACAAGTATGTGACATATTCGTAGAACTCTTTATTCATGTTTTGATGTTATTCTAAATTATTCCTGATCTTATGTCATTAATGATATGGGACAATTATGATTTACAGATCAACATATGTATTGATTGATGACTATGTTTCACAAATCATGGATATGGAGATAGCAAATCAATAATGTGGACCGTGCACGCTGATGCTAGCACACCAATGAATGACATTTCATCCTTGGACATGTGTATCTCAGTAAAGGTGTTGCTGCGACTGCGATATTGATCGAGATAATCGTGAGGAGGATACAATTGGCCAGAGGACGATCAACTACTTCCACTACACCGACGCACGCTTCGTTGAACCAGTCACTTCAACTCTACTTCCGATGTACCGTGCGTCTAGTGGTAGCAATATACGATCTCTTACTTGTATGGTTTTTTAGTTTACATAGTAAAATTTTTTAATATGTATTAATGTAGACTAGCCGTATATCGATAGGTACAGGAGCGCATTTGACTAGATCATCCTAACGGCAGTCTATGCTGAGCGGCGTTGCATGGATATGGAGAAGGTGGCCATCGGCACCGCTGCTCCTACGGCTGTGCAAACCTCTCTTGGTGCCTCCCCTCATTGCCTTCTTCGTGATCCCTGACAAGCGGGTCCGCTCCTTCGCTGAAGCACCACTTGAGGAGCCTGGCTCAGAGTTGGGGCTAGGCACTGCTAAATCTCCACTGCGTTGGTGATGCAGCCCAGATCTACAAGGTGATACCTCTTCCCTCCCACTATCGCCGCTGGCGAGTTTGATGACTGTCGCAATAACAGAGGAGGAAGGAACCTTTACGGATTTGGCGGGCCACATCTCTGCACCACACCAGATCGCTTTCGGCTCAGTGGACCTAACTCATGTTAGCAAGCCAGCACCAGTTCGACACGTCGCTGCTTTACCGGTGGATTTCTTGCTACACGCCAGCCATGGCTCTCTGCGAAGGCCATCTCAGGGCTTGAGGCTCAAAGAGGTGATGGTGACCTACTACTATCGAGTCAAAACAACCCTAGTTGCATCCAGCTCTAGCTGTCATCCACTCCCCAATGGAAACTTCACAGCACCTCTTCATGGGCCACAGGCCAACGGTATTGGCACAGCCTCAATTCATGGGCCAGGTGGGCAGTCGTCTCATCCTTCTGGGCCTAAAGTAAATGCCAGAGGAGAGATCTTAGCCCACATTTCAAACTCAGCGTTGCCCACGGTGTAGCCCACCATTCAGGCACCATCCTCCCTGTTGTTTCAAAGTATGCCCCCCGCCATTCGCTTGGCAATTATCACGCCAAGACCATACCCCCAGAATCTCTCTCCAAGGCCTGCGCTCCTATCCAGCCTCCGCTGCTCTGCAATCTAGCGCATCGTCGTCATCGTCCGATGCCACAAAGTCCTATTAGGGTTCCCCAGTGTAGCAAATGGCTAGCAGCTAAATCTTCACTAAAAGGCCTGGACTCTGTTAACCGAGCACAGCAGCGTTTGATGGTCAAGTTCGGCCTCTCCAAGTCCGAAGAGCACATCGGTTATGTAGTTATCCAGGCTTATGGGGCCCTCTTCGACCATCCGCTAGCCTCACATCACATCGAAGCATTGGCAGCGCTCTTCAATCTTTCCCCTCCCCCTGACTCACTGTCCTCTAGGAACGGGACAACGATGACGCCAACATGATAGTTCCTCTAGACCATTTGACAATGTCCAACAGGATATGGATGACCTACTGAGCAAGCTTCTCGAAGAACTATCATGTTGGCGTTGGGCCGACATAGAGTCGCTTCAGGTCATACAAAGACTAACCACTTAGTTATCTTCTACTATAGCTCCACTGCATAGGTCTTAGACTAAAGCGCAATGTTTCTCTTTCTTCTGGCGCGTTTGTAAGCTTGTCTCTTACTTCTCTTAACCTTTTTCTTTGTGCCTTTATGTGCTGTTTTCTCTATTAATACAATGGCGTGCAATGCTTTTGCATGTTTTCGAAAAATAATTGGTGTCGATCGTCGTCGTGGATACCGACGGGGATTTCGGCTGCCGCGGGCGCAGAAATCAAATTTTGGTGTCGATCGTCGTCGTGGATACCGACCGGGATTTCGGCTGCCGCGGGCGCAGAAATCAAATTGACTCTACTGGATTCAATCATCACGTACAATCACACGATCAAGCAGCTTGCACTGCTGAGGCTGCGAAAGTGCGGATGCGTCAATATCAGCAGCAATGCATGCGTAATCTGTGCCTGCTTCTTCAAACCTCTCGTGCTGAATCGAAAATTTTCTTCCTTCCTCTTCAAGATACATGATAAGTCATAATGAGCCTGGACTTTGGGGTGGTAAGAATATCACTGTTCGATGCTGAAATGTGCTGTACTTGCGCCAATAGATGGCATCAGGCCGCCAATCAGCGATGAGTGACGGCTCTATCGCCTGTTGTTGGCACAGTGCTTTTGACATTCAGAACTACACATCACCTGCGGCTGTGTGCAATCGCAGACCGATCATCCCATTGGCTGTACCCCGTACACGGACGCTTTGCATGCTGTTGCTTCCTCTTTCCTAAATTTCTTCGTGCCTCTTCTCCACTAACCAATAAGACATGCCTGTCGATACTAATTAAGTCAAAACGACATGTTATTCGTTTAAGAAAAAAAAAAGAAAAGTCAGAACACTGCGGACAAGAAACAGCGGCCAGAAAAATGAAACAAAGAGGTACACATTAGTGGATCGAGTAATTGGCCACGTTTGGTAATATACTACTAGTATGTATCGCCTGTATATCCTTAGCTTTTTTTACTGTACACTCAATTCAATATGGACCGTCCATGGTTTCGAATCCAATGAATCAGATTAAGATTAGTTAATATTTAATTCTACAACACCTCCGAGTATAGGAAAGTATTGTTTGCTTTGGGGCAACGTTGTAAGGCCAGACTCAGTGAAGGTTTCATGTCCCAGTTTCCAACATACCCATATTTTAGAAACAGTGCAGAAGAGTTTCATCCCCATGAAACTCTCTCTACTCCCATGAAACTTTTATCATCTCTCTCTTCATCAATACAGTGCCATGTCAGCGTATTTAATACCCATGAAACCCCACTGAGACTGGCCTAACTGTATATTTCTCTAAAAGATATTTAACCTGATCCGGTCAAAAAGAAGGAAGCACTGGGCCCACCGAGCGATGTTTGTGGATTCAGTTTAGGTGCCGTCGGCGGCTGAAATATATTAATTTATAGCTGAAATTACATTTTAACTGACTAAAATTATATTATAACTGATTATGGTTTATTTGGCATAACTAAATTTAAAATTTTTAAAAATAAAAAAACAGATTAACCCATCATAAACAATGCAAACGAATACAAGAAAAAAGAACCAGCAAAAAAGGCTCAAAAAGCCAAAAATTCAGAAAAAACAAAATTTAGAAATAGTAAAAAATAAACCAGAATTCAAAAACTCAAAAAAACGAGCGGACCTTAATCACGTGATCATCTTCCTTGCACGTTCCTCCATTAGGGTTCCTAGCGAAGCATCGTTTTTTTGTGGCGAACGATTCTATCAGGGTCATTCGGCGGCCGCGCGGCGCACGTCCTCAGCGGCAGACCTCCGACAAGCACCTCTATTAGTTTGTGCCGTAGTCCTGGTGCATGTAGTGATTAGAAAATTACCTATTGTGTGATTAGTGATTACAAAATGGAAAAGATCGAGAACCGATTCGATCTACTTGTAAGGTACTTCCTCCGTTCTTTTTTTTTACTTAATTTCTTAAAATCCATATCATTAATTTTTTTAAAATTTGATCACCAATAGACATAAAACTATCTAGATTGACTATACAAAAATTATATTATTAGATTTATCATTACAAATACTATCGTAGTATTATAATTTTATTAGTATATCTTAGTATAAAGTTATAGAAAGTAATGATAAAAAGTATACCTCAGAGACTATAAAAAATTAAAATATCAAGCAAAAAAGAACGAAGAAAGTACTAATTAGGTAGGTATTGAATTAGTCCGCTTGCTCTTGTTACCCATGCATATAAAAATTCCCCATGAATTATGCCATTTTTTTCCATCACGTTAGCGTATCTACTTCAATTCTTCGTAGACAAGTAGTATTAGATTGTATTCAAAGTAGTATTTAAAGGACAATGTAAAAATATCCTAGTTCATGATATGACGAATCATTGTAACTTAGGAGATTTAGAAATTTGAATGATAGTGTTGTTGGTCGGTCAAGAGAAAGGCCGGTTAGACTAGTATTGATGGACCGATCTGACCAGTTGGTTTTAGCGGTCAGACCAGCTGGGTGTTGACAGCCTGATCGGTTGGTTTCAGTGGTCTGATTGGCCGAGTGTTGGCAATCAAACTGGCCAGATGAGGATTTTCGGCCAGATCCCTTATTTGTGGGTTCTGAGTTGAGGAATGAGTTTTGGTGAGTATGGTCAATGATCTTATGTTGCATGATCTATGTTACAGCTTACATGGGTCAAGTTGTGAAAAACTTGTAACCAAAAATAATTTCTTTGTTTTTGAATGTACACAATTGCTTGGAGTCAACAACGAAGATCGGGGTTATGCTCATGGAGGAGTTGAGGTCTGGAACATGAGAGACTTGGCAACGCGTGATAAGCTAGTGATACGTCTACACGTGGCAAGCATAGCGATCGCTTGCAATGGAGGGTGATGACCGGGTCAACGAAGGGTATTTGGTAGTTTGGCTAAAATACCGGAAACTATCTTATCAAAACCGCGGCGCATAAGTGATGCTTGGGAGAGTGGTTTGGGTCAAGGTGATACTGGGTTGATCAAGATGGATAAAGACTAAGGATTTAATGGATTCAGGTTCATGCACTTTGAAAAGCGTGTATAAATGAACATGTGTGAGTAAAACTCATGTGTGTGTGAGTTACCTGGTTTTCTCTATTGTGCTAAGTGGATAGTATCTACTAAGGGGGATGTAGCTGGCTAGCCTATCTATAAAAGAGGGTTGGGATGGAGATATAGGTAAACCATCCAACTCACCTCTCTTGTGCTCTCTTGTTTTAGGGTTAGGTTTTTGAGTGCTTGGTATGATTTCTGTCCTCCAAGGTAGAATGGCTATAAAACTTATCTCCTCATGCAGTAATAGAATCAATCTTTGATCTTCTTCATGTCTATCTTTCTATTTGATTGATTTGCTCTTGTTTTGATTGTTTTCTCTCTTCCTTCATCCTTTCTTGATCTTACTGTATCAAGGACGTATAAGAAATGGAGGGAACCTCTGGGAATCATCCTTTACCCACCTAGTCACTTTGGTAGTAAGTTCATCAAGAAACTCAGATTTTGTATATTTTTTTATCTTCCGAGTGATTTCTTGATTTTGAGAGTTTTTTGAGTGATTTCTTTGGTGTTTTTGTTTACTGTGATATGTGAGAACATATCCAAAGCTATCTTGGCTATCCTCTGTCTATGAGTAAATCTTGATTATCGATTTTTATTTTAGGACACTTTTGGTGCATCCTTAAATTTCAAAAAGATCTGAACTTTGATGTGGGTTTTTGCGATCCATAGATGGAATAGGTTCCTGAGACCTTAAACAAGATGTGTACAAAGTTTCACAGCTTTTAAAACAACCAATCAAAAGTTATGTAGATTTGAAATCTCACATCCGTGCTAAAATTACTATTCATTATCCTGATTTTACTGTTTATAGCGGTCTGACCGTCATTGAACTATAGGTTAGACCGCCCCTAGAGGTTAGACCACCCTTGGTTGGCGGTCAGACCGTCAAGGAGAGGTCAAACCGCTCTCTGGTTGGAGGTCTGCCCTCTCGAAGCCATGTTTTTTTAGATTTTGTGTTTTTGACTGATTAGATTTGGATTTTTGAATTTTTATTTGATTCTCAATAACTCTATAGTTATTTGAGAAATGAATCCAAAATATATGAGAAAAAATTTTAGAAGACGTCATTCATCTTCTCTATTGTCTTCCCAGTCCTACAGTTGTTGAGTAAAATAGTGGACGCCGTAACTCCGTTCGACCATTCCACATGTATAGGTACGTTCGTTTTTGGATCATCCGTTCACCGCCAGGATCAGTTTGCTGGACGAAGGCATCATGGTGTGTGTTGGATGCCATGTAAACGAGCAGGGTAATATGAAAAGATCCTTTCGGTTGTTAAGATATTTCTGTGATTTGTTTGTCGCAAGGAGATTTAAGGTCAAATATCCAAACTACCCCATGTAAATCAATAATAAAAAAATATACCGTAAAAATTCTCCATATCCTGGAGACGTATATCCTGGAGACGGATGGAAACTGAAAGCAACACCCAACTCATGTGTTAAGTATATGCATGTGTCACATTCAAGGAGACTAACACAATTCATATCACATATAATTACTACCACACAAAACGTCATCACAGACGGAATTATAAACAGTTTCTGAATTATCTGATTTATTATGTTTATGATAACAAATAAGTATCAGGGCATCTCCAATGGTTATAGCTAGCAACTAACTATAAGACTTCCACATCATCTATATAGTACACACTAAAGTTAGTATTCTAAAGAACTATCTATAAGGATAGCTATTTGATGCTTACATGCACACACAGAATTTATGGAGGCTGCCTCGTTTGGCGCTATAGACTATCTCTAGAGCTGTAGAGAGCTGCGTTCTCTATCTTCATTTAATATCTTCCACGTAGGACAGTTGATGACATGGACTCTCTTGTAGATAGCTGCTATAGACCCATTGGAGATGCCCTCACAGACGACTTTTAAGTCGCCTGTGATAAGTCGTAGTACAGATAATTCATATAAAGAATCATCTCTAAAGACCAAATATCACAGACATTGCAAACTAAGGCAACCTATACCGTTTTCACCTGCCCGATTGGCAGCAACGCTAATTGAGTTTTTCACAGTCAAAAGTTGAGTGACTGCTCGCTAACTTCGTCAATTTAATTAATTCAGGCCCATGCATGCAGACATCTCCTATATATACCAGCTGCTACTGCTGGCCTAAGTGCTTGTGCATAAACCAAGTTTACCTGTCGCTGTAACTCAGACGCACTCCGATCCAAGCAGTAGGATTCGATGGCTCCATCTGGCCTCTGATCATTTGAGGGTGGTTTGGTTACTAGCTAAACTAGCTAGCTAGAGGAAGTAGCTTTTTGTTGAGTGGTTAGCTGGAACAAATCTCGCGTGCAATGCAGTTTTCTTTCATGCGTCATCCCTTAAATTGTTTAGGATATTCTAACTTGCGTGATTCTTCTTAACACTGCAGTTGATCCCATTTCTTCTTGTAAACAACCAGTGATTTGGATCATGGAGTTACAACATGATTTTTTCTGGTGCGGCTCGTTGTGCTGATCAATTTGACGTGTAAATAACGCGTGAGTTACACCCTCATCTCCAAATATTTAGCCATGCAGTGACGCTCCTCGCAACGAAACGTGTAGGTGAACCACTTGCAGTGATGTGGCAGAATGCGGTGAGAGGGCTGCAAATGAAGGCGATTACTGGGGCCATGATCTGATGGAAGTGAGAAATTGGAAAATGCGATCCAAGCTACTCGCCAACCATCACAAATCTACGCGACATATCATATCTACTAAAAAAATGCATAAGCACACCCTAGATCGAGAATCCGGAACACCAAATGATTCTTTTCAACTACGGTTGATAGTTTTTGTTTTAGCATGAGCATTTATACAAACAAAATAAATACTGATAAATCGATAAGCTGTTTCAAAAATACTGTCTTGCTAAACCGTTTCAAAAAGACGTTGAAGAAACCATTGCATTTATTTATTCGAGCAAAGTTATAAACCGTATGTCATAAGCCGAATAGAATGTATCTTATAGTTTTATTTAGGAGTTTTATAGTTAAATGTTTGATCTAGCAAGGAAAGCGACGTTGAATTGACAAACACATGATTGAGCTCTGCTCATTTCGGCTTCTCCGTTAAGTTTTTAGCTTCTAGTTTTTTAATTTCATCTTTTTATGGTTTTTCTGGTTTTTCTTTTTTCTTCTTGTATTCCTTTGTATTGTCTATAATAGGTTAACTTATTTTTTTTCATTTTTAATTCTTTTAAATTTAATTACTTCATAAAAACATAAAATAGGTATAATACAAAATAGGTCAGTTACAATATCAAATAGTGAAAAATAAATTATAAACTATAAAAAAAGCCCAAATAAGCAGGGCCATATGGTTGACACAAAATGAACCTCTCCTCCCACGCAGCCCGGTCCGGATGAGAATTGCAGGCTGTTATAACTGGGCCTTTTCTTGCAAAAAAAAAAAAGAGTTGGGACTGAACAAAAAGGCGTGAAATCTGATCGCGTCTAATCGGGAACATGGCTGGAAGCCCAATACTCGATAGAAACTTACCAACGTGTCAGGCCGACGTAAGGAAGCATGTGGGACGTAAATGTCAGCCGGACACTGGCAAGTAAGTATTTACTCTCTCTTTTGTTGCGAGCAGGCAGGCAAGTAATACTGGGCCTACAAAACCACAAGCTACAGTAGTTACGTCATCAAAACAGGGCCCAGCCATCCATCAGGCACGGAATTCGCAGTTTGTCGGTGTCTGGGGAGGGCCTCCTCCCCCATGAAAATCGCTTCCCGGTGGACAGGCTGTCTGACACGAAGGTGTACGGAACCATAAGCAGCCGCATGGGTCGGCGCGGCGGAAAGCGACCCGACGACGTCGTTGCTCTGCCGTCCGTGCGTGCCCGCGCCCGGCAAACTGCGAGATGTGCTCCGTTCGATGGCCTGCCCCTGCCTGCCTGCCAATGCCAGAGATGCAGAGGAACCTCACAGCCGCAGGCGGCGGGGCAGAGCGGCAGCGCAGCGCCGGCCGTACCGGCACGCTGCCTAAAGCGTCGTCGTCGTCGCCTCGTCGGCGTGGGCCAACCAACGGATAATATGGTCATCAGTCGATGGTGCTCTGCCCACTGCCAATCGATCCGCGACACCGGTATTAACGGCACCGAGAGCGCTGTTGTCCACAAATCACAGCCTGCTCGGAGGTGCTACGCTGCCGGCCGTTCTGCTCAAACGGCAAGCGCGAGTGGCACGTTATTTCTTGAGGAAGAGATGACAAAGTGTTTTACTTTACCTGTCGGGAACTTGAAAGACAAGATTCAAAGGCAAAGGGCAGAGTCGCTGCAGTTAGCTCCATGACACGACTGACTGACTCTCATTGACCCACCGGCCATGGGAGAGTTCGGAATCCGAGGCCAGGCCGTGGAATGATCGGTGGTTAACTTGGTTGGGTCGGGCTTAAGCTAAGCTGGGCGCGCGCGGCGCGCCAGCATGTGATCCGGCCGCCCGGCTCACCCTCCCCTCCTCTCTTTCTGCGTTCCGGTGCGAATCATTCGAATTCGATTCCGGCCGGCCGGCTACGTACCCGCCCGTCTCACTCACCCACTCACTGATCAAACGACGACGACGACGTTTCCCTGCAGCTTCCCGCCTCGTTCGAGCAACCGCTGCGATTCCATTCCGCGCATAGCTGCAGCTTGTCCCAAGGACCCACTAGCGCTAAGCCGCTAAGCTCGCGTCCCGTCCGTATACCTATTATTGATGCGGTTGTCGTCTTGACATGCCATTAGGAAGAAGAAATTATACAAGCAGGTGCCTTGTATTATGCGTTAGGCACGGCTTGTGTGGACTGGCTCTCCAGGTATCAGCTGGCCTGCCCCGCCCGCTCACTGTAGCCGGCATGTGAGTTGCAGCTAACCGTACTATAGTACACGTCGTTAACTGATACACAGTCACACGCAGCCGGGATACATGCTAGCTAGCTAGAATTTTTTGTCATTTGACCGACTCAAATAAAGTGGCCGATCCAGAATTTCTCAGTTGGAAGTTCAGAGTTAATAAAATATTACTCAAAAGAAAAAGAAAAAGTCCTCAGAAGAAAAAAAATCAAAGTATAAACTGTCCCAACCAAAAATACCTCAAAATAATATAGAAAAATTATAAAATAAATAAGCAAAATACAATTTTAACCCTAGACCCTTCATGCAATTTTAATAATAGACATTACATTATTCCTTAGAATCACCTTGCTAACTTGTTCAAATGTTTATGCTAACCAATTTAAAAGTTCAAAGGAATTGCCTTTATTATGATAATCTAACCAACGCTACCTATAAAGATTTTAAATCTGCAAACTTCTTCATTTTTTAAGGTTCTACGATTATACTTTACAAAGACACAATCATTCAATGAACTATTTATGATTTGTCGATTTCATAATTGGGAAGGAGAGTGGGAGACCGAACACAACTCACTTGAGAATGAGACCTCGCCGCAACGCCGTGTATTTTATACCTCTCTACTCACCATGTCGCCACCCAACTCGCCACATCACTTTCCTACTCACCCCGCACCGGCTCGCGCCCCCACTTCACTTACTAGAGCGCACCTGTGGCCTTGATTTGAGAATCGGTTTGCCTTCTCGCCGGCTCACCATCGTCGGTTGCCATTGCACACCGCGTGCTCCCTCTCCCTTTCCTTGGCCGCCACTATATGCAGCCATTGTGGGCTTGCAACACTGCGGCACTACCTCGTGCCTCCCGTCTAGTCGGCTCCCTCATCCTCCATGTGTGTGCTGCCTCCGTGTTGAGAGAGGGATGAGCCAATTAGGGTTAGAACTTGGGTGATCGGTTAGGACCTTAGAGAATTTGGGTTGTGGTGGAGCTGGTGGGCGTATATGGAGCTCTAGTGGGCTAAGAGAGGGAGGTGTGGATTGAATTATTCTTATTTATATATATTTTTGGTGCAAATATGTATTATTTTGGTTTAATTAAGAGCATATATATGTGTTCTATACTGAGTATATATTATATTTTTTTAAAATAATGGGTGTTCGGCACAAAAACATGGTAACAAGGCTCCATTTAGGATGCAAAGATTTTCTCGATTCTTTACGAGAATTAAAATATTTTCTCACGAAATTCATGCCTTCCAAAAGGCTCCATTTAGGATGCAAACATCTTAAACCGTATCAAGCACGGATGGTTCACGCTGTGGATTGTATACGCCTCCCTTTTTTAGATTGACTGTGTATGCCTCCTTGACGATAATTTTCACCTACGCCTAACGTGACTCGACTAATCAGTTGTTTACCACAGTGCGGTGCAGCGTAGTGCGTCCTGATGTGAACAGTTATTTAACTGCATCGCGTCGCTCCTTACCCCGCTTCACTTGGGTCAATGCAACGGTCAGTAAACGTGGAAAGCGGGCTCCATACATGGGTTAAGCAACCCATCCAAGCCGACCCAGCCCAACCAGCACAAAACAACTGATGGATAGATGGGGTCAGGTTAACAAACGAGCACGTCTATCTATCTACTCAACCGGGTGGGTATGGGTTAGAACCTACACAAATCATAGAACCAGGACATCCTCTCCTTGCTTGAGTCAACGACTCGGTAGCCCTCCCTTGACCTCACCACTGAACGTCGGCTAGTCGGCGACCTCCTTTGCCCTCTTCGAGCTACGCCGCAGAAATCACATGTACAGGTGCCAGAGCCGTCGAGATCACCGTGCTTTGCCCTTCCATCCAACAACACCGTTTGGGACTGTCCCCCTCAACTCTGGCCTCCGGCGGGCAGTCCATATGCGTATCCATCCGTATTTTTCTTGATCTGCTACCTATACTTCCTATTGTTACAGAATTGCCTATGTTTTACTCCAATTTCCTTCATTACTAATGAGCTAGTTCAGTTCTCTGTGCACATGAATTGCATGTTCTTTTCTTGATTAATTCAACCCCCACTTTTCTTAATTTTCTGCAAGAATTACTAGGTACATGTCCAATGCAACTATTGAGAAATAGTCTCACATGGATGGAGAAAGAGGAGAAAGCACAACTTATAAGTGTGAGAGAGACTCCCACCTTTTGGACTAATCTTTTGGGGGGAAAGACCCAATACCACTTTATAAGTTTGTTGCTTGAGGAGCTTACTTGTGGACAGCCCATGGGCTTAGGTGCGTAGAGTGCGTAACCCATTTAAGACCTGGGGATCAGGGAGTGAACCTGATTGGACCTGGCAGGGTGACAGGGTCCGGATCTAACAGCAACTAAGTACTTGTCCTCTACCCTAAAGTAGGTTTCAGCTACAACTTCTTGTGGTTAAATAGTTTATTGTTTGTTTTCATAGTTTTCATATTCTAAATATATCTTACAACTACTCACTATTGTAGGTTACAAATGGATGAAGGCATAGAAATTGAAGCACATTCTTCAACTCCACCACCAATGATGCGTCCTCCGCCTGCATTGCTTTCTTTAGCGATAGGAACTCGTGATTGTCGACATGTCGTAATGCCCCATTTGTGGACAGTGGTGACGAAGGTTGTTTGAGGTGGAAATGGAGCAAAAGCTATTAACAACAGAGAAGGCAATATCTGAGGACATAATGGGAAGGGTAAGGTCCATATCCCATCAACGAAAGAAGTGGCCAAGGCAAGGAAGAAAAGGGACTAGCTATGAGTATCAGAAATGAGGGTCCTTATTTAACAAATACGAGACAGGTATATGTACTCTTCTCTCATTTTTTATTTGTTGTTGTTTGAGTTAATACAAATTCTTAGTTGCTTAATGTAGTCATTTATATCTATTACATGTATCATTCTTGCAGATGGATAATTATTCACGTAGCACTCCTACGGAGATATCTCAAGTTGATAAGAAGAGGAAAAGAACCCGTCTAGAAATATCGCAAGTTCATAAATATCAGAGATATCTGCAAGCATGGTAGAAGCTCTAGTTTGTACCCAAAGTTGGCTACACTCACCTTCAAGCAATATGAATATAACAGAAGATGTGGAAGAAATTCAAACATATGAAGAAATTGAGAAAGGTATAGATGTAAGATATCGTGTAAAAGTGCCATTTATTTGTGTAAAAATTGCCACTAACTTACAGGTTCCATTTACATAGAATTTTTGGCAAAGGACTACTTAGACGAGTGGCATTCAATATTGGAGAAATCCCTTCTGTTGTGGTGAGTTGACAACCAATCTATGTGATATTTACTTACATAGTTAAAGATAAATATGGCATCAAACATATAAGATGTTAATCCTTACTCTAAAACATTAGCATTGGTTTGAAACTAGCAGAAAAACAAATAAAGTAGGATACTATTTATCATTATTTTGCATTATATATTGAATATGCTCTTGAACGTTTAGTCTGATTTGTGGAAGAAAACTTGGTCTGGCTAGTTGTATCATATGGTACTATTTGTATTTGTTGGAGAGAGATGTTAGCTTGTTTGTTTGGATTTCACATCTTTTGCAAGAACATCTTGTTTCAATGTTTGCAAATTGCAAAAATTTGCATCAATGGTGTTCCTATCTACCAGTAAAACTTGGTTACTCAGTCGGAATTCAGATATGATGATGTACTCCTTTATATACATCATATTCTGTACATGCTAACTGTTAATATGTATCTATACCTACTACACATTCTACTAATAGAACCAGCCGAACCATCCAACCCAGCCCAAACCACTTGGCATTTCACAGCCGATTAACCCATCTAAACTCACCCAACCTGGAACTAACTGACCCGTCGACCCGTGCGAACCCGCCCCATGAACAGGAGAACAGGCATAGCGGGCGCCAAATGAGATTCTCTGCAGTCGCTTACGCGACTGTAGAGGGAAGTTGTGAAATCTGAGCCGTCCGATCGCGAAATGAACGGCCCAGATCAGTTTTGCTACAGTAGCGATCTGGGCACATTACTGTAGCGCAAAACCGATCTGGGCCGTTTGTTTCGCGATCGGACGGCTCAGATTCACGACTTGCCTCTACAGTCGCCGTACGCGACTATAGGGCCTGTTTGGTTGCCTGCATCCGGTTGAACCAGGCTGGCCGGATGCAGGGTCTCCTTGTTTGGTTGCCTGGTCGCTGGGTTCAGCCTGGCTCTGCTCATGCAAGATTCCCTCTCCAGCCAGGCTCTGGAGAAACGTGGGAGATGGGCGTTTCTGGGGAGCCAGGCTCGCGGGATGCAGGTGATTAGTCAGTTGATGATGTTATTAGTGTATATTAGTAAATATCAAGTATTATTAACGTGTTTTGAAGAAGTTTAAGATATAATAAGATACGAACATCTCATATAACATATCTTCATAATCATAATCATAATCTTATATTATTTTTATCTCATGCAACATATCTTCGTACAGGCAACCAAACAACATCTCTTCTCAGCCAGGCTCTACTCGTACGTGAACCAAACACGACAGCGTTGCATACGCTCAACCTGTCCCACGAGAGCCTGGCTCTCAGATACGAGCCAGGCTCTACTCGTACGTGAATCAAACAGGCCCATAGAGAATGCGCGCGGGGTGGTGGTCGTCCCCAGAAACGGGCGGGCGAATAAAGAAGCGCATCAGCAGACAAGATTTCAGAGCGCATATGCAGTTCTGCGTTTCGCGACAGGCGAGGCGACGTGGAAATCAGCGAGCGAGCAGGCAGCCACCACGCCACCACCTCCTCTCCCACACAGACCACACTCCCACTTGATGTGATTGATAAATACACGTCAAGTCGCTGCCTACGCCTCCCTTTCTCTTTCCCTTCCCTGCTCGGCTGCCCGCTTGTTTTTGAGATGTACGTGCTTCCGCTGCTGATGCCAATGGCATCGTGCAGCTAATCAATCCTTCGAGTTCTTCCGTGTCCGAGACTAAGTCGCCTCCACCCTTACTTGTGACGCTGCATTGCTTGGCAATGGACGTCGTCGAGTCGGCGCCTCCTCCGGAATGCAGCGCCGGCGAGTCCGGGCGGTCCTCGCCGTCGCCGGAGTTCGAGTTCTGGATGGTCGGCAAGAACCCGTCTTCGTTCCCGTCCCCCGCTCTGCTCACCGCGGACGAGCTCTTCTCCGACGGCATTGTGCTCCCGCTCCACACCCTCCAGGTGCCTTCCCCTGATGGCGACGGCAGCGGGGACGCTGAGGCCGACGCCGACGTCGTGAAGGAGTCCTCTGCGTCGCCGGAGGCCGAAGGGGAGGCCGCGCAGCCGCTCGCGGAGTCCGGCCCGGCGCCGACGCCGGACCTCCCCGCGGTGACGTTCAAGTGGAAGGACATCTTCAAGGGGGCCGGCGGCGGCGAGCAGAAGGACCGCAAGAAGATGGAGCGTCGCGTCAGCATCGTCGGCGGGAACGCCGAGCTGATCAACATCAACATATGGCCTTTCTCCAGGAGCCACTCCGCCGGCCACTCCGCCGGCGCGGGCGCCTTGAGCAGGGCCAAGGCAAATCTCAATCCCAATCCCAATGCCAACGCCAATGCCGCCGCCGCCCCCAGCGCACCGGCCGCAGCGGCGCCGGCCGGGCGTAAGGTGAGCAGCGCGCCGTGTTCCCGGAGCAACTCCCGCGGAGAGTCCTCCGGGCCGGGACCAGCCGTTGGCACCGCGGTGGCGGCGGCCGCCCCGGCGGGTCCATTGCCTGCGACGTCCATGTTGAGGAGGTGGGTGCCCGGGCAGGGCCGAACAGGCCTCGGAGCCACCGGCATCCGCCTCGGCCGTGCCAGCCCCGTTTGGCAGCTCAGGCGCAACAAGCTACAACAACAAACCGCCGCGGAGCAGAAGCAGAACGGCAACACCGCCACCAGTGCCAAGAAGGAGGCCGTCCCTGAGGTCGCCGCAAGCCAAGACGGCGACCGCGAAGACAAGGCGGCGCCTGACGTGAGCGCGCCAACCGCCGGGTGCCGGAACAACGCGAGCTGTTCGGAAGGCGGCGAGGATGGCAACCCGCCGCAGGGGCTGTTCGGCCTCCGTACCTTCTTCTCCAAGAAGGTGTACTGATCACCAGATCACGGCATTCACTGTACATACAATTCGAGCTATAGCTGGCTCATTTCTTCCATATCTTCTCCTCCCCTCGCTTTAATTCAAGTAGCTGCTGCTGCTTCTTCTTCTTCTTCTTCTTCTTCTTCTCTTCTGTACTGTACCACTAAGCTCAACTCAAGCAGCCGTCCAACGGTGAATCACCCATGTAGTAAAACGGTAACATGCATCCATGTCGTCGTGTGACAAAACTGTCCCTTGCATGGTGAAACATTAGTTAATGGGGTTGGTTGGTGACTGAGTGAAAGCTCAGCTCAGTGATGAGATGCCAAATGATTAGGGCAAAAGGCTGGAAAAGTCAGGGAGGCAGGCAGGCAAGCGCGTTGGGTGGCCTATGCAGCGTTTGTCCCATCGAGCGGATGCGGATCGAATGGAGCGTGCGGCCACTAGCTACGCAACAAGCATTATGCCGTTGTTGCCTTTGCACATGCATGCGCTTGCTCGCATGCTAAACTGTTGGGATTGGGATCTTGTAGTAGCTGCCTGTATTATTATACAGCTCCCCGTGCCCATACTGTTTTCTGGGCAGCATTTGCTGTGGCAACCATCCTGTTGGGTTTTGGTTCTGGACCATGCATGCCCTGCCATCTGCGATAAAGATAACGATTTAGTTATGGGATCCAAATTAAAGTATCAACAAAACTGGAGCTGATGAATAAATGGCACTAACAGTGGTACTACCGCACGATGTAGAAGAAACGAGCATGTACAGTAGCGGCGTTAAAGAATCGCTCTCTCGTTCTTAGATGTCCAACTAACAAAGTGAGTGGCAGTAATGAGCCAGTACTGCATGCAAGGTCACTCCTTCGCAGAAGCCACAAGGACTAGCAAGTAGGAGCGGAAGGAAGGATTAATCGGTAACCTGTGCTTCCGTAGTAGTACCACCCCAGATCAAGCTCGCTTCAAGATTGATCACTTGGAAGAAGAAATAGAGAGAGAAGAGATTAAATAAAGCGTGCAGCATCTAATGGGGTATCTACTCTAAATCTAATGTTTGATGCAGCAGAAGGCAGTACGGGCGTGAGCCGTCGGATTTGCAGGCAAGTGGCCCGGCAACGGCTGACCCCGGCGCCTGGATGGCGAGTTGATTTATGCAGAGTCTTCGAGGTTGCTCGCGACGCGTAGGCGTAATGCATGCGACGAATCTCTTGATCTTTTTCTGCTTTGCCTTCCCTTTTTTTTCTTTGGACGAAAAGTAGAACCCAGCCGAGAGCGAGAGGGAATCAATCGAGACGCATCAGCTTTGACGTATCATAATAAGCCTTTGGATTTGGGAAGAAGCGAGCGGAGCAGAGCAGAGCAGAGCAGGCGCCCATCCCGAGCCGAGCAGAGCTCAGCTAACCCAGCAATCCGACCCGTGCGCCTAGTGGCACCGCACTTAAGAATCGGTCGAGATCAGTCGGTGGTTGCAGACGGACGGAGGAGGGCAGTGGGGTGGGGGGTTGGCGCAGAGCAGAGCAGAGAGCACATGCCATGTCCATCGGATCGTCCTAGTTCCAGTGATTGGATGAACAACCCTTATTTCCCATTGGAAGCTCGGAACAGAACAAGTTACTGCTGTATATTCGTGGTTAATTTTGTTTTTAACAGAGCTAGTGGTTAACAAGTCTGCTTGACTAATGGATCAAGGTTGGAGAGGTGTGAGGTCACAGGGCTTGCGGATGCATGTTGATTTACATGCGAGCATTGATCATCGAATCTCGGCAGCTAAGGATTTATAACCTACTGTGTGAATGTTCTGTGGACCCATGGTAAACACGAGCCATGTACATGTGGACCCCACATTCCAGTAACAGTCGTTCCCATGGCGGTTTGCCGTAAACGCTATCCCGGGCAAAGCATTTTTGCATGCCAAAGATGAGTCTGCAGCAACCTTTGCCTTCCCGCTGATGAGAGAGAAGGAAAGAGGGGGAAGAAGAACAGAGGGAGAGAGCGAGAAGGATGGATCTCGAGAAGAGAAAGCATATGGGAGCCGAGCCGTACAAAGGCCGGCGCCCTAGCTTAGCTGCCGCCATGTGCTTCCTCCCGCAGCGCTGCCTGCTGTGCTGCCCGCTTTGCCCCGTCCAATCAGGCGCCCCTCCCGCTCGTACTTGCCACAAAATGTTTACCACCAGTAGCTAATAGTACTAGCTCATATAGTTACCACTATACTCTCAGGCGATCGTATGGTTAAAAACTGCAAACATAGTAGCTGCAGTACGAAGCAGCAGCTGCCGACAATTAATATTGGATGTGTTCACACGGACCTCGCTAATAGATATACAGTTAGGGATGGGAACGGTAGGGCTCAGCTTATCACTTTATACTGTTATAAGAACTAATTTTTAAATAATATATTTTTGAAGATAAGATCTATAGTTAAATTATAGTAGATACTATATTAAGTTCAGATATATCGATTAAAATCACATATAACTATTTTTCTCTGTGTACCGACTCTTACGAATAGTCAGAATTTAAAAACTATAAACTAAGAGCGAAAGTCAGAGTCAAAAGAATTCACCGTAGATCTACTCGATCGTTTGCCACGGGTTTTCGGTAAAATCGATGAACAGAGGGTTATGTTCCAGGGTCGATCGACATGCTGAATTGGCCGTGTGTTACTCCGCGGAAAGAAGGGAGCAGCAAATGGCCATACGTCGTCCCGCCGGCACGAGAAATCAGCGCAACTGCGCAAGGAAACCTCAACTGGCTCAGATCATGCATATATCCGAAGACGAACAGCGTATAAAACCCAGAGACGCGTTCATGGAAGCGCCATGTGTTTGAACGGATTATGCCGGCTTCAGTTTCTAATCTTCTTCGATGATGTGATAGGCATATATTGATATATATAACCGCGTAAGTCGCCATAAATCGAAGAGCTGGTGACAAGATAGTCCGTTGCAACGGCTTGAACTGGTGGTAGTACTACAGCACTTACATCCATCGTGCGTAAGACTGAAAGACAGTAGTAATAACAGTAGCTGCGACGCCATCGATCAAGAGTAGAGCTGGGAGTTAAGCTGGACTTATTCGTACAAGTTCAAGGCTCAGCTGGCCTGGCACAATCTAAACACGATATGAATGGCGAGTCGGGCCGAGCCTGAAAAGCCACCCCGTCGTGCGGCATGGCACAGCACGACATATCGTGTTGTGCTTAGGCTAGCCTGGCCTAGCGAGCACGACCGGCACGGGCAGTGGCGGATCCAGGAAAATTTTTTGGAGGGGCTGAAGTACCTTCAGCTCGACCTCAGCCCCTGCTACATTATACATCCATGCTAAAAATTTATGGAGGGGCTCCAGGGGGGCTCCAAGGGTCCGGTAGCGGTAGGGGGGGCTCGAGCCCCCCCCCCCCCGCCCCACCGCTGGATCCGCCCCTGGGCACGGGGGCACGACCGACATGCCAGCGCTCACGGCCGTCTCAGCCTCCCCCTCCCGTCGCCGTCCTATCATCTCATGGATCCCCACCCCCACAAGCCATCACAGAGCAGAGAGAGGGAGTAGATGACTAGAGTAGAGGGGAAGGAGCATACCAGAGCTCGGCGTCATGCTTGGACTGTTGGACATGAGCGGCGTGAGCTCCTCAAAGCCCTGGTCGTAGGTGTCGACGTCGGTACGGACGGTGTCAAGCATGGTGCCGATGGTGTTTTGCCTACCTCCTCGTCCTCCTCGCCGCAGCCGCGGCGGCGCCGGTCGTCGCAGTCTGCGTGCTACGTAAGCCCAGGCCTGGAAAGCTGGGGCACCCCGCTGGCCCCAGCGCCCTTGCCCCATCGATGACATTGTGAAAGCCCAGGAGGGAGGCAGTGCGCACCAAGGCGGCTAAGGCGAAGAAGATGGCGGGCGCACTCATCGCCGACCCTAGGAGGGAGGCGGTTGGGAGAGGAGGAGGCATCGGGGGGTCGGGGAGGAGGGAGGGAGGTGAGGTTACTGTACTCTTTTATTTACTCGTGGAACCCCACTCTGGGACGTAAGGTTTTTAACGAGGCAGAAACATTGTATTTTTAAAATATCAATGAAATTTCACTTTTTCCCGAAATATTTACATCATTGTGTGGCCATATTTTTATGTAACTAATTAAATTTGAACTAGTTTTTAACGAGACAGGTACGAGAGAAAAGAAGATGGCGGGTGCTGCCATCATGATGCGCAACCGAAGCGGCGCAGCCGCGCGCGCGCACATAGCCTGCTGATGGCGGACACACAGGTGGCCAAGATCGCGCCACAACGTTGCCCCAACTCCTTCTTCCTTCGGCCACTTCTCTCCAGCGGGAAAACAAGGGCGAGGCTGCCTCACTGATACGGCACCGGCGAAGCTTCCTGGTGGGCTTTACCCGTATAGACGGCTTCCTTATGTTATGGCGGACCCATTTTAGGGTTTTAGGAGGCGCGAAAATGAGTGGTGGTGGCTGGCGGCAAGAGAGAAGGTGTCGGCTCCTACCACGGCACTAAGGTTCTCCGGCTGCTCTCCAGCGAGGACGAGGTCGATTTAACCATCTACAATACACAAGAATCACATGGGTGGCGGCTGTTTGGGCTGAAGAACTCCCTAGAAGGTTGTCTACGGAGAGGGTCTCTCAGCCGACGGAGGCTCAGGATGCGGATACGGTAGTGTTTAGGGATGGTGGTGGGGGCTTCGAGTTCAAGGTGGTGCAAGGATGCTCTGGGTGTAGAGAATTGAAATATGGTGGTCGGAGGTGGGACAATGGCCGAGCGGCTTACCGGCTCAGGGGAGGTTGGCGGGGGGCTGTGGTGCAAGAGAATTCGATTGAATGGCTTAGATGAGTGATTGGGAATGGTGTGAAGCATTCTGAGCGCCCGATTGTGCTTTAAAGTTGAGATGAGGCTGTGGGAGCAATAGCTTGGCTCGGGCGACGCCAGCACGTGGATGAGAGAGGTGGCGAGGGCTCTTCCAAAGGGACGGGCTCGCAGGCGAGGTGGCAAGGGAAGTACTACGGCCCTGCAAGAGTTGGCGAGGGGGTGACGAAGGCAGGTACGGTAGGCACGCACGTTGGGTGGGAGAGGCAGGGATTTTTGGCGGGAGGGAGCGGGAGTCGAGCGAGAGAGAGGGTGAGGTCAGCTAGGGAGATGGGTGACTGAATGGTGCGGTCACAATGACAACTTCGGGCTTTGGCAGTGTGAACACATGGGGGCGAGCGCAGCCGCAATTGGTGGCTAGGGCGTGCGGCCATGTGGACGGAGGAACATGGGCAGTGATTTCTTGAATGGCACCAGCGGTAGGGAGAGGTGGAATAGCCAAGTGAGGAAAGTGGGTTTCCAAGGGAGATTGCTAAATTGGGAAGAAATTCAAGGATTCAAACAAAAGCCAAAAGAAAATTCGAACGTTTGAATTTTTGAGGTTGTTTCACAACATATATGGTGCCGCTGGCGCGCATTTGAGTGGTGGATCTCTGTGGCTAGCTTCTTAATCGGCTACTCGTATGGCCCGGGCCCGTATGTTTTGCTACTGTTAAGTTGATTTCCTGTTTTCTATGTTGCTTGCGAACGCAGGTTTAGAAGTTGGGCCCAATCGTTTGCAACACGGGAGTTTCACGAGGATCCCAAGAGAATTACATGTAGCTAGTTATCTGCTAACATCTTGTAGAATTCCTACATTCAGAATAGGTAGGCCCCAAGAGGGAAGCAGGCCAGTCAGTGGCAGCTCTCTCGTATTGATTTCTGTTTCCAAGTTCTGTTTAGACAAACTAAAAAGTCAATATAAATACTCGGTTTCTCGAAACGATTTTTTTTATTTCTCTCACTTCCGTCTAGTTCCGAGGATAAGATAAGGTTACAGATATACCATGCACTATACTCCCATCTCACATACGTACATCTCTGCACTATCTCTAACACTGGCGTCTCATTCCTAAAATCACTTTTTTTATCTGTTATTATTTATTTTCAATCAAAATCTATTAATTATAGCCAATACAAGCGCCCCAGTATATACGTTAGCAAATTTCGGGGAGGGAATGGACAGAATGGTATGCCTAAAATGGGTCTCCAATTGCTGGACACCGTACATAGAAATGGCCCGACACAATACATAGACGTAGACGAAGATAAATTGGGCGGAAGAGACCGGCCCAAGGAAATCCCGTTGTAGGCCCTCCTCTTTTTAATTTTTAAAACTATTTTTATATAGTAAAATATTTTTATTATAGTAATTATTTTTTAAACAGAGTGTCTTTTTAATATGGGTCATAAATCAATTGAGTGTACACTATAATAATTTTATTTAAATTGACTAAAATCATATGTAAATCTCTATTTCTCTACACTCTCTTATAAATAACTCAAAATTATAAACTACAATCAAAAACTATACTGTAGCCTAAACTAAAAGGTCAGACCGGAAGGACTCCACTCACTCGTCCGGGAATAAGGAGACAAAAAGCGATGACCACTTCGTTCCAGTTCGAAGTTTCCAAAGACACTGCCTCGCAATTTCCCGTCTGCTTCGCTCCCCATCGACACGACCACGATGATGGCTCTGCCCCGCCCCCCATTCCGTCACTCTCATCGAAACCACCAGCAAATACCAGCAGCGACGACGCGCACCGCCACAGCCTTCACGAACCCTCCACGTCCACCACCTCAAGGACGCCGCCCACGACGCCGACGACATCCACCACGGCCGATCGCGGACTCCCGCGCCGGCCCCCGCCGCAAGCTTCGCCGCATCCTCGACTCCTCCCACTCCCTCTACCGGCGCCTAAGCTGCCCGACGAGCCCCTCAAACGGCTTCCCTTCGTTCTCGAAAAGCTCGCCGCCGCCTCCGCCTCCGCGGACTAGTCAGATCGTTCCCCACGTCGGAGCTGCCTCCCCGCAGCGTGGAAGCCGGCTCGCCAGGAACTCTAGCAGTCTAGCTCCGTCGTCCCGGCCGACGACACTTGGTAGTGAATTTTGATAGGTTGCAAAAGTTGCTGGTTTCTGCGGTCACGGGGAGGAGGTTCTTGCTCATCCTCGATGATGTTTGGGATGACAAGGAGAGGAACCTGTGGGATAACATGGAGCGGTGGAGGAAGCTACGTACTAGCACCTCTGCAGAATGGTAGGCAAGAGAGCAGAACCATTTGTGACTACGCGCATGAAGATGGTGGCTGACATGCTAGGTGTGAAGATCCCAATGATGTTGGTTGGGTTATGTACTGAAGAGCATTGGTTGTGAGAAGAGTTGTGAATATCCTCAATTGCAGGAGACTGCGAGGAAGATTACTGGTGGGATGCTTAGTGTTACTCGAAGTGCAAGGGATTGGAGTAATATCTTGGAGATTGATATTCATGGTGACACTGTCTCGATACTTTTGTCAAGCTATTATCATCTGCCGCAGAACTTGCAGTATTGCTTCGCATATTGCAGCATATTTCCAAAGATTTGGAAGTTTGAGCCTAAGAGACTGGTTAGGATGTGGATAGCACAGGGTTTCATTCAGATGGAAATTAAAATGGGATCCAAAGAAGCATGGAGGATGTTGGATATGCCGACGAGAACACTTGCTCATGGCTTTGAGCACACACTTAACACGGTGGAGAAGATGAACACGGTAGAACAACTGAGCACATATGCTTGATGTATTAGTTACTGGACTCAACAAATACAATGACTAAGTATATATTTATACACACGCTAGGCAACAAGCTGCCCTCAACTCACGCCATGCAAGCCACTACTTACTGCATGCACAACACCACTAACCCTCCTACATGCGCGCTATCATCCACGTGATCCGTTCCACACTTTGACTTGATCCTAATTAGCTAACAAACACAACACACTATTTAGCTACATGCAGATTCACACATACACTTGTACACAGTAACACACCTACGTGAACAAGTATCTCCTATCATACGCTTAGCTAGTTGGCTTTTGACAAGATTATTTCTAACATTTCTATGGCTTCGGGAGTAAACCCAATTAACCTAGGCATACGGCTAGGGTTTGATCTAACATTTAGTATCAGAACCCAGACGCCTAACATCTCTCTAGTTGCAGGAGTGCACAACCAATGTGTGAGGGGGATTGTTGGGAATAATTCCACATTGGTTGTGGGAAAGGAAAAAAACACAACTTATAAGTGTGAGAGAGACTTCACCCATATGACTAGTCTTTTAGGGGAGAAAGCCCAATACCACTTATAATGTTGTTTGTTGCAGCCTATGTGCTTAGTTGTGTTCAGCTTGTTTGGACCTATGGCCTGAAAAGTAAACCCGATTGATCTAGACATACAGTCAGAGTCGATGTAATAGAGGATTCTGGTAGAGAGTATTTAAACAACCATTGTCACGATCATTCTTTCGGACGCTCAAGCAAGGAAACAAAATGTTCTATCTCATGCATGACTTGATTCGGGATTTGGCACAAAGTGGTTTCTGATGGTGATTGTGGGAGGGTCAAAGGTGAAATGTCCAAAAACATACTGAAACAAAACCAAAAAAATTACATAAGAAATTTGAATTCTTGCTTGATTTGGATTTCTCCTAAATCTTGGTCTAATTCATCTCAAATCCAAGCCCTCCATGCCCAAAACTCCCTACTGCATCATCCCCAGTGAGCCAATTTTGCATGAGCACTGTTCACCATATGAAATTATCGCCGCCACCGATATTTTTTGACGATGTCCTATCTCTCTCTCAGCTCCTGCGCCTTTTTGTAGCTGCCACCTCGCTGCAAGCTGTCAGAAGCCGTACTACCTTGCTTCTCCCGCCTCTGGCTCTCTCTCAACCGCCTTGCCACGCGTCAGCATCGTCGGTCTTCCCCGCCACCACCTCTGCTCCTTTCTCTCTCTCGGTTGACCTCTCTGAGCCGCAATCTTTGACCACCGCATTGCCACACCTAAGATTGCCAATACTTCCCCCTTAGCCACCTATGCTGCACCTTCCCGCGCCCTCTCGACTGTGTCACACGCCGTCGTTGCCATTACCCACCCCTGTGCCGAACCGCCTCCCCGCTCTATTTAAAGCCCTGAGCTCTCCTTGAGAGATGCATCAGTGCCCAAGGTTAGCCACCACCACCCCAAAAGCTCCGACGACCCTCCCCATTGCCGATGATCGCCGGAATTCACCAAGGCAAGCTCAAATTCAATTCCAATCATTCGACCGATTACTTTCCAATTACCTTCATCTGTAGCCTCCTCATATCCCCGGGAATACCCCTGAGCCATTACCTTAGCCTTCCGAGCCTCCCTCTTCCCTGCCGTCGAGATCCACCATTCGGCCATGGCGCCACGCTGTGGATAGCTCACTAGGGGTCTCCCCAACCCAAATCGCCACCACTCAAGCCACCCTGACCACCCCTAAATGGGTAAATGGCCACTAATGACAAGGATGATCGCCCTTGTAACTCCTGTGCCATCAAAAACTGTTTCGAGCTTTTGACCTCACCGCCGGCAAACGCCGCCTTCCCTGCCCTTGCTGAACTCAAAATGGAAACCCCATAGTGCCAGCAAGCCATCCATGGTTCCCAATCCCGTCGCAAATCACTATAGCCCCGTCGATTGCTGTCGCTCTCTTCCTCTATTTTTGGTGCTACAGTGCCAACGGAGGAGGAAGATGACACTGTTCATCTTGGGCCAAACAGTGACAGGCCGAATCAGCTGGCAAACCAGGGCGAGATTTCACTGTAGCAAGCTGGTCCGGCATGAATAGTGACTGGACCCGCCATGAACAGTGAAACCCGCCATGAATAGTAACTGAACTCGATGTGAATAGTAAAGACCCGTAGTGAATAGTGCCTCAACCTATTACTGTTCACCCAAACTCGAAAATGCATATGTATGCTCATTTCAACCGTTTTGAGCCCGTTGATCCCTCCCTCAGCTCTGTTTCCCCGTATTAAACACCTATAAACCCAAAACCTATTTTTATTTGTTTTTTATTTTATTTCTTTATTTTATCTCTTTCTTCCTAGCTCAACCCTTCGAGCATGGAATTGAATTATTTTCCTTTGCTTTGCGCTAGCACCCAACGGCGTAGGTTAGCCAGTCTAGGAAGGAGAAGCTCAAGATCAAGCACAAGAATCAGAAGAATACGAAATTATGGAATATGTTGATCCGTAAGGCAAGTCACATGTCTTTGCTCATATTGAAACTACATTTCTTTAATTATTTATTTATCAGTATTTTCATTACGTTATTTATGCACTGTTATTTCTTATACAATAAATATTTAGAATGACATGATATTAGTTATATCCTACCACATGAAAAGGCCCTGTTTTATTTTATGGTCATATTCACCTTGACAAGCCTTAGTAATAATAAATAACTATAAAATATACTATGCTAGTTTAGGAAATTCAACTATTTTACACTAGTTGTGATGGTGCCACAGTGCACTGGATATTTATTTGTGAATGGTCACCTAGTTGATAAAAAGTAAGGACTAGGACCTTATGCTAAGTAAAGAACATAGTAACCGCTCAACCACAAGTGTTGACTTGTCAAACCTGGTTTAGTAGTTGTTCAAATCAATTGAATATCTACTATAAGGACATAATATACTGTTCCAAAAGAGGGAACAACAGGCGTAAGAATGTGGTATGGAAACGGTAAAACCATACTTTCACAACGGTAAGCTCCGCCCTGTCAGGCCACCGTATTCCGTGACTGGGGGTATCTAGTCTATTGGATAGAGTGTACATAAAGAGATGAGCAGTGAAATAATCTTGGTTTCTCAACTCAGTCATGAGGGTTGACGAATCTTGTGAGTAAAGTTGGGCAACTCTGCAGAGTAGTAATATGTGGTATTCGAATACGTCGTACTTCCGGTAAATGAAGCTGTGTTTAGTGGGTGATTCCAATAGCGAAGTATAAGTACATTTGAAAATGAGTTGGAAATATTAAAGTTTGGAAATCGAGATGTTGAAACCCTAAATTTCTTAAGAAGTTCGTGATTTATCTTGTGTTTAAAAATAAAATATTTATAAATAAAATTGTATCCACAAATACTTTAATAAAACCACTATACTCCTATCTTTTGAAAATCCTGGCAAGTAATTATATAACATTTCCCCATGTGATTTGCTGAGTATGGTTGGTTGTACTCATGCTTGCTAAAATCATAAACAGAAGAAGATGCTTGCCAAGAAAATGAAGAAATCTACGAAGATGACGGTGAGGAGCACTACGATATAGATGACGCCTGATGTTAGGGTTTATTCTACACTCAGATATGCCTGTGGAGTTTCTTTTTGTATCGTATTGTAACTTTGGGTTGTACGCCCCGCTGTGTAAAATTTGGCTGCTAAGTCTTAATTTTATAATAAAGTTTGATTTTTATGTTTAAGCTTGTGATGGCAGTGATGTACACTTATCTACAGTACTCATAGCTGAACAATCCTGAGCAGTTACGAGGAAATACTAACGATCCCAGAAATAGGGGCGTTACACATACGGCCAACTGTTAGACACCTATCTGTTTCAAGTAACTCTTTAGGAAAGCTTAAGAACCAATGTGACTTGAAAAGATTACGAACACTGATTGTATATAGAGATCCTTTGACGGCCTTAAGTCCTATCCCAGAAGGTTTTCTTGCTGAGATAAAGAATGTGCGCATGTTGGATGTTACTGGATGTGATATATCAGAGATACCTGAAGCGATTAGTCAACTAACTCATCTGCGCTACATGGCACTTCCTGATACTATCAAGACAGTACCTGAATCTGTGAGCAGATTACTGCATCTTCAGACTTTCGATATTCCAAAGAAGTGCCAACTCGATAAATTTCCTGAGGGTATGCACCAATTGGCCAGCTTGCAACATCTTGGAATAGATTCAAAGTACAACTCAATGATACGAGTTATTTGTAGCGCCATGAAATTAGGTCTTAAACCAAGACCCTTTAAAGGACAGATTATTTTCCTACATGTGTATGCCCTATCCCCCCTCACGCAGGAGGTCTCTCTCCCTCCTCTCTCCATCTATCTGTGGCAGGCGACGGCAGCGGTGCGACCGATGGCAGGCGGCGGCGGCGGCGGCCGGTGGGAGGCGCGCAGCTAGCGGCGTGGGAGGCGCTCGGGCAGCGGCGGCGGAGCAACTGAAAGCATCTAAGCCCCTAAAAATGATTTTAGTAATTAATAACATTATATGAATATGAGACTAACATGTTTATTGAGTGTTTGAAAGATTTAGTCCTTATGACAAATGTGAGATGTATGCTAAGCATCAACATAAAGATTAATGTGGCTCAAGACAAAGGAATAAGTGGTGTAGAATCCCTTTTTGGTTTTACTGGTCTTAGGAGAAAGGATGGAAAATCGGATTATATGTTAAACACCATACTATTAAGAGAGATCATGATTAGTACCTTGACAGCATTTTTTGTGTCATTTGGATCAATTTAGAATTATGCATGCACTTAAAACTAAAATTGATAGCTAACTGTACACTGTCAGGATAAACGGAAGTACTGGAGTTTACACGGCGGAACTTCCGCAACCCGGAAGTTCCAAATAAAATTGACCATATGTTTTTTCGAGAGAGCACTCTTTGAATCACATCTATTTCTCTGGAAAACAGAAGTACCGAAGTTTGAACTATGGAACTACCGCAGAGCGGTAGGACCGCAACTTCTGAGTGGTACTACCGGAACTCGAAGGCAATAGCTATTGTTATAGGGGTGTCCCAACTCCCAGTGACTGGGCCTTACAACTGGTCCAATATGTAATAGGCCTAAAAGTATAGAGGAATGCACTAATATATCCTCACTTTTTATAATTATCAAGGGGTAGGATGGGAATTTTCCATCCTATCCCATTCATGTATACAAACCCCTAAGAGGGGTATGAAGGAGGGGGCCGCTTATTTTCGCACAGACCGTCTCTCTATTAGCTCTCTTCCTCTTCTATTAGTCCCCCTCTTTACTATTTGGTCAGTAGCCACAACAGTTGGCGCCGTCCATAGGGACGTGCGAGAAGCCTTCCAAGAGAAGGCACTAGAAAGCGACGGTAACCAAGCGAAAGAGAGGTACAATGGCAGCGACAGCCGAGTCTAGCACCCGACGGCCGGTGGTACCCCATGGCAATGAACACGATGCCTGTGCCGGTACGACCGTCGACTATGAAGCTGCCGGTATGACCGTCGACCATGACGCTCGCGCTAGTACAACCGTCGACCACGATGCCTGCGTAGGTACGATCATCGACCGCGATGCCCATGCCGTGATCTTGACATCAGGGAGTCGACCTCCGAACAACACCGGCAAATGTCGAGCCTCTTCAGCAGGGATTCTGCATAGAGCGCGTGCTCCAAAGCCTTCGCCCCATCGCGGGCTGCATCGACACCAATGACCACACTATGGTCATGACTTCCGCGACATATCCAGCCGTGCCGTCGTCAAGTCTTCGCCGACAGACATGATCACCCCGTGGTCAACACTTGGGGACGGAGCATCCGCATCCGACTTCTTCACGAAGACTTCACACAGTTCCACCGAGGTCTTTGCACGATCTCGGCGCGGAGACTTTGCACGGCCTCCACTAGGCTCCGCGCGAATGCCGTCTCCGACGGACTTTGCACAACCTCCACAGGACTTCACATGGCATCTGCCGAGGACTTCTCGTGGTCTCCGCCGAGCCTCGTGTGGATGTCATCTTCGATGGACATCACGCGACCTTCACAGTACTTTGCACCAACTCTGCTGAGCTCCGCGCGGATGCCATCTCCGATGGACTTCGCATGACCTTCACAGGAAAAGGTGTCTCTTATGGCTCGCGGTTTTTTGCAAGAGTACGGTTGTGATCATAATTAGATTTTTGCCCATGTTGCTCATATGACTACTATTCGCACTCTTGTTACGGTTACTTCTGTTCGCTGGTGGTCTATCTCTCAGCCGGATGTTAAGAATGTATTTTTAATGGTATTTTGCATATGGAGGTCTACATGCAGCCAACACCTGGGTATTCTATTCCAGATGTGCACGTTTGCCGTCTTCATTGTGGTCTTTATGGGTTCAAACAGACTTCTCATGTCTGATTTGTGTGTTTTACCTCAATGATTACTGCTATCGATTTCACTGTTAATTCTCATCATCCTTGCTCTTTTTGTTCATAACATACATATGCTTAGCAAATCCTTATTCGTTGATCTATTGTCACTTGCTCATTGTTGAAAACTCGGTTGTTTCTTTCTTTCCACACCATCTACGCGACATGGATTGTGCAGGAAACAAAAATCCTTTCTCTGGCGCGCTCTGTTCAGCTTGCGACCTTCCAACCACTAGTTGTTGAACTAGTCCTGGGATCGCGGCACACACTGAGGCAGCCTTGCTCATGGGAGAATACGCAACCATCTTTTCTCTAGGCATTGTTTTGGTTTCTGCTCTCCGCCATCTTCAGATCGTTGTAACGTCTTGTGCTCCTCGGTATCTTCAGATTGCTGTGACAACTTGTGCTCCTCGCTATCTTCAGGTTGTTGGGATTGCAGCTGATCTAATGCACATGGACATTGCGACAGTTCCTTCAGCTCAGCATCTTGATCTTGACATTACTGTTGTATCATCATCTGGGACTCCTCCATGTCATGAACTTGAGCGCAATTAAGTTTGCTGCCCTTGCTGTCCTCCTTGACATGGTAAGATCGTACCGTCGAGGCTTGGTTGTATCGCATAACCCGTTCGCCATCGTCTGAACTTTAAACAAGATCACATGGAAGAGTGAACTGGCCTGTGGGAGTGGGAGGGAAGATTTATATACAGGCTAGCAGCTAGCTGCTTGATGAGTTTTCGTGCATGTCTCCAAGCTAGTGGCTTCTGAATTGAGCTAAGTGTGAAGTGGGATTGGAGTCAGAATGTATATATAGTGCAGTGCATATAGCATTTGTCACAGTGCGCTACGTATTTCTTGAGCATAAAGTTGAAGGGATGAAGCAAATTGATATGGACTGGATTAATCTACTCTCTATGCAGCGAGAAAATTTAATACAGAACCAGTGCGATGTGAGATCCCTCGTCCCTCGACAGCCGCAGGGAAATTTCTTCAGTTTCTTCAGTCTGATGAACACGTCCAGACACCCGCAGGAGGAGCCGTTGGTGCCGGGCCATGCAGAGGCCGAGGGACCTCCACGGCTACGAGAGGTCGCAGTTGTTGGCCGGAGCGGGTACGGTGGGGAGGCTCGCGCGCGTCGACGGGAAGATCGTCGGGCAGCTTGAAGACCGTGTTCCTCACGTTCGTGGCGAGCAGGTACAGACCGGTGGCATTCACCGCCATGTCCCCGCGAGACATCCAGGAGGTGGCCGGCGGTGGAGGTGGAGCTACGGCGAGCGGCGGCGGCGGCCAGAGCGGGGAGATGTCGTTTCGTTGGATCCCGCTCCGGGTCTCCGTGAGACGTACGTTCACACTTGTGCGGCGTAGATTGAGTAGAAAAACGTTGCTGCGGGAACATTTTCAGGCAGGACTCTTGCGATGTTCGGTATATTCTGTTTACACCCTCCTAGATTTCGATCGCGAATAAGATTCATGAAAGCGGCCCGTTCGATCACTTTTGTGCAGCTTTGATCGAGGCGGAAGTGATGCGTCGTGGAGTCGCTTTTTCAAGAAGGGTCCTAATAGTGTTCGTTATTATCCGTTTGCTCCCTATAAGATTTGGTTCGTATACATGGGCTGTTCAATCAACGTTCTGCGGCTCAGATCGAGGGAAAATCAATCTGCCATGGGGGCATATTTTCACAAGGCACCCTTTGAATTATCTTACATATTCACTTCTTGTCGTAGGCCGAAGGGAGGCAGACCGTCGATGACCAGCACCAGGCCCGGCCCTGAGGGGGGGGGGCGAGCGGGGCGGCCGCACCGGGCCCCCAAATATCAGGGGCCCCCAATCCCCATATACATTAATACATAGTATATATACCCCTAGTATGTACACCTGAATTGGCCCCAAACTATTCGTCTTTGGTCTTCCGAATTACCGGCGGCCGGCCGACTTCTCGTGATCTCGTCTTCGGTCTTCAGGCTTCAGCGGGGACAGCGTGAGCCCAGGCTCTCTGCCTCTCCACGGCAAGCCGCCACCTACACCTTCGGCCTTTCCTATTGAGGCCGGCTCGGGTTCGTCGACGCCTGCTCCGGATTCCGAATTCCCGATCGTCCGTACGCAACCGCGACTGCATGTACGTAGATCGATCGATCGATTTAGGCAAGTAATTACTACCTAGTAGTACTCTTTGTTCTGTTCTGTTCTGTCCTGTTCAGTAGTTGAGTTCATCCCTGCAGGTTTTGCGTGCGTTCTTCCCATTCCCAGCTTATCGATCTGATCTGAGTTTTGTTGTTGATATGAGAATGCCGCGTGCGAGATCGAGACCTTTGCAATGGAAAATTTTCTAATCCATTGACAGAGAGGATCACAGAGATGAATATATGAGTTGATAGAAGAAAATTTTAAGGTAATATCTATAAACTCTTTGATATGAATTTTTCTTTAATACATAACGTATTTTAAGTGTTTGTTGGTAAAATTAGATATATATATATATGTGTGTGTGTGTGTGTGTGTAGATTTATATTTAGATATTTATACTAAGGCCCCTATTTCTAGTTTCGCCCCGGACCCCTAAAATCCCAGGACCGGCCCTGACCAGCACGACCGCGTCGAGGCAGATGATGTCCAACGATCGTCCTCGCCGACGAGTGGCTCCACGAGACCCTTCTTCTTTGGAGCCCATATGAGGTGAGGGGTGTGAGGCCCCTCCAGGGGCGGATCCTATATGGTTCATGAGTGTTCAGTTAAATATATAAATTTTTTTACAAAAAATTTAGTATATATTAGATATAATACATACATATATATATATATATATATATATATATATATATATATATATATATATATATATATATATATATATATATATATATATATATATATATATATATATATATACTCTTAGTTGGATTAGATTTATCGTATTTATACCCCCATAAGCCCAATTCCACTCCATTTCTCTAACTTCCCCTCAGTCCATGCGAGTGGGTGAGCCCATCCCGCACCCTCTCTAGTTGACCCAATTCATGCTGGCCCATTCGACCATCCTCCAACCCTAACCACCTAACATCCCTATTCTTTCTCTGTGCGTGTGGGTCAACTCACTCGACGACTTGGGCGCTCGATCACACGCACGGTGCACATAGGCGACAAGTGACCAGCGTGCAAGCGGTGGTAGGGGCGATCGATGGCATGTGCATGGCAAGCAGGATGACAGGTGGGCAGTAAGCGTCGAGCGCAACAGAGGCAGCAATAGCCAACGGTGCGGGCCCATACCCCGTAGACCGAAATGGCCACACATGACGGCAACCTAGCCTACGAGGTTGAAGAATTGCCAAAGAGTGAAGGGGAGGGAGCATAGCAACACATGTAGGGCCAGGGCCGGCTAGGCGCCATCAGCGACACCAAAACCGTCATAGGTAAATCTCAAAATCTCCAATTTAGCTCTTAGAGATTGAAAAATGAAGAAATCTGTTGATTTGAAAAATGAAGAAGAAGCCTCAATGCAATTGCAAACAGGCGGCGCTAGGAGCGAAGTGACCGCGTGAGGCAGCACGAGTGAGCAGGGAGGAAGGGAGTAGCCTATGTTGTGGCAAGGTCTCATCTTCAGGTAGTCGTATTCGTTCTCCCACTCCTCTCAATTCTAAAATCGATAAATCCTAAATAGTTGATTCACGGATTATGTCTTTATAAAATGTAGATCATATGGTCTTCAAAAATCAAGAAGTTGTAGGTTTGAAACTTTTGTGAGATAATGCTGTTAGACTCACATAATAAAGAAAATTTTCTTGAACTTCTAAAGTTTGGAAAAGTTAGTAAGGTGATCATAAGAAACAATGAAATGAAATAACTGTCCTTAAGATTATATAAAGAGTCGCGGAGTTAAAATTATATTTTTTTCTATATTATTTTGAGATTTTTTTAGTAGAAACAATTTGTACTTTGGTTTTTACCACTGAATTTTTTCTTTTTTATTGAATAATATTTTCTTCAACTTTGAATATCTATTCTGAAAATCCTGTACCACCACTGGGCCCCTCTGTGTCTATCCTTCGCTTCGCTTGGCAGCCGGTTAGGCCTCTTTTCATTGCAGATCGGATGATGGCGCAACTTGCAAGGGCAGTGTCAAAATGTTACTTCACTCAGTACGCATCATTTTTTTTTATTTTCTTAAACGAACAAGCAGGAAAACTATCCATTATATTAATAAAGTAGGAGAAAAAAAAGGTAAAGCATCGGCCTTAACTAAAGGCGAACGCCATCTAGTACTACACCAAACATCAACCTGCTCTCAGCGCGTAACACACAACACAGTCATGGTTACGATAGTAACCCCACCACCTAACACACCATTTATCATGCTAAAGGTTCTAACTGATTTTCAAGTTAGATATAGTCATATAGAGAATCATCATTGCACAAAGCTTAAGAGAGAAAAATAGAAGCAAAATCAAGATGAACCATAGCAACACGGTTGAAGAATAATAGTAATCACCACACACTAACATGATGACCATCAATCAACTTACGCTTTTGATGTAGGTTTCGATGTTTTCATGCTTATTAAAGATACGGTTTTGATTTTTGCCGCTGCCAATCGTATCAGGTTCTATTCATATTAGTTTCTAAATACAATTTTTTTACAGTAAATAGTCTTTCTATAATACCTAACTTTCAATTAGAGTATCTTTGCCCTCGATAGCATAACCCTCAGGCTGCTGTCGAGAACCGCCGTTTCTTATTCTGCAGTCTTCTGATGGTGGAAATTCGGAAGCACACCAAACATCGTATTCTGCTGATTCTGTGAATACACAGGAACATCATCTCCCATATGCCATTGGGCACACAAAAAGCTATCTGGTCGGTCAGAAACAGGGAGCTGATTCCTCGGGCGTGCCGTGTGCAAACTTGTACAAAGTCTGATACACTAGTCCATCTCTGCCTGAATCAGTGAAGGTGCCAAAGTGAATCCCCTGCATCAGCATGTGTCCTCGCACCAGCTCCTTCTGAAGGTTGATACCATGCTCTCGGTTGATACCATCTATAGAAAGAGAGTGTGGGTCGGCACGTCAGCGAGGACGCAGCAGTCTACCGCAGCGAGGGTGTTGCGACAGCGGCTCGGTCAGGACGTGGTGAGCCGACGTGCTCGACGCACATCGCGAGGAACCAACGATTGCGAGGGCGGGAGCGTACGGCGACGGTTACCCACCGCGGTGATAGAGGGCCTGCATGAAAGACGACGCGGCGTGACTCGGTAAATTCTTCGAACTCACTCTCTATTTTAATACTGGCTTCGCTACCGAATACATGTGTATGCGTAGTTCAGCATTTGCTAGCGTTGGTGCATCCAAAATGGCTGCTGAATGCTGATTATTAGACACATGACCGTATTCTCAGTTAGGACTCATCAATGTTTTTGTGAGAATGTTTTATTGTCCTGGAAGTAGCAAGCCTGCTTGCTTTTCTGATGAATCTGCATGGATCGCTACAGTCAGCAGCTGCGCCCAGCGTAGATCGTGCTTGGCAAGGGAGCGGAGCAAGGCCCACTGATCGATGGGCCGGAAAATGGGCTAGGCCGTCCAGATGAGAGGCTCATCCACGCTCGCTAATGGCAGCAAGCTTCATCAATCATCACTCCATCGCTGGGCACTCGTTAAACATCCCAATCGCCGTAGCTCTTTTGTATTCCGTCGCCTGAATCTTTTCTGTACACCACCATATGCCGCTTTTATTTACTACTGCAAAATACTAAACCGAGAGGTCATCTGTGAGAAGAAATAAGAGCAAAGCTAATAATACAGTCTTCAGCTGGCTGTATGGACACTTACAGCTCATTCATATAGTAGTTTACAGCCAGCTGAAGGTTGTATGACCCACCCCTTTCTCTCACAAAGTTTCTTGGTTCTTATGCTTCAGCTGGCTGTAAACTTACAGCACACCTCTCTTCTCTCTCCTCCTCTCTCTCTTCCACCTCAGCATACAACCTACTAACAACATCTTATTATACTTGCTCTTAACCTCATGGCTGACAAGTGCGACTTCTAGATCTGTGAGCAGTTACATCTTACAGTGGTCAGCAGACCAATTTTTCTACCGAACGGTCGGTATCACAGTTCCAGAACGTTTTTTTTTCAACGCAACGATTTATCCATCCATTCCATCCAGACATCGAGTGCTCGGCCCTCCTTGTAGCAGCTTAAATTCCTTTCCTTTCGTCAGCCATGGCGCTAGAAGAGTTCAGGTGCATTGGAATTCTTCAGCAAATAAGGGAATCAATCATGCACACAGCAAAATACTACTACTGCTTGCCGCCTTGCCGGTCTTTTGTTTCTCTTTAGAAAGGATTGAATTTTGTATGCTCCGCAATGTTCAATGATTTGTATTGCGCTAGTATTTTAGTAGCATTGACCTGAAAAAAAGTCATTCCATAAATTATGCACTATCCTATTCAAATTCACTAGACCCACAATTCCCTAACAGTAGTTTATTATAGGGCAAAAACTACTATGCACTTGCTTTACGGTGTAGTTATCGTGCACCCAATCTTAACAAAGTCATGGAAAATTCAAAAACTTTTTTAGATGTACTTTATGGTTTACTCCACCTATGTATAAAATTTTTAAGTTTAAATTCATTTTATGTTAAGAGTACCAAAAAAGATAAAATTTTGACAAATTTAAACTCTTAGTATTTGTAAGATTTTTCTCTTTTTTGTTATTCTAAACATAGAATGAAGTTGAACATAAAATTTAATACATAGTTAAAGCAAATTTAGAAATACATATAGAAATTTTTTTGAAATCTTTTTACGAGTTTTTTAGATTAAATGCATGGTAAGTGCGTCATAAGGTGAGTGCGTAGCAGTTTTTGCTTTATTATACATTAAAAAGCAAAACATGAAGAGATATTTTCCCCAATTTCTTGATGCTTCCCAAGGCTAAATGAATTAAGTACCTCGATGATTTATATGCTGTTCCAAGTGCACAAGCACGTTATACACGCTTTACAGTCTGTGCTGCATGGCCCCATATAAAACTACACCGGAAGAACAAATGAGCTGCACGCACTACATAAAAAGAAAAAACCTAAAAAATAAATAATAAAGAAACAAGCATGTGAAAGCTAATTGCCAGATTAACGCCAGGCTTTATTGCTCTTTCCCTCCCGCTCACGCTAACCCAACTGGTAACAGTTTTGACTTGCTCGTCCTAATCATGCAGGTCACGTCTTTAATTAATTTGTTTTATTTTTTGTATTATTTTACTCGGACGTAACACCATGGCGGTGCCTGCCAAAAGCTCCTCATCGCTACGGCGCTGCAGGTGTTGACTGTTGACTAGTGTTCGACTCACTCGCCGGATACTCCATCCAACTAGGAGAAAAAAAAGAAGAAGATAATTTGCTGCCTGGAAATTGCAAAAGTTAGCAGGCACTGTACGTAATCTTGTCGGAAGAACGCCTATTAATTGCATTAGTCTGTTTTTTTTTCTTACACGTGTTGTCTTGTATTATGTTAACCCCTTCTGTAGGTTAGTCTTATGCTTTTGGAGCATTGGAAGTTAACTTACTTCTTTTGGAGCATTCGAAGTTAACTTACTTCTTCAAAGATAAGTACCTGTAAAAGTTCTTCAGGTTGCTATCACAATTTATACCTCTACTATTAGGTTTTGAAGAAAAGGGATATCTAATTATGTATCCTATGCTGACCAAGGTAAAAACTTTTGGATGCTGGCGAAAGGAATGAATGAACGAAATTTCGTTCAATTTGTTCGAAAATTTGGACGCAAAAATCAATTTTTTGATGAAATTTAACTAAAATTTGGATGAAATTTGAACAAATTTCAAATAGAACCAAATTTAGCTAAATTTTGGCTGAATAAAACTTGTTTTGGAGGGTACCAAAAGGGGTGAAATTTCGTTCATTTTGCGAAATTTCGGACGAAAAGATGAACCCTGATGCTGACACTTCAAATGTTATTGTAACACTCGTTTTTAGGAGCAGGGACGTCGTACAATCCGCAACAATCTAAGAATTCAGTTGCGGATAGAAAGAGTATCATACCTACTTACGAACAATTAAAAGAGTTAATTTGATTAAACTAAGACCTAACGGTCAATTTTAACAATAATATGGGAGTCCGAGCCCAAAAATTAACTTACATTTAGAAGAATCAAATAAAACTCCATAGGAACGCTTGAGTACGATCATAACCCTAACATGAAGTCACGTAATATCCATTCTTCTTCTTATATCTGTGTTGGTGGAAAATAAAGCAAGATTAAGTACAACAAACTGTACTCAACAAGTTACATGGAGAAACACTATATAACTATTTGTTGGGATCTTCAAGAGATGGGGTATAGTGGTTTTGTTAAGATATATGTGGATGTAATTTTATTTGTAAATATTTTCAAACATAAAAGATTAATAACTTCTTAAGGAAAATGGGGTTTCAATAACTGGATTTTTCAGACTTCAATATTCCAAAATAATTTCAAATCTACTTATACTTTGCTATTGAAATCACCCATGAACATAGTTTCTTTTACCGGAAGCACGGTGTATTTGAAAATACTATTGTGATGACTCCGAAGAATTGCCCAGCTTTACCCACAAGATTTCTTAACCCTCATAACTGAGTTAAGAAAATAAGGTTGTTTCACTATTCATCTCTTTATATAGCCTCTATCCGGTAGATCTCCAACTTAGATATGGGTATCCACTAGCCAGGTCGGAACACATCTGCCCGTCCTGAGAGAAATCTACCGTTATTCAATATAGTTACACCGTTTCCATACCAACTCTCCTTTACTCCTGTAGAGATTCAATCGATTTGATCAGTTACTAGACTAGGTTTGATGAGTCAAAACTTGTGGTTGAGCGATCACTATGTTCTTTGCTCAGTGTAAGGTTGTCCTTACTTTCTCTGAGCTTTGTCTCTAAACCCATATCCCACTGCTCGACAACAATGTTACTCAACCATCTCATGGTTTCCCAAGATATGCTCCTTCCTAAAATCACTTTGCAAGACTACCGGCAAAGTGCTCTATCGATTAGTAGTATAAACCAGTTGAGTTCCTAATCTATCATGAATACTTAGATAATAGTTTTAGCATTACTAGGCCTTGTCAAGGTGAATATGGCCATCAAATTAAACAGGGTTTTTTCGGTGGTAGGATGTAACTAGCATCATGTCATTCTAAATATTTATTGTACTCAAAATAACAATGCGTAAACAAAGGATAATGAAAGTATAGATAAATAAATAATTAACAGAATGTTGGTTCAATATGATCAAAAACATATGACTTGCCTCTTCACCCATCCCTGATTATTTTATTTTAGTCTTCAAGTGTGACACTTCTTTAATTGTCCTTGTAGTTCTTTTGTTGATCGATTCGCTAGGTCCATATACTAGCGCGAAAGACGAAGGTAAATAAGTTTCTGCTTTACAGAATACAAGCTGGGAACAAAATGCAACAAAATAATTAAAAGACACAGAGAAAATAAGTTTGGGTGGTCAAGAGTTACGTGGTGCTTGGTTTGATTGGACGGAGTTGAAATTGGGCTAGGTGGCTCGAGACGGCTGAAATGGCTATATGTATGTTGGACAAATTTTGGGACAAGTGGAAACAGGCGGGTATATGGGGGCGGATTGATTTTGGAAACAGTGGTTTTAGGTTTTGTCAGGGTTTGATTTGACAAAACAGAGGTCGAAAATGGATTCAAAGTGTTGAAACAATCGAAATGGGGTATTTTTGGGTTTTAAGGTTTTGGATGAATAGTAGTGCTACAGTGTTGCACAGTACTAGGCCAGGCCAGTCGCTACAAGCACGCACACATGATTTACATCAAAACGGCCAAATGGGCCAGCTGCTTCGGCCCAATACGTGCGCAGCCGTTTCAACCCGGGTGGGATCGTGCCGTGCTGTTCGCTACGTGATGCGCGGTGAGATGGCGCCACGCTGCCCCGGAAGGGATCGTCGTCTACCTCTGGCCGGCTCAGCGGTAGGAAAAATAGGGGCACGAGCGCCACTGCTCAACGGCACCGGCAATGACCTTTGGCGAACTTCATCGGTATGTATGGGTTCGGTTTGAGATAGTGGTTCCATTTTGGGCTCTCGCGGGGGAGGCGGCCGCAAAAACGGGCTCTAATGGGTGGCCGCGTGGGCGAGGTGGCACAGAGAGGCGGTGGCGGCTTTCTCAGGGGCGTTGGCGGGTGGGGGAAACGGGTTTCCAAAGGGCGCCACCGGTTGGAGGAAGTGGGAAGCAAAAGAAGAAAGGCTCAATTTCAAGGTGATTTGCCAACTTGGGGAGGGAAAAGAGAATTCAAACATAACCCAAAAACACTTAAAAAAAATGAATTTTGGGGTGTTTCCGTTATGTTCTGGGAGAGAACTATGGTATGTGCAATCAAGTCTAACACTGATGATTTAGATTGCAGAAACAAGACACCACGGAACATTTGAAGTGCCTGGTAGAGGATTGAAATATGGCAGGGAGTAGGATGTAAGATTTAGATAAGGTGTTGTGTTTGGTCTGGGGTCTATACATAAGTAGTGTACCCTCTTTTTCCATGTTTGTTCAGCATGGAAAACACATTTGCTGTAACCAGCAGACAGCTGGCAAATGGACCTGACAAAACTGGTAAACTTAGCCGATTATTCTCTCAACTCTGTGACTAACATGGCTTTCATATTGATCAATTATACTATGACATGGACAGGATGCAATACTAATTGGAATGCGTATTTTGCCCAAGGTTGCTTTTGGAAGAAGACTTGTGATGTGTAGGTTATGTAGTCAAATTTAACAACTAGACTGATGTCAGAGCTTTGTCAAGATTGGTCATGACATTGGTTCAAATGTATTTGGTTTCTTCCGTTTGTTTCCTTTTGCGCTGATGATATGTAAAGCCTTAAGATATGCTGCCTTGTCTGGAACCTAACCCAGTTCGTACACAAAAGTGACAAGTCATTTCTAGATTAATAATGCGCTTTTGACGTCACCGACCAAAATCAAGATGGGATTAGTTAATGGATGACAAATTTCTGCAATAGTAGATTGCTTGGTCCTACACCAGCTGCTGCAGTTCCCTTGTTTAACTTATCAGGATTGTTGATTGTGTGCTGCCTCAGACGTCCATTTACCAACTCCGTGTATGTTGACAACTCCAAATTTAACAGCTCCTAGAGTTTCTAAAGGTATATTTTATCAACTCAACTGACAAGCTAAGGTTTTCAATTGCTTGGTTCTGAAGAGTTGTTCATATGAGCATATCAATATATCGGTACTGCTCTGTCCCCTTCCGGGCACGTACAAATGTCAGGAAAACAAAGCTGCACAATCATTTACCTGCAGTTGTGACTTTCTTTGCTTTTCTGCAATTTTGCGCGGTACTGACTAACATGCTGTTATCATGGGATGTTCCTTTCTTTCTTTTATTCTTTCCAGAGAAAAGCCTGCAGCTGAAGCAGTTCTCATCATAGTTATCAAGTTACCATCCTCCTTTCTGAGGACTGAGGAGAGTGAAATCATGTCCAAGCACTGAATTTCTCAGATGTATTTCTTATCCAGTGTGATGCTTGTTTGTGCATCTTTCAAACATTTCTCTCTTAACTCTCTCTTTTTTTTCTTCCAACAAGCGTTTTTTTTTCAGTTGGAACCTGCGAATCTACTGGTATTTTCAGGCTACTGTTCAAAGATAATTATATGATCATACATACTGTATGACAACAGTTTTGCAGCTCAGTTTTATCAACTAGGTCAGGCTCTGATGATCCTGAAGGATCCATTTGCTGGTCAAAATGTCCTGTCACTAAAATCACCAGTTGTCCGGTTGTTCCTGAGTTTTCGAGCGTTGTGATTCCTTAACAGCGCGTGTATATTGACTTTAACATTGGAGATTGCTTGCTCATTTTGCCAAACATAATGTTCGTGAAGTTGTGCTTCTCAACAATTCTAGCCTGCACACTGAATAACTCTGTTCTTTATCAAACAATCTTTTCTTTTCTTTTTTTTTTCTTTCTTGACGTAGTTATTCTGCCTATCCAGCTTCAGCGAGCAGTAAAAACAAAAGGACATTGCAGCTCAATGCCAGCACTCTCTCGGCCTGTATACATCTCTGCTTTGTAGCTGAAACACGCAAATCAACTGCAACTACTATTAACAAAGCGCCTCTTATATGCTCGTCTAATCATGGGCGTCACGTCTCCCTGATGCATCCATCCGCTGCATTATTTTACAAAGGACGTGACACCATGGCGGTGCGCCCAGGGGGTGCTCTGTGGCGTCCTCTCGCCGTCAGAGGCGCATACATCCACGTTGTGACATGTAGAACCCAGTAACCCAGAGAAAATGCAGAGAACAGGGCGCCCCTTCTCCTTCCATGAAGTAGGTGTTGCAGATGGCGTTTGGTCTGGTGTTTTAACCATTTAATTTCATGCAAATCTTCAGTTCCTTTGTCCTAGTATGGCATTAAGATTGTTATCCTTCAGTAGCCATGATACAAGCCTGCTATTGCTATGTATATATATACATACATCTGAATAGCTGATGGTGTATTTGTTGCTTTCAGAATTTACTTCTCCAGAATATTTGGAGCAGGTTCAGTGTTTAGATTGGCATTGTATTCATTCGTTTAGCTTTCTGTTATATAAAAGAGTTATACATACTTGAATGTTTCGATCATATGGAAGCAAAAAATGTAGATTCAGTATGTCTCCCATATAGAATTGGAGCTGTGTTTTTACATGAGTTGTACTCTAGTTTGGAACTGTGGCTTTTGCTCTAGGTTTGGAGTTAGCATGTCTGAATTAAGGAGCTGTGGTGGTGTCAGCACATCGTACGGATTAGTCAGAAGTCATAACCTTAGCTTCAGGGCGGAGCCTGGATGGGGCCGTAGGGGGGCAAGAGCTCGAGGAGAGATATGAATTTATTATCGTCCCCTGATCAACTCGGCTTCGGCTTCTGGCTTCTGACTTATTTTTCATTATTCATAAGTTTCGTCTTTTTCTGAACTTTTGGCTTTTTGTTGAGCTTTTTTGCCGGTTCTTTTTTTCCCGTATTTGTTTGTATTATACGTAATGGGCTAACATATTTTTTATATTTTTAATTTTTTTAAATTTAATTATACTAAATAAGCCTTTGTCAGCTACAATACTTTTTTCAGTCAGCTACAGTGTTTTCAGCCATAAGCCATGAGCTTTTCAGCCGAACCGATCACCACCTTAAGCTGCTCATAAAAAATAGAAGTTTTCTTGTGAGAAATTTTATATATAAAAAAAAGCAATAGAACACAAATAATCATCATCATGGATGATAACTTGAGTTTAGTGTAGCTCGGCACACATGCATGCTTCACCGAGCCACGGAAGGTGCAATAGAAGCCAATACGAGGAAGAAGTGCTTGATAAAGCTCTAAACATATAGGGAGATGAAATATCATGCATTACACAGCACAAATTAGACTCAACACTAGCTTAAAAATTCGGAACAAGACAGAACCTAAATGCTATATAAGATGGTTTCACATGCCACAAATCATCTCTTAAGCTTTGTAGTTTCACATTAGCTGTTACTTAATCACGTAATTGAATTGGTAGAGGCTTAGTCCTAGCAAAGTTCCAAGGCTGCGATATGCTAACGAAAGGTAGTAAAAAAATAATGAGGGGGCCAGGCCCCTGCCAGCCCAGTCTCCGCCCCTGCTTAGCTTCAGGCTGTTTATACTACTATATTGTAGAGTCGCCTGATTAGTTACTTGTATCTGTAAGCTAGTCCTTATCATAATCGGGTTTAATACATATTAAGTACCTGGAACAATATACTAGTAGTTTAGTTTGTGTTCATCACGTTTTGCGTCACAGATCATGTTTGTACTGGAACGGCAACTTTGTACTACTCTTCATTAGTCAGTTGTGACCCTGACAGCAACATCAACTGTCTTCTCAGTTGTCTTAACCCTTAACTATTTCGTTTTTGTAGCATATCATTGTTGTTCTATGATTTGCTGGCATCTCTTATCTTGACAAGTCATTTGGCATTGTCCAATCCAAATACAAAAGGGCATCCTTTTCCATCATATTTTCCCTTCAATTAAGAATCATAGGCTGAAGTAACTGTTCAAATGAACTTGTTCGTCAGATACACTGAAGCATGAGGCCATTCTGGGCCTGTTTGGTTGGTGCCTAAGCTTGCTATGCCTAAGCTTAGGCAATGTGTGGCTGCCACACAAAGTGTGGCTAACAAAATCGAAGCCACACTTGTGGCAAAGTTTAGCAAGAAACTGAGTCTATGACATGCGGGGCCAGGTGCTAAGAAAGTGTGGCATGCCACAGTTGCGTCAGTGAACCAAATAGCTACCTAAAAACTGTGGCACGCCTAACTTGTGGCTAGGCAACTTCTGGTCATGAACCAAACAGGCCCTTAATGCAGTGGTTAGCGCTTGGTTATAGTTAATGCATGTCAGTGCCGGAGGATAAGTATAGGCATGGTAGAGCAGATGCAGGCAATTCTGTTGGCCTTTTCCACAGTTTTTGAAGCATTCATGAGAATTAGGTAAGCAAAGCAAAAGATACAGCAGTACCAGTAGTTAATTTTGTTCCTTTAGATTCTTTCTACAAGCTCCAGCGGCATCTGTTATATATAGTATTACAACTATTTCATTTGTATCTATCTACATGTGACATGTGAATCAGCATCACGCAAAAGAGCCAGACCAATCTGATTATTCTATGCACACTTGCACAGTTGCTCCAGCTAACTCGTGCAACCACTAAACTACTTGCTTGATGCCAGAACACAGAACAACACAGATCCTTAAATTCTCCCCTACAATTAAAGATACCTTTTTGGAGCCTTTGAGAGCTTTCAAACAAGAATTAATCACAAGCTATGGCTGAACTGATTAAGAAGGAGGAGCATAATTTAGGGTTGCGGCTCAAGAGGGTTACAGCTGCACTGATGGCAACACATGTACTGATCCCATTGGCCATGAATGCATCTCTATACCTCAATTATATAGTACTAGTACTCCCTCTCTCCCTTTCTAACCATGGACGTCACGTCTAATCAGATCAGATGCCTGCCCTGAATGATGGCCATGCCAATCGATATTAACCATTTATTAAAAGCACAGTGACACTATGCCGGCGCCTCCAAAGTGCTCATTGCCATGACCTCTCCCTCTCAAAGTCAATGTAACATCAACCCCACATTAACCATCTATGCAAGTATCCTCCAATCCTGGTCAGTTCGCCAACCCCCCCCCCCCCCCCCCCCCCCTCCCATCTGAATATCTGATAGCTAGATGAGATCTGACAACAAAAATGGCTTGTCTCCCAAGGTTGGGGGAGTGAGTGGGTCATTCTTGCTTTCATGGAACAGGCAGCTAGTAAATCGTTTGTTTTGTTCTTCCCTATTGAACACTTCTTTTAGGTATGCCTCTTCCTAACCTCGGCTAGCTATAATTGCCGCTAAAAACCTAATTTAGGTTGTAATCAGGTTGTAGTGTGAAGGTTTGGTCTTTGTAGATTGTGTTAGGTTGCTCCTGTATATGTATGCTCTTGCCACGATTTTTAGGCTTTTTACACGGCCTGAAAGGAACATTTCTGGACATGTCGATCATCTAAACTCCTACAAGTTACCTTGAAAATCTGCCATGTTGGACTTTGTGCCAAGTTGGTTTGTAATACAATTTTGTACTTTAGAATAATTAGTTTTTGGGAAATCTCCTTATACTGATAACTGATAAGCAAATGGAACTGAGCACACGTGACTAAATTGTCATAGTCCACGAATAAGTGAATACTACTATGAAATGAAGTGATTTTATTAGCAATAGTACAAGTTGGAAAAAAATGCCACCAGCTTGACTGGAATTAAAACTCTCGAGGACAGTTAATCTGCCTACTAACTGCATTCTTGGAAATTTTAGTGTTCCAACTGCCATTTTTCGGTGAGAATGACATGTCCAAGATGGAGAAAAAAAGAGAGGAAAAAGGTTGCTTTTCTTTGTCAAAGCTCCGATTCCACTGAGAAAATGTGCGCAACACTACACCTCGAATCTTGACAGCATTGGACATGGAGAGATGTGAATGTACATCGCCTGTATATCTTTCTGACAGTAACATCTTAGGCGACCAAACTCTAAAATCTCCAATAAAACGGTGGCCAAAATACGTTACACAGGAACAGAGACAGGTACCACTCTAAGCCTGAAACTGAACTGTTCAGGTAAAGAAACGTATCGAAGTAGTACTTTCTGAAGACACAAGAAGCATGATCTTGTCCCAAGTCCTAATCCATGTATCTACTTATACGAAATTATAGAAGTATTGTTATACAGTTCAACTCGAACTCTTCTTACTGTAGTTCTGTACTGTTCATTAGATATAGATGCCATTGATCCGTTACTTCCAGATTCTTCAGACCTGCCAAATTAAACTCTACATGTAACTCCAACGTGAGAGTACATGCTGGCCTATTCTTATGCACTCTAGAAACATAAAAAAAAATCGCATGATAGGGTATACAAGACTTGAACAATTCTGTTTGAAGACCAAAGCTTTGTTAATTTAGGGTTGAAACCTCATCAGTTGACAGTGAAAACCAGCAGGAGAAAATGAATTATAATTCAGATGTCGCTTCACATCGAACTCAAGTCACCCTGCGATTCTTTCAAATTAATTTGTAACACGGCATGAATGGAACGTCGATGATGGGGACATCATCAGTAGCCATTGGAAGTAATTAAGATCAACAATGATATATGGACTACTTACTACTGGTCAAACTAAAAATAACCGACCGCTCCTGCACAAACCAACGGCCAAGCATTTCTAGATGGTAGTAGTTGTTTGGACGGCATTCTTTTTACTGGAAGGGTGACTATGTCATGCTGTTTGATCATACATGAACAGTTTTGCTTGCACTCATTATCCTCTAATTAAATACTGCATGAAATGCCCTTTTGTTTGTTAAGATGAGATGTCCCATAGCCAATACCATCTAGTTTAAGGCTCTTGGGGCACACCTGTGAGGATCATATAGAGCTTACCCCATAGTCTATGATGAGTATTTGATTTTATTGTGTAAATGGTGTTAAAGTTTAAGTTTGATTTTCTGGAGAGTTTGCAATTTTCAAGAGTTGATGTTGTCTCTGACGGTCTGACCAGCATAAAGGGAGCGATTAGACTGGTGGGTCCGATGTGACTAGATTTTGGGAGTGGTCAAACTGTTGGATTAATTGGGATTGGCCCATTTTAATTTAGCAATTAATCAAATGAAATTCCTAGGCCCACAACTAATGCTAGGTAGAAAATTGTTTAGTCCCATATGGAGAATTGAGTGGGAGTTACACCACTTTAAAAGGTGGAACGTGGTAACCCCCTTGTGGAATTGGAGAATTGTTTTTCTTTATCTATTCGAAAATCGAAACGACTCGCAGTAACTAGCATTAACGAGTGGCTGGCCGTAACGGTGCAGTTACCAGTGGATTATGACTGCGGTTACTTCCGAGGTAATGGCTGCAGTTACTCTGGCCTCTTCGTTTTTGCTGTTACAAAAGACTCTCTACTCCATACGGGAAAAGAAAGGAGAACAGTATTCGGGTGGTTCTGTTTTTGTTGCTGCTCTCTGTCATCTCCAGTCCAGAACCTTGCGCGCACAAGTTTCTGGACGAGTAGGCCTCCGAAACTCCGTCCGTTTGTGTACCTGCACGGGTAGGCGGGCGATCAAGTTTTTGGGAAGCGCATCGGCGCGACTACTCAATCTGCGACGTCTACTTCCTGGTGGTGAATCGTTCGCGGGGCTGCACTGCGAACATCTTCCTGCATCAAGCTTCGTCCTGCATCACGCTTTGATCGACTACATCGAATAGGCCATCATGTCGACTGATGGTAACGGCGCCTCCGGTGTCTCCGGCACTGGCCCCGCCCGAGGGTATAAATCTGTTATTTTTCTGGTGTATTTGTTTATGTGCGCGATGAATATTTTAATAGATGTTTCTGTTAGCTTGTTCGTTAGCGAAAATGAATACATCGTTGATAGATCACTCATGCATGTTTATGTCATGTTTTATATGCTAAATTTCTGGATTAAAATATGCCGAAAATTGACTAGATGTTCAACACAAACCAGAAACTTGATAGGTCTTTTTCGGTAGTTGGCTTTGCTGCGTCGCTTAAGCCACACCCTCCGTTTGATGGTTCAAATTTTAAGAGATGGCGTGCACGCGCGATCCTGTGGTTTACTACCATGGAATGTTTTCATGTTGCACAAGGAAAGCCCGCTGAGCCTCTGTCTGATGAGGATGAACGCAAGTTCAATGTAGCGGATAACTTTTTTCGAGGTGCACTTGTCAACATACTGGCAGATAACATTGTGGATGTGTACATGCATTTGCCTACGGGCAAAGATATGTGGAATGCACTTGAGGCCAAGTTCGGAGTTTCCGATGCTGGCAGTGAGCTGTATGTCATGGAGCAGTTCTATGACTACAAGATGGTCGATGACCGTTCTGTAGTAGAGCAAGCTCATGAGATTCAGGCGCTGGCAAAGGAGCTTGAGAACAATAAGTGCGAGTTACCGGACAAGTTTGTGGCTGGCGGTATTATCGCTAAGTTACCACCCTCTTGGTCGGATTTTGCTACTTCTCTAAAGCACAAGAGGCAAGAGTTCAGTGTTACTGATCTCATTGGCACTCTTGGTGTTGAAGAGAAGGCGAGGGCAAAAGATACTCGAGGCAAGAAAGTTGCTGCTGAGGGAGGTTCTAGCGCCAATTTGGTGCAGAAGAAGAATCCTCAGGCTTTCCACAACAAAAAGAAAAATAAGCCTTTTGTCAAGCCCAAGGCTACTACTGAGTTTAAGAAGAAAGGCAAAGGAAAGGGCAGCTGCTTTGTGTGCGGTGATTCTGGCCATTGGGCTAAGGATTGTCCAGATCGCAAGGATAAGCAGAAGAAGTCTGCCAACATGGTTATTAGTGACGCTGGAGGAACATCGGGGTACGGTAATTATTTACCTACAGTTCTTTCTGTTTGTCAATCACCTGAGTGGTGGGTTGACACTGGTGCTAATATTCATGTTTGTGTTGATATTTCCTTGTTTTCATCTTATCAGGTCGGTCGAGGTTGCTCCTTGTTGATGGGGAACGGTTCGCATGCAGCTGTTCATGGTGTTGGTACGGTCGATCTGAAGTTTACTTCGGGAAAGACCGTGCAGTTGAAGAACGTGCAGCATGTCCCCTCCATAAAGAAGAATCTCGTTAGCGGATCTCTACTATGTAGAGATGGTTTTAGGCTTGCTTTTGAGTCCAATAAATGTATCGTGTCTAAGTATGGAACATTTATTGGTAAAGGCTATGAGAGCGGAGGTTTGTTCCGTTTTTCTTTGATGGATTCCTGTAATAAAATTGTGAACCATGTGTGTAATGATGATGATGAGTCTAATGTTTGGCATTCACGACTTTGTCATGTTAATTTTGGGTGTATGACGCGCTTAGCTAATATGAGTTTAATCCCGAAATTCACTTTGGTCAAAGGTTCTAAGTGTCATGCGTGTGTTCAATCGAAACAACCTCGCAAGCCTCACAAGGCAGCAAAAGAGGCGAGGAATTTGGCACCGTTAGAACTCATTCATTCTGATTTATGCGAGATAAATGGCATGTTGACTAAAGGTGGAAAGAAATACTTCATGACGCTTATAGATGATTGCACTAGATTTTGCTACGTGTACTTATTAAAAACAAAAGATGAAGCGTTGGATTACTTTAAGATCTATAAAGCTGAGGTAGAAAACCAACTTGAGAGGAAAATCAAGCGGGTAAGGTCTGATCGTGGGGGAGAGTATTTTTCAAATGAGTTTACTTTATTTTGCGAGGAACATGGAATTATTCATGAGAGGACGCCTCCCTATTCTCCCGAGTCAAACGGGGTTGCCGAAAGAAAGAATCGCACTCTAACTGATTTGGTTAACGCCATGTTAGACACTGCGGGACTTTCTAAGGAATGGTGGGGTGAGGCTATATTGACCGCGTGTCATGTCCTGAATAGAGTTCCTACAAAGAATAAAGAAGTAACACCATTCGAGGAATGGGAAAAGAAGAAGTTGACTCTCTCATACTTGCGCACCTGGGGATGTTTGGCCAAAGTTAACGTGCCAATTGTCAAGAAGCGCAAACTTGGACCAAAAACCGTAGATTGTGTATTTCTTGGTTATGCTATGCACAGCGTGGGTTATAGGTTCTTAATTATAAAAACTAGAGTACCTGACATGCGTGTTGGTACAATCATAGAGTCCAGAGACGTTACATTTTTTGAGAATGAATTTCCTATGAAATGTGATGTACCTAGCTCATCTAGTCAAGAACCTATAATTTCCCTTGATTCCTTTATGCCGATAGAACATGTTGAGGAAACGCCTATGGAAAATCCTGAAGAGGATAACAATGAAGTTACTCGAAAGAGTAAGAGACAGAGGATTGCAAAGTCTTTTGGTGATGATTTCATTGTATATCTCGTGGATGACACTCCAAGAACCATGGAAGAGGCATATTCTTCTCCTGACGCTGACTATTGGAAGGAAGCAGTACGGAGTGAGATGGACTCTATTATGTCTAATGGAACTTGGGAGGTCGTTGACCGTCCTTATGGGTGTAAACCTGTAGGATGTAAATGGATTTTCAAGAAAAAGCTTAGGCCTGATGGTACAATTGAAAAGTACAAGGCAAGGCTTGTGGCCAAGGGTTATACCCAGAAAGAAGGCGAGGACTTCTTTGATACTTATTCACCTGTTGCCCGACTGACCACAATTCGAGTACTACTTGCCCTGGCTGCCTCTCATGGTCTTCTCGTTCATCAAATGGACGTTAAGACAGCTTTCCTAAATGGAGAGTTGGAGGAGGAGATTTATATGGATCAGCCAGATGGGTTTGTGGTACAAGGTCAAGAAGGAAAGGTGTGCAAGTTGTTAAAGTCTTTGTATGGCCTAAAGCAAGCACCTAAGCAATGGCATGAGAAGTTCGACAAAACTTTGACATCTGCTGGCTTTGTTGTGAATGAAGCTGACAAATGTGTGTACTATCGCTATGGTGGGGGAGAAGGAGTGATCTTGTGCTTGTATGTTGATGACATACTGATTTTTGGGACCAACCTCAATGTGATTGAGGAGGTCAAGGACTTTCTGTCCAAGAATTTTGAGATGAAAGATTTGGGAGTAGCTGATGTGATTCTTAACATTAAGCTACTGAGAGAAGGTGATGGTGGGGTTACACTCGTGCAATCCCACTATGTGGATAAGGTCTTGAGTCGCTTTGGTTATAGTGACTGCAAACCTGCTTCTACTCCTTATGATCCTAGTGTGTTATTGAGGAAAAACCGAAGAATAACAAGAGATCAATTGAGATACTCCCAGATCATTGGCTCATTGATGTATTTAGCTAGTGCTACGAGGCCTGACATCTCATTTGCTGTGAGCAAGCTAAGCCGGTTTGTTTCAAATCCGGGAGATGATCATTGGCGTGCTCTTGAGAGAGTGATGCGCTATCTAAAGGCAACTGTGAGCTATGGCATTCACTATGCTGGGTACCCAAAGGTACTGGAGGGATATAGTGATTCAAACTGGATCTCTGATGCTGATGAGATAAAAGCCACGAGTGGATATGTGTTCACACTTGGAGGTGGTGCTGTTTCCTGGAAGTCTTGCAAGCAGACCATCTTAACGAGGTCAACAATGGAAGCAGAACTCACAGCGTTAGATACCGCCACTGTTGAGGCTGAGTGGCTTCGTGAACTCCTTATGGATCTGCCGGTGGTTGAAAAACCGATACCGGCTATCCTGATGAACTGTGATAATCAGACTGTAATTATCAAGGTGAACAGTTCTAAGGACAACATGAAGTCATCTAGGCATGTTAAGAGGCGGTTGAAGTCTGTCAGAAAGCTGAAAAACTCCGGAGTTATAGCACTGGACTATGTCCAGACAGCTAAGAATCTGGCAGACCAATTTACAAAGGGTTTATCACGTAATGTGATAGATAGTGCATCGAGTGAGATGGGCCTGAGACCCACATGAGTCATACCACAGTGGTAACCTGTTCTATGTGATCGGAGATCCCGTGAAGTAGGATGGTGTAACAAGCTGTTGGTTGACTGGGAGGAGAGACCTTTACAGGGCTCATTTTTTCAGTGATGCGCTTCTCTCCTATTCTGTAAGGCGGGTTGGTTTTTACCTTAATGTGATCCAAGTGGCTTTTTAAAGCAGAGATGTCGGCCTACAGGACATCTTAGAAAGAACACACCTATATGAGTTCGACTGCTGGTCACAGTCTATGAGATTTGGGTGATCTCTAGATACTCATGAATAGGCTTGGAGTATGACTTATACGCTCCAACCAGAGGGGATGCTTTAGGCAGCCTAGTACTAGTAAAGGAATTGGGTAAAGCTTGTTCGCACAAAACTGTCAATTCAAGGCATAGTCCATTGTTCAGTTGTGGATGAGTGTAACTCCTTTCCTAGGTGGATGTTCAACTTAACAGTCTCCATCGAAACACTGGTATATCAAACAACAGCAGAACTGAGAGCATTTCTCGTGTGCCTTGAAATTTGGTGGGGATTGTTGGATTAATTGGGATTGGCCCATTTTAATTTAGCAATTAATCAAATGAAATTCCTAGGCCCACAACTAATGCTAGGTAGAAAATTGTTTAGTCCCATATGGAGAATTGAGTGGGAGTTACACCACTTTAAAAGGTGGAACGTGGTAACCCCCTTGTGGAATTGGAGAGAGCCAATACACGCGCGCGCTCGCTCGCTCGCTCGCCTCGCCACGCCGCGCCGCGCCGCGCCGTGCGGTGCGTGTGCGTGTGCGTGTGCGTGTGCGTGTGCGTGTGCGTGTGCGTGTGCGTGCGTACGTACGTACGTACGTACGCGCGCAGGCGTGTCGGGTGCGGGCGCGTTTTTCTTTATCTATTCGAAAATCGAAACGACTCGCAGTAACTAGCATTAACGAGTGGCTGGCAGTAACGGTGCAGTTACCAGTGGATTATGATTGCGGTTACTTCCGAGGTAATGGCTGCAGTTACTCTGGCCTCTTCGTTTTTGCTGTTACAAAAGACTCTCTGCTCCATACGGGAAAAGAAAGGAGAACAGTATTCGGGTGGTTCTGTTTTTGTTGCTGCTCTCTGTCATCTCCAGTCCAGAACCTTGCGCGCACAAGTTTCTGGACGAGTAGGCCTCCGAAACTCCGTCCGTTTGTGTACCTGCACGGGTAGGCGGGCGATCAAGTTTTTGGGAAGCGCATCGGCGCGACTACTCAATCTGCGACGTCTACTTCCTGGTGGTGAATCGTTCGCGGGGCTGCACTGCGAACATCTTCCTGCATCACGCTTTGATCGACTACATCGAATAGGCCATCATGTCGACTGATGGTAACGGCGCCTCCGGTGTCTCCGGCACTGGCCCCGCCCGAGGGTATAAATCTGTTATTTTTCTGGTGTATTTGTTTATGTGCGCGATGAATATTTTAATAGATGTTTCTGTTAGCTTGTTCGTTAGCGAAAATGAATACATCGTTGATAGATCACTCATGCATGTTTATGTCATGTTTTATATGCTAAATTTCTGGATTAAAATATGCCGAAAATTGACTAGATGTTCAACACAAACCAGCGGTGCGGTATAACTGATTTCTAATTGGCGATTGCTTTTCTCCAGAGAGCGTGTTTTGGAGTTGAGTACGTGCAGTTGGACCGAGGTGAGTTGGCTAGTGTGACCAACATTAAAAATACAGTCACACCAGATGGCCGGTCAGACTGGCCAGTATTAGTGGTATAACTAGTGTGGGAAGAGCGGTCGATCGGTGGCCGCGGGCAGAGTACAACAAGAGTTGAAACTGAATTGTTTGAGTGTGTGTAGGGTATTGTTGCCTTGCTTGATTATGGTGTGTTGCATGGTACATTATTTTGACTAATGTAATTCAAGTGAATGGAACTTATACTCGACATGGTTGTTTGGTCTTTAGATGTGCAAGCGTCTTGGACAACGTAGCAGTCAACGTCAGTGGATCAGAACTAAATGGGGGAACTGAGGTCCGGAGTGGTCTTATAAGTTTAGGTGAGGCTGTGTGGCTCAAACGAGAGCATAAAGAAGACAATAATCGTGAAGAGGCAAATTCGTGCATGTGATGCACCAAGCGACGAGGCCGATGCACATAGAGACGGTTTGGGAGAGACAGAATACGTGAAGACGTAACTAGTCATTGGTTATCACAGGCTATATGTTAAAACATGTGGAGATGCTTTGGTGTGAGAAAAGGATTCATGGCACATCAATTGTGTTAATTAATGATTTTGTGTTGTACAGTGCAATATGACGGTTTGTTTGCTGTTGTTGGTTGTAGAACTCCAGGCGGAACAGATCGAGACTAAACTAGGGGAGCTAAAGTCTAGATAGATCAAGGTGCCATCGAAAGATGACTAAGGATAGCAGAGTGGTTACAAATTAGGAAGACAAGAAATTAGAGTGGGAGCTACCAGTGGTATGGGCAATGGCAAGGTGGACCAAGACTAGCTCAGGGAGGAGCTGAGGTCCATAATGGTCAGAGAAGTCAGGTGTTGTCATGGTGGATGGAGAGGCATCTAGCGCGCCAAGTGACTTGGGTCCATTTGCAAACGATGACGTTCGGTAGGCTTCAATCGTGTGAGAGGTTGGAGGTAAGTCATTGAGGCTACAAGAAGTTGAAGATGAAGCATGGGGTTGCTTCAAGGCAAAGGAAGAGTGAAGCTTCGTGAAAGACGGTAAAGGGACATTTTGGTAAATTTCCCAATATGAAAAAGTGACAATATATGAAACCACGATAGTGATCTAAGTGGATTAGGTCAAGGAGTCTTCATGGCGAAGTCAAGCTATTGGAGGCAGGTGGAAGTCACGCTTTAAGAAGTGTGCATGTGTGAGTATAAAACCTGGTATGGTGTTGGGTTAATGGGTTAGCCTATATAAGAGTGGATGAAAACCCAACTAGATGTGTTGGTTAAGATTTCTCTTGTGAGCCTCCATATACAGGGAGGGAGGGAGATGGCTTAGGTGCTAAGCTAGGAAGAGTTTAGGCTAAACCTTTGAAGAGGGTTAGTTACAGAGAATCTTTGGGAGATGAGTTGTGGCCCTTTGTCTTGAGCTTCTTGTTATCTTTAAGCTTGCGAGTAGCTTTAAGTATCCATCTCCAAGTATCAATAGATATTAAAATTCATCTAAGTCCTCTTTGCTCAGCTGTTGAAATATTGATTTGACTTGATTTTTGGTGTTTTCTTCTCCTCTCTTGATCTTGTTGTGATCCATGATGAGCAAGAAGCACTAGAAGATCCTAGTTGATCAATCATTGTCCATCCAGATCACATCCATAGCAAGAAACAAGTCCACGCTCGGTTCTTACTTGTTCTTGACTTAAATTTGGGTTTTCATGATCTAGATAGTTGTAGCTCGAATTCATGCCTGGATTAGCTTGCTATAACATGTAGGAGTAGATTTGGATCATTCTCTTGATTAGAAGCTCCTCAAGTAAGAAATAATTTGGGTTTTAAGTGTTCTTGAGACCTATATTTGATTTTTCTTTGACTGAGTGAACTTGAGCCTAAGAATCTTGTGATTCTTGATTGGCTTACATTTCTATTGCCTTGAATAAGTCTCCTACAAAAATTAGGATTGTTTGGATAAGAATTGATCAAGTTCTTGATATTCAAGTTTTATTCCGAAAGACTTTTTGAGCTCTATGAACAGGGAATGGTCAGACTGCCCTGTTCGCCTCTATGCCACGGTCACACCGGCCCAAAGGCAAGGTGGGTTGTTCTATGCTCCTGTTGTTCACTTGGCTATTTAGTTTATGTTTGAGGGTTATTTCCATTGTGTATCTGATTTTAGTTTTTTATAGCTATTGAAATAAAGAAGCCTTTTACATTCAAAGGGGTTTGATTTTATGGAAGGTGAGAGACAAAGATCATTCATGCTCTCTTATCTCTGCCATCGGTCCTACAACACCTAAGAGCAAGTTTAATAGTACAGATAGCTGCTACCTCCAATACATTTCCATGTCATCAAAAGAAAATGATGCAGTCAACTCATACAATAAGCTGACTATAAGTTGTCTCCACAAGAGCTCTCAATCATTTAATACATACATGGGTATTGATAATTTAATACATGCATGTGTATAGCAATTAGTTCTATGGGTACATGCATGGATAATGCCTCTTTTCCTGTGCTATAGCCTGACTCTTGCATGGGAGTCGGCTTGACTCTCTCTCTCCTTCTCTCTCCCCTCCACATAGGACTATGCTGACATGGATTCCCTTAGAGCAAGTATAATAATCGGCTGTAAGCTGGCTAAATGCTGACGTGTAGGAGAGAAGGGAGGAGAGAGAGGATAAGCGGGCTGCAAGCTTACAGCCGGCTTGGACACAAGAACCAAGAAACTTTGTGAGAGAGACAGGTGGGTCATGTATTAATGATGAAGAGCTAACTACTATATGGGTGGGCTATGAGAAAGCTGCAAGAAACCTTACAGCCCGCTTGCTGGCTGTATTATTAGCCTTGCTCGCTAGCACAGTCAGCCTTATTAAACTTGCTCTAATGAAAGGGAATTTCTCGGGAGCGCAGCTCTGAACACCACACATTGCAAGGTAGCTTAACCAAAGATTGGATAACATGACGGTTCTGTGGGACAATTAGTTCTTGGTATCAATTGCAGATTTGTGGCTGGAAAATTTGCAGCATTTAAGGCAATGCATATTTATGTTGTTTTCTTCTTTTTTTTATAAAAACAAAGATTTGATGGTACTACTGTTTTGGAAGTTGTACCATGAATTTTACTTTAGGAGTTGGGTAGGAGCAGGGAGGATTTTGAGTACTAAGTTGGTGCAGCCAATTAATCCCGGTCATGCACCGACGCCACATGTAGTGTTCATCTGGCATTATATTATATTGGGAGCAATTAAATTGTAACTTTCCCCTTTTCTTTGCAAGCAAGCTAGGAGAAGCCAGATTTCGCGTTAGCTGCACATAAGTTTGCTTTTCGAACATGAACAGTAGACATTAATTTAAAACTCTACGATCGATCCTTTTCCTTTTTTGACTCTAGGATGTTCATTTAATCGGTCTTATATTTAGTAGTAGAATGTTTATATGCTTTTTTTTTACCCTATTGCATCCAGATTACATGTGCAAAACTTGAGGCAGAATCCTCTAAAAAAGGATCTGAAGATTACATGTTAAAAACTTGATGTAGAACCCCTTAAAACAACTTGAAGTGAATCAGTCCGAACCGCTTGTCTGCTTCGGAAGCAGTGTAGTTTTCTTCTTCCATGTAAGCATGATAGAACAACATTTCTTGTAATGTTTGACAAAGTTTTTTTTCTCCTCAGAGAAAATGCTTGCCACTGTCTAAGCTGTCTTATTGTGCCGGATTACACATCGGCCAGCTTTCTTTCAGTGGACTACAGATCAGACATGCTCCACTAGCAAGAACCGATGCAAAAGGGGCCTAAGCAAGTGCCTAATGTTTAGCTAGCTGTGGTGCATTGCAAACCATCCCCTAGGATCGATTCTTTGACGCATTGACATATATTGCTGCACTGCAACAGCAGCAGCAACTAGATATACAGATTGGTCTCGATTGGTGCAAGAGATGGAGACCAGTAGGAAGACAGCCGACCATACGTACAGGTCTGCACGATCCGTACCGAGCCCATTAACACGAATTTTTTACACTTTTAGCATATTTTCAACCCGTATTTACAAAAATAACTATATGAACGTAGAAATGGTTTGCCGTCCGGTCACCAGATGGTAAGACCAGACGACACATGTTCATCAAAGCCCGGCCACAGGGTGGTGCCCTCCCTACCGCCCCACCACCGGACGATAGCCGGCTTAATCACCTACTGAGTTAGGATTTTTTATTTACCGCTTGTTCGAATTTTTAAATATGGTAAATGAACTTCAAAAATTATGAAATTGTATGTGTAGTCTTCTGACACAATAAACTTAATTGTGTAATTTTCTAACAATTTTACCCACTATGAATATTGCTCAAAAATTTATACGATTATAACAATTTTAGGATTTATTACATATAGCAAACGAGCTACAAAAATTATGAAATTTTATGTGCAGTCTTCCGACACAGTCAACCTAAATGTTGATTTTTTTTTGAGAAATTTATGTGCTATGAATTTACCATGTTATTTCATATTAATTTAATCATAATTAGGGATATGCATGCTCATTTAATTAGCGATTGAAATAGCCTGCATACGTGATTACAGTTGGTGTGTAAGTTATAAATCGAGGTAATGGTTGAATTTAGTTCAGATCTGATTTATGGATATGGAACCTTAGGATTTGGTGGTAAGATGGTAATAAAGGGACTTCCTTTTGAAGAATTGAATACGAAAAGACGACGAAATTTGATGTTACAAATTAAAATAGACTTTATAATAAAGCTAAAAATAACATGACGCACAGGCTTTGGTTACGTGCATAAAAAATAGCATCATGCTAACCCTTTGGCTTATAAAAGGAGGTGGAAAAGATCGACGAGAGAACACTACATAATCAAAGTCAATACTACATCAGAACTTGCTTAACCACGTCAAGATAGACAAGAGGCAGAAGAAGCAATAGGACAAAATGATGAGGCAATATGAGGAGACCCACAAAATAGCAAGATTTGCTACAGCCCGCGACGAACAAGTAAGGCCCGTGATGATGCCCCCATAGAAGCAACCCCGTCCTAAATGTTCCAACCGAGCGGTCGTTGCAACACCTGCCCGAGGGGGAGAAGCCACCCCTCTGTTGGTGCAGGGACCCATTCAAGTTCTTTAAGTCCAAACAGCAGCTCAGCCTGTGCATATGTTACTAAGGTTGTGCGAACTACTCCTCTGACTATCCCGACCGCTGTTGGGATATGAGCAACTATCGGCAGCCGGTAAGGACCAGTTACAGTGTGTTCCACTACTATCTCTCTTTCAAAGTGCGTACTAACAATCTCTCCTATGTACTCGTAGAGTCTGGAACCGCTATGCGGCTATCACAAGTGGATCGACCTAGAGATCCACCCATATGACCAATGGACTCTGGACTTCGAGGAGTGGAATGTCAAAAGAGCCTGCGAGATCCGGGAGGAGCGTCACAATGACGCGTAAACTGAGCGTATATGTTGGGAGACGAAAACTCATCTCAACTCATGCACGCACAGGGAGTGTGAGAAAAAGAGAGAAATAGCGGCTAAGGCCAAATAGGCCGCCGAGGAGTTCAACACTGAGCTCGCAAGGAAGGAAAAATAGCCCTAGTCCACCCAGTAGATCGAGCCGTTTTGAACTAGTCCCCTGAAGATCCAATTTATTTTCATCCAAAAAAGCGCATATATATCGTAGAAGTATTTCGGTTTGTTGCATCGTGCATGATGTTGTTTCTTATGCATGTAACCAAACTCTATGCGCCGTGCTATTCCTAACTTTATTATAAAGTCTATTTTAATTCGCAACATTAAATTTCGTTGTCTTTTCGTATTCAATTATTCATGTAGCAAGGTATCCAATAACATGAAAAAAAACGAGTTCTCAAAGTACACACGAAATGTCTACGCATCTTTCATCAGTGATGTTGTCTACCATATGTCTATTCTTGTGCCTTATGTTGTATTACACAGTCCATATATTAATCATTTTTTTAGGATGCAGTACGTATCATTTTTGGGACAAGGCCTGGAACTATTGTGTGGGTGTTTATGATGGATATATGCGCTGAAGTGTCAAAGATTATCAGTCCATAGATGTATTTACACTCAGTAAAAACGATGGTGCCATATATGGTTCGCAGATAGATTCTCTATCTTTAAGTTATGGAGTTCACAAGGAATTTACTTTAAAACATTTCCAAAAAAATATTTAATAAAAAACAGGTTCTAGTCGTCCAATAGTTGGGCAATAGGAGTGTTGTTGTCTCTCGGTTGGGCGATAGGATCCAGTCACCCAAACGTTGGATGACTGCATTCATGTCACCCAACAGTAAAGCTACGGCCTTCGTGTTGGCCGACCGGTTCTAGTCGTCCAACAGTTCAGCGATAAGAGGCTATTTTTTGCCAAAAAAAAACAAATCACAGGTATATTTCCGTATTTTCAAATAAAAAATAAATTATTTAAAAATTTTAATTTTTGGCTTGGGTTTTTGGATATGAGAGAGAGAGGGACCACAGGTCCAGATTGCGCGAGGTGAGCCGCATGCACGCACGCACGCACGAGGCCCGACGCGAGCGTCGGGCAGATGGCGGCAGCGCATGGATGGACGCGGAATCCGCAGGTCAGATCTCGTCCGGATTGGGTTCGGCCGGAGCTAGTGGCGCAACACATTCGCACGCGCGCGCTGCCTTCCTTATCCTCCCCCTCGCGCGCGCGCGCAATCCGGCGCGGGGCTTTCGAGTGGCTGGGCCGCGCGGCTCATCGCAACGGGAGCCACACGATCGCGTTACCCCGGGCCGCCTCCACGTTTAACCACCTAAGCCGCTCCTTTTCGCGGCGCACCGGTTGTTTCTTTTCTTCCATGGTTCGATCATTCATGTCATGTGCTACCTAGCTGATGGCCTAGAGGGAGCAAAGTGGCTGCATGCTGGGCTTGGATATTAGAGCAAATACAATAAGGGTCTTATAGTCAAGTTAGTCAGCATTTTTGCTGATGTGGAGGAGAGAAGAGAGGAGAGAGAGGAGAGCTTGGCTCTCATGCAAGCAACAAGCTGCACACGGGAGCCTATGCAGTGGTGGGTCCAGATAATAAATGTATGTGAGGAGGAGTAGGAAAGAGAATGTGAGACATGGTACTATATAATAATAAAAAAACTTTTGTAGATAAATAGGAGACACATTATTGTATAACTTGGCTCTTATAACTTGACTTATAGCCAAACACTTGGCTCTATTATTGAACTTGCTCTTATATCATAGGCGTTTTCGGCGATGGCTGTGTGTGTGTATATATTCTTGTCTCTGGCGTGTTATGTTCTCTACGAGAATGTCTTTGATGTGATGCGGTGATATTCTTGATCGGGTAGCAACTTGTAGATATTGCTTTTTTGGCTTTTGAGTTTTGTCGAGATGAGGAAAAAGTAAGGAAATAAGTTTAAATCGGAAGAAAAGAAATGTTGTTTGTTTAGTGTGGAATATTGTATGGAACGAAACTTCTGAGGACACGTTCTTGCAGGCGGTCATATGTTCTTCTGAGGGTACGTTCTTGCCGGCAGTCAGATTCTCAGTGGTCAGATCAGGGTTCAATGATGGATCTCTCTCAGTTATCACCTCCTCAACCCTAACAATACTCCTCTCAATTGTCGCTGCGGTCGCCTCCCACATCCCTGCGATGAGATCCACCGTTGTCAACACAAAACCTAACATAGGACTTGTTGGTATTTCTTTTGCTGATTTTTTTAGCTACGACTAATGAATAATATTGGCTGATAGAAGCGGTTGATAAATAATAGTGAATTATATAAGAAAAAAGATGTAACAAAAGACACTACAATATTCAAATCGATATGTAACTTACGGAATTATGATATAATAAATATATAAAATACGTTACAATATATGAAAATAAAAAGTAATAAGTAATAAATAATAATGACCGATAGAAATGACTTATAAAACTTGTGACTTTCGTATTGAGTTTGGCTTCTGAAAGCAGGCCCACAGTTGTTGTCACCGTGTCATCTTCGTCCTCAAACCGATCCTCCCACTCTCGGGGCGTCGACCCTGCGCCTAATAGTGTCCCCGTCACCTTGCTTCCAAGCGCTGCCTATGAACAAGCAGCCATCGCCCATAAATATTTTTGCCTATGTTTTCGGCTTGGAATGATGCATCTACAGTGCTTAATTATATAGTTAGTTTCCTATAGAACCCAATAGCAAGCATGCTTGTTTGGTCAACAGAGGTAGTGTAAAGGCCTCAAACATCACGTCCTGGGTTTGAGTCCCCTTCTCGTAATTCTTTTCGACAAATATTTCTTCGGTCGGCACCCGTTGTCACGTTGTTTTGTGCCAAACTGGCCGATTTAACCTGAAAAATCTCTGGTTCAGAGCGGCTCAACTGTGTAGACTATTCAATAATAAAAGCTTTGCTTGTAGTCTTTTCTAGTCTAACCGGATCAGTTTTAGGTGCCACTTAATTGGGCTAAAATAAACTGATTTATGACTGAAATTATACTGTAGTTGGCTGAAATTACACTGCATCTAATGGTGGCTTATTTGACGTAACTAAATTTAAAAAATTTAAAAATAAAAACAGTTTAGTTCATCACGGATAATGTAAATAAACACGGGAAAAGAACCGACAAAAAAGCTTTAAAAAGGCAAAAATCAGATAAAGACGAAATTTAGGAATAGTAAAAAATAAGCCAGAAGTCAGAAACTCAAACTGAAATAAGCGGGGCCTAATAACTACAACTGAATGTCCACCTTAAATTTGACTTTTGATTATTTTTTGTTCTCGAGATCTTGTAAGTATCTGCACCATACTTATCATTACCGTACCGGAGACTGTACCAGTTTGATTCTTGAAATGTTAAGTTTCGATATCTATCTATACCAATATGCCGTTTTAGATTTAATATAATAATATAGTATATATATTTATAAGTATATATTTGTTTAATTATATACACACCAAGTATTACTTGTAATATTGGCCAATTTATTTGGGTTTAAAGTTAGCTTATGTTTGTGCTGTCTACAGTATCTAGCTTTTAAATAGTGTGTTTTTCAAGACGGAGTCAATAGGAAAATTGTAGTAAAAAGTATACTGAGTTTAACTGTATTGGCCAAAATCATATGTAACTATTTCCCTCTGCGTACTGCTTTTTGCGAACAGTCATAATTCAAATATTTAAGCTATTATTCCAAATATATAGTAGTACTTTCAATATAACATATAGTTTAATGAATGGTATTATCAATTTCGCTGGTACCGGCTGGTATTAATGGGTATAGCTGGTATTAACCGGTATTTAGGTTGGTAAGTTATGTGGACCTATTTTGTAGGTATGATCAGTATTGGAACGGTATTAACAAATTTGATATGCACTTCACCCCCTTGTCAAAGAAGCGCTGACAGGCCGGGCAAGGCACTGCCACAACACATGCAGCACATTTCAGCAAAAAAGCAGTGAAGTGGAGCTACTACTACGCGAAAGTAAAGAAAAAACTCCTACGAGAAGAGTACTACTGTGTCTCTGCGTGCATCGGAATCAATACTCCTTTTGGGAACAGAAGTGAAGAAAGTGGTGCTATTCTGCTATTTTTGGGAGTAGTGGATAAATGTATGTTCTTTCCAGTTTTTAATTGATATTTGATTTTAACTTTTTTAATAATTATTATTCATAACTAAGCCTGTGCTCATTAGAGCTTTAACGTTTAGCTCGTAACTTCTAACTTCTTAATTTCGTCTCCTTTTAGATTTTTTTTTGCTTTTTTGAAGCTTTTTGCCTTTATTTTTTTATATTATCTGTGATAATATAATATTTTTAAAAAAATAACTACGTTAAAAAAGTTACCAACAGTAAAAAAAAACTCTACGATACCAAATAAGCTAATGCTTTTAATTCTAAATAGCACATAAATGGTAGCTTGAAAGAAGAATCCCAAACAAATTGAATGAATGCGACTTCCACGAGAGGAGGGGGAAGACGGAGGGAGAGCAATAAAGAAAGGCAGGGCGGCGTCAGGGTCAGAGAGCGGCAGGCGGGAGGAGCCCGAGGAGCGACACATGGAGATCACCCCCCGCCCCCAAACCAAACGCACCAACAAAACAAATCATCTGGTCGTCGACGCACCCGAGCACGCGAGGCCCAGCCCCACCGCCGCGCGCATCGCCACGGCCGGCCGAGCCGAGTTGAAGCCCCGACGCCGCTCGGGATCAAGCTAGGGGTGTCAGTGCCCACCCGCCTCGCCGCATCGATGAGCTAAGCGAACGGAGGAAGTGAAGGGATCTGCGCTTCCTTGCCTTGTTGGTGCATCTGGTCGTCGTCGGGTACCGGTGGAGGCGAACGGCGAATCGACGGCTCTTCGGTAGGGTAGGGGGCATCGGCTATCACGTGCCCCTGCGATGAAACCAGTGCGATTCCCTATCGAGGAAATGTGCCGCGATTTCTTTTCGTGTCGGAACACATCTCTCTTCCTCTTTTCCGAGGATGCCGAAAGAAATTTCAAACTGTACTGTGCTAAAAGACAAGACACAACTCGAAAGAAACACACTACCAGCGTGCTCAGTTGGACTTATTTTTTATAATTTATAGCTAAATTTTCACTATATGTAATTAAAATTACACTGTAACTGATGATAGCTTATTTGACATAATTAAATTTAAAAAATTAAAAATATTAAAAACGAATTAACCCATTACGTATAATGCAAACGAATATGAAAAAAGAACCGGTAAAAAGCTCAAAAAAATAAAAAAATAAAATTTAGAAATAGTGAAATATAAACCGAAAGCCAGAAGTCCAAGCACAACGAGCGGGGAAGCAACTCGCAAGAAACAGTTCTGGTCCCCCTAGAGCTCAGCTCAAGTAAAATTCCAGTGACTTCCATTTGGAGACATCTCTTTCTTTTCCTTCTGCGTGCAACATGATGCCCTGCCCGCTTACATATGTGTAGCAGTATTGTATAAGACTCGGATTTGTTATTCGAATGTTTTTGTACCCCTGAGAAAAATGAGATAGTCTTTATTTACAAATGAAGGAAAGTTCTAACACTACCTTGGACGCAACAAAAAAAAGTCTGCTATAATATATCTGACGTGATAGATTACTGCAACACTTGTGTAAACATCAAATTTGTTCTAACCAATGTGGTAGCAACAAGCTCTTACAAGCATCCAACATTCCTTTTTTTTTTTTTTTGAAAGTGGACAAGCATCGAACATTCAAACCAAGCGTGTACCAGACTACTACTAGTCCAGAATGTAACAGTCCAAGCGTTATGTCTCCGGAAAGGCCTCGCACAATTCAACTGAAAATCTTCTAGAACTGAGCTAGCTCACTTGACTACAACTGTCATCTGCCCCGTTTACTTTCGAACCCAAGTTCGACGTGCTCCCTCTTCTCCATTTGTGCATTCAGTGAAAAAATATATATCTATACTTCGTAAGATACTAAATAAATTTAGAATTTATGTAGTGACCTCCACTCTAAACCCAGCGTATGTTTCGATATAGTACACACACGTGTGTTCGTGTGATGTGTGGTGTGCGTGAGTATGCATTCTTCTTTGTAATTAAAAAACTAAAAATCTTTAACTGAAAAAGTACTTCACTAGTATATGATCTTGTTCAAAACGGTTTTTGGTTTCTAGTTTCTATCTTTTAGAAGTAAGAAACCGTTTTAAATATATTGGCTTCTTAACACAATTTTTGTCCCTTTTTCTCTCTTTTCTTTGTATTATCCGTGGAGATATAACTTTTTTCCATTTCCCTCTTTTTTTTTCTTCATTTTTCTTGATCGAATGTCTCAGTAAAAAAGTAACAGCCGCAACAATGCCTTACTTTAGATGAAAGCCAACAGCCACAATTAAACAATAGTAAAAGTTGTTTAGAACGAGTATAATTATTTACCCCACCTATATTTACAGTATCCAGCTTTACATACGAGTATAATTATTTACCCCATCTTGACTAGACATTTACGCACTGTATTTTTTTAAAAAAATAGCACTTCCGTCGTCTGGTGGGTGGGCGGTTGCGCCTGCGAGACGACACGTGGCGAGGCCATCGGCGGTAAGCAGGTTGCCGCCCTGCCAGCAGACGAAAGGCAGCCTGCCACCCGGTGGGGGGATGGCACGCAGGCTTACCGTTCAGTGAGGGGTGAAAGGTGATTAAGTCAGCTGATTAGACAGCTTATTTATTTGTCCTAATTTTTTATATTTAGTATTTATTTGAATTTCTAAATATATCAAATAAGCTCAAAAAATTGCTAAAAATTGTATACAGCCTCCTAACACAATGTACCTTATAATATAGTTTTTGGATAATTTTATCCAATGTGAATGTTGCTCAAAAAATAATAAAATTTTTATAATTGTATAAGTTTTTACATATAGCAAACGAGTTCTAAAAATTACAATATTTTATATGAAGCCTTATGACGTGGTCATAGTTATTGTATAATTTTTGGGAATTTTATATGGTCCAAATTTAGCACGTTTATTCAGGTTATTTTACCCCAAAATTCATGATTAAATTAAATTAAATAAATATGGTAAATTTGGACAACATAAAATTCCCAAGATATTACACAATAAATATAACTATGTCGAGAGGCTTCACATAAAATTTTGTAATTTTTGAATGATCATTTGCTATATGTAAAAAATTTATAAATATATCAAAATTATATGAATTTTTAAGCAACATTTACAGTAGATAAAATTACCCAAAAATTACACTATTAAGTACGTTGTATTGGGAGGCTATATATAAAGTTTCGTAATTTTTTGAGCTCATTTAGTATATTTAAAAATAAAAATAAATATTAAGTAAAAAAATTAGGGCAGATAATTAAGCTAGCTTAATTACCTGCTGCCCAGTGAGGAGACGGCATGTTATTAAGCCGGTTTAATTATCTGCTCTAATTGTTTTTCACTCAGCATTTGTTTAAATTTTTAAATATATCAAATGAGCTCAAAAAAGTACGAAAATTTACGTACAACCATCGGACACAACGTGCTTGGTAATATAATTTTTAGGTAATTTTATCTATTATGAATACTGCTTAAAATTCATAAAATTTTGATATTTTTATGAGTTTTTACACATAAAAAAGAGCTCTGAAAATTATGAACTTTTATGTGAAATCTCTTGACACAGTTGTAGTTATTGTATAATTTTTTGAAAATTTTTATGTTGTCCGAATTTATCATGTTTATTTGTATATTTTGATTAAATTATCATGAGTTTACATGATAAATTCAGAGCACATAAAATTCCTATAGAAATATACAATTAAGTCGATTGTGTTGGAAGGCTCCATATAAAATTTTATAATTTTTGGCGCTCGTTAGCTATATGTAACAATTCCTACAAATATCAAAATTTTATGAATTTTCGAACAATATTCAGAGGGGATAAAATTGTAAAAAAAATTACACAATAAAATACGTTGTGTCAGAAGTCTGAGCATAAAAGTTCGTAATTTTTTAAATTCATTTGCTATATTTAAAATTTTGAATAAATATGATGTAAAATTACGAATTTAGGCAGTGATTAAGCCGGCTACCTGTCGTCCCTTGGGCAGGCGACAGGTGCCTGCCGTCAGGTGGGTGGGTGGCAGGCGCCTGCTGTCTGCTCACAGGACGACATGTATCACGTGTCGCCTCGTCGATGCTACCGTCCGTTCATCGAACAGTAAAAATGTTATTTTTATAAATACGATATACATGCAACTAGTTTTATAAATATCTTACGTACCAGTGCCAAATCTCTCGTGACTGCGAAGGGAAAAGCTTACTGTGTCAATACGAAAAGTGAAACTGTCCTAATTTTTGTTTCCAGGTTTTCACTTAGAAAAGGCTGGCTTTTGAAAGTCTCTGCAGCAGCATTGCATTGCATTCATGGCATGCCCTGCTTCGACCTTGCTCAGCCTCTTGAGTACTGGCACGAAAGGGAGGAGATAAAAAGTAAAATCCAATTAAACCGAGATTCGTCTGACATCGGGGCCCACCCACCCACGGCTCGCCTCACGGTACGGCTGATACGCGCCTCTCGTGTATAAAAGCGCTCCTCTCACTCCTCCTTTTCCACCACTACCAGCACCGCACCGCCCTCCCCGTCGCGCGCGTTCGGCCGTTCCGCCCCGCCGTTTCCCTTTCTTCTCCGGAGACCAGCCTGGGACGGCTCGCGCGGAGGGAGGCATGAGGACGAGGACCGGGTCCCTCTATCCCAGCGGCGGCGAGACGGCGGTGGTGGGGCAGAAGAGGAAGAGGTCGTTGGCGCAGTCCACTGCCGCCGGTGAGTGCCCCGGCGGCAGGCGAAGGAAGCGGCAGGCCGGGGGACCGGACTACCTGGATGAGCTCCCTGACGACCTCGTCCTCTCCATCCTCACCAAGCTCGCCGCCTCCGCCTCCTCCCCGTCGGACCTCCTCTCCGTCCACCTCACGTACGCCCGCGCCCCAACTTGCTTATCCGTCAGCTCGCTTGCCCAAAAACACCTCGAATTTCTTCGAATTGCAAAGGCCCCCTCGCGAGTTCATCAGAATGCGCACAACAGGGGTTGTTTTGCAATTTGCGGAAAGTTTGGGGCGGGTGGGGATAAAGCGGAGTAGCGAAGGATGGCCACTGAAAACGTCGTCTTATCTTTTGGCGTTGCAGGTGCAAGAGGCTGAACGGGCTCGGGCGGCATGACATGGTTTTCGCCAAGGCCTCGCCGGCGTCGCTGGCCGTAAAGGCGACGGCGTGGTCGGAGCCGGCGCAGCGGTTCTTGAAGCGCTGCACCGACGCCGGCAACCTCGAGGCCTGCTACGTTCTCGGCATGGTACGCACGGAGCGTCCAATAACCCTAGACAGCTTATACAAGCTGGGTGGGTTGATTGCTTGACATGCATGGTGAGATGAAGTGCTGATGGGTGTTTGCGCTGTCTTTGTGCAGATCCGGTTCTATTGCCTGGGCAGCCGGAGCGGCGGGGCGGCGCTGCTGGCGAGGGCGGCGGTGGGCGGGCACGCGGCGGCGCTGTACTCGCTGGCGGTCATCCAGTTCAACGGGAGCGGGGGCGCCAAGTCGGACCGCGACCTGCGCGCCGGGGCGGCGCTGTGTGCGCGCGCCGGGGCGCTGGGCCACGTCGACGCGCTCCGCGAGCTCGGGCACTGCCTCCAGGACGGCTACGGCGTGCGCCGTGACCCCGCCGAGGGCCGCCGCCTCCTCGTCGCCGCCAACGCCCGCGAGCTCTCCCTCGCGCTCGCCGCCGCCGCCTCCCACCACCCCTTAGCCGCGCTCCCCCTAGGCAGCGGGGGCGGCTGCCCGCTCCTCTCGGACTTCGGGTGGAGCCTCCCGGAGGCGGAGCCCCACCCGGCGAACCTCTTCATGGTGGGCTGGTGGGCGTCGCGCGGCGGGCAGGCGGCCGCCAAGAAGCTCGGCGCTGAGATATCCACCGGCGAGAGCGACGGCGGCGAGCTCCGGCTGTGCTCCCACGTGCGGTGCGGGCGGAGGGAGACGCGGCGGCACGAGTTTCGGCGGTGTTCCGTTTGCGGCGCGGCCAACTACTGCTCCCGCGCGTGCCAGGCACTCGACTGGAAGCGCGCGCACAAGGGGCAGTGCGTGCCCATGGACCGGTGGCTCCTCGCCGGCGGCGAGGCCAATTGAGGCAGTGACGGAATTCCCAACCCAGCGGGTAGTATTGTAGTCTCGATGCACCGCGGTTGCACGTGGACCGGGTGTAGCGAAGGGAAGGGGCAGGAGGAAGCGTTTCTGCGTTTTTTTTTTCTGCCGTTTCGGCGTCGTATTGTCAGATGTACGTACTCTACTAGGGAAGAGGGAGTTTTGAGCTAAAGTCATTTTTGGTATTATTTTGCATCGTATTTATATAAATAGTTGTATACGCACTATAATGACAAAAATATTGTTTCTGTCGTCCGGTGGACGGGTAGTAGCTCCCGTGAGGCAACACACGGCGTTGTCACCGGCGGCAGGCGCCTACCGCCTTCTCACCAGATGGCAGGCAGCCTGCCGCCTGGTGGGGGATGGCAGGTTTGCTTGTCATCCAGTGGGGAGCGGCAGGTAATTAAGCCCGACTAATTAACAGCTTAATTATCTGTTTTGATTTTTTTCATCCCAACATTTGTGTCATCACGGATCGCAATGCTGGGTTGATGGCTGCGCTAAACACCATACAGCAGGGGACCGAACCCCCTCACCAATGGAACAACGTGTGAACCCGATGGTGCATAAGGCATCTTGCATCTAATTTGTTCGCACGGCTACAGTATAATTTCAGTCATAAAGCAGCTTATTTCAGCCCAGCAGAGCGGCACCTTAATTGAGCCTCTTTTTTCCTTTGAATTTTCTACAATAACTAATTTTTAAATGGAATATCTTTTAAGGTGAGGTCTATAAATTAATTGCAGTACATTGTAACAACTTCATTTATATCGGCCAAACCATACACGGGTCTTTGTTAATCTGTACTCCCTCTCTCACGAACAACTCAAAAACCATAAGCCAAAGCCAAAAAGAATAGGTCCATTAGCGGCTGCAGTGAGAAGTCGTGCTATTTTGTGGTGTGATGCGCCCATGTTTCGTCATGTTCTTTTGGGCTATGGTCAATGGTATTTTGTTGCGGTTGAGGAATTTTGATTCTATTTTTTGATAGAGCAGTAGATAGCGTACATATTTTTAGACTTGGAAAGCCATTTGATGATTTAAAAAAACTTTTCCGTTTATTTCGATTTTCAAAGGAACCAAAAAACAAAAAAAAACCTTGTCTTTTTCCTCTCTAATGGTGAGACAAGTTGGAGGTTTTTCGCTGGGTGGACTTGAGGAGGTGTTTTTCTTCTCCAATGGTCATGCTGGACTTGAGGAGGTGGTAGCCACGTAGGCTATTGCTAAAGTGGCAACCATTTTATTTTTTTTTCTGTTTCCTAAGTCATGGAAAGAACACAAGATGATGGCCTTCTCTTTTTTTTTTCTTTTCGCTCGAATACGCCGTAGGCTATAACTGCAGATAGGAGTATACTAGGACTGATACGTTATACAACTGGATTACTGGAAGAAAATAGGAGAAATTCGGGCGTAAATTGAGAAACGAGGAATCCTGACCACAATAAACGGGTACCAAACCGGTTGACCCTACGTTGTACTGCAATGAATAACAACACATCATGATTCATGAGCTAGTGCTAGCACACGCTCCCTTCCCCTCTCTTGGCTCTTCGGAAAAGCGAAAGAGTATGCAACGCGACGCGCACGGTATTTCCACGACTCGGACATCTGCGGTTGCCAGAGGAACCTGTAAGAACGTGGTCACTGACATCAGAATAGTAAGCAACAAAACATCTGATTACAAATCGGTATAATAATTTGATTGAAGCGAAAGCTGGCCTGGCCTCGCAAACCTAGATCCGATCTTGGCAAGGGCTCGAAGTTTTCGTCGTTTCGGTGGGGGCAGCGACCCAAACAAGGGCACGCAGATTGCCATCCGGTGGACCGACTTGTTTTTTTTTTTTTGGTTTTTTGTCTTTTGGCTTTCTCAAAAATTAAAATAAATAAATAATTTTTTAAAACGGCTTCTTGAATATAAAACTGTGTATATCGCCCACTTCGATATCTCCACCGTCACTACTATCTCAAAAAAATATAGACAAATACCATCTGTCGCAGTCGAAAAAAATATGCAATATAGCCCAAGGGCATCTCGACTCTCAGTGTGATGACCAAAATTAAGTTGGATTCTCATCAATGGTACGCTGGATGGGTTAGTATTGCTGTGGATTTGTCATTGTGATTTTGGAGATTTACAACTTACAGGTGACTGGATTAACCTATTATCCCTACTCTCTCAAAAAACAAGAGCAGGCAAATTAAACAAGCCTACTGAATATACATGCTCCTTCCATCATGATGGATCACGGCCATGGATGCCACTGTCGGCGTGACTGGCCGCGCTCTGCGGCGTCCAGCGATTAAGCACGTAGTAAGTACCAAGCTAATAACTTAGAAAATTGCCGGTCGTGATGCCTACACGTTCGACTCCCCGGGGCAACGAACTGTTGTGTGTCAGGAAGCGAGAGATCATGCGAGCGAATTGGGATATTGGTGTTGGACGGGGCGCGAGGAATCGAATATTGATTGACCTTTCAGTGTTGTTTTCGTGGGGCAATCGTGCGACAGTGGCGCTATTTTAATTAAGTTTTAATTAACAAAGTGTGTGAATATCATGCATCCGGCTACTCAGGTGTTTAAAACTGCTCATGAAATTTCCAATTGGGCAGGCAAAACTGATCGATGCTCGTTCAAAAAATAAAATAAAATACTGATTGATACTCCGTTCAACAAAAAAAAACACTGGTTGATACGTTAGTTGACAATATGTTGTTGTTTTTTGTTTTAGTAACATGATGTAGCTTCGAGTCAAGAGCCATCAAGGGACAAATTAATTAACGCTTGATACCACTCGATAATTTTGCTTTGATGGTCAATGCCTATCAAGGGACAGCATCTCTTGAGAAGTGTGTGTTGTTTGCCATCTAGTTTTCCAGTAATTATCGCTTGTTCATACCAAGTAGTGTTATGATTATCATATGCACCTCCCAATCGCAAGTTTGAGCTGCATGCAGGAGCATTTTGTTAGGCTACCGAAGCTTTTTGTATTTACATGGGCAGGGTTTCTACGAGGGAATCTTCTTAAATGGAGTGTATGCAAGAGTTGGTCATGCATACCGTACTGCAGTTGGTACCTGCTCAATACAAATTCCTTCTTAGCAATGTAAAGAAATATATGGATTTTAGAAAGCCTACAGTTAAACTTCTCTAGTTTTGATCAGTGATATATATAATAGATTATGTAAATTGGTTTACGTGGAACGATGTCGTGAGAAATATTTTCGTAATATTATTTCATAATTTTTTACTAACATATTCATTTAAAAATAAATAGCTAAAGTTAAATGTTAAGAACCGTATCAAGATATATAAAATGTAATATATTCTTGAACAGACGGATCAGTAGTTTCCATGTCAATGGTTTTTGCAATAGAGGAATCAGGTCTCACATGAGAAAGAGCAATACGGAAAGCAGGGAGGAGCGGCAGACAATGGACAAATTGATTCTCTACAACATGTTCGGACGTTTGACCAAGAGCACTCACGTAGGGTCTTCCAACTATCTATGGACTATAATATTGGCTGGGTACGAATCGGCTTGCTGCTTTTATTTATTTTTTAATATAGTAATTAGCTTTTAAACGATATGATTTTTAAAGTACACATGGTACCAATTTCAGCTATACCAATTAAAATTATATGTAATTGTCTATCTCTTCATACTTTCTCATAAATAACTAGAATTCAAAAGCCAAAAACATAAGGCAGCCAAAAAAACCCACTGAATAGCGTCTGCTTTGATTTCTTTGCTCGCTGGTTTTGCTTCCACTTGCATGTTGCAACAGTTCACGCCATCAAGGCGAATTTATTTTAGCCTTAACAAATAGTACTCCTACTTGAGTACGGATGGAATAAAAAAGAATCAAATTTCCCCATTCTCTTTCTCTCATTGAAAACAAACAGGAACTAGTACTACTACCAATCTGTACTCTGTAGCCTAACGTGATCTTCATTCGTGCAATGCGACCTTTAGAAAGCTGAAAGAAAAAGAGGAGCCAAGGTCGAACAAGAAGCAGTGCAGCGGAATAAAGCTGAAAAGAAACTATGCTCATGCTCCGTCCCCTTTCCTTCTTCCTTTCTCTTCTTTTGATCGTCTCTCCTCTTTTTTTTTATTTATTCTCTCCTCTGATTGCTGTGCACTTGCAGGTAAAAGCTCGCAGTCGCAGCGTGTGTGGCCGACTGATTTGAGCTGATCGATCTATTACTACTATTTACTATAGAGCTTGGGAATCCTATGGCGGTGTCGGCAACTGTACAATACTAGCGCAAGTACTGGTACACATTGTTTCCTTCTTGCAGATGCAGACGGAGATGCATATGCCGTCGCCATGGCTTGTCCGACATGTCGCATTATCGCGGAGTTTATTTGCTGTACTGGATGGATGGATCGCCATGGCAGTGCAGGGAGAAACGGAGTAATGTATTGGATTGGATGCAGGCGTGGAGGGAGTTCGTTGAACAACCGACGGGTATTTATGAGGGCGATCTGGGAGTGACGGCAATCTGAAGGACTGCATGATGCCACCACTGCTGCGTTTGAAAGTGAGAGGCTTTCCGGCCTTCTGATGCTAAAAGTATGGTAGGAGTGTGTTGAAGCATAATAATGGAGTACTTTGCTCGCTGATTCTGAGAGCTTGCATGTTAATTATGAGTACGTCCTGGTGTGGTACTACGTACCAGTACTAAAGAGAGGTGCTCTTCTCACTTCCCAGTAGTATAGTAACTTGAGGGCTGATCTGAATGAATCTGCTGGTGTAATTGGGTCTCCAGATCTAGGTGGAAGCACTCCTCTTGATTTAATTTTTAGGACAAGGGTGGTTTATGGATTTTGACTAAAAATTATAGCTAATTCGTAGTTAATGCAAAATTTTCATGATTTATACGATAGTTGAACTGTAGCTTACAAAATTTCTACGTATTTTTTTAGGTTTCTAAACACCCCGAATCATCGGGGCGTATTTTTTTGAGCTTCCAAAAGCTTCTCTTTGAGTTTTCGACCGTAATTATCTTTTAAATAGAGCGTTTTTCAAGACTAAATCTATAAGTTGACTGTAGTATATACTGTAACAACTTTATTTATATCGGCCAAAACCTCACGTGGATTTCTGTTACTCCATATTATCTCTCACGAACAACTCAAAAATTATAAGACACAGTTATAAACTATAAGGCAAAGCCAAAAATACTTAAATTGAGCCAATATTTCTAGATTTTACAGATCTAACCTACTCACACCGGAAATTCAGAATAAACCCGAAACATGACAGAGACACGCGGCACTCCATGAGCGCAGCACGTACGAGCTATCCGTCCAAATCATCGTCACAAACTCACTCACCGGGTTAGCCTGCGTACTCTGAAGATTCGCCGGGCCACTTAATTCCTAATCTGAAAGGGCAACCTCACGGAAAGAACACGATTAAGCACGAGCAGCGACGCGGAAAAAAAAAGACGCCATCTTTTTCCGAGACAAATTTTACTTGCGTGCGTTTGTGAGACATCACGGATTCACAGGAAAGCTAGAGAAAAAGAGAGAGAGCCGCACAAGCGCGGTTTTTCTTTCCTTTTTTCGTCAGAGTCCACACGAAGCAGCACGAGAAGGCGTGATACGCATTAATTTCGGCCACTTCAGTTTGATTTTATAGCCTTTTTCACTGCTCCTACAAGGGAGTAATTAAGGTAGCTTTACGTTAGTTTCCCTTTAGCAAGTGCACTTGCCCCCTAAGTAAGTTGCCTTTGCGTCGCGATTAAGTTGAGCACTGACTGACTTGCTGAACCGGGTCAAAAGGCGGCAGAGAAAAACAACAGCAATCTAACAGTAATCATTACTGTCTAGAGCGGCAGTTTCTCTTGCAGTTTTGTGGCAATTACGAACGGGCATGAGATTGTTGGTAACATTATCTGATCTCAGTAGCTGATGTGTTGATATTATTATTTTTTATGAACACACCAAATACAATACATAGACGTTCATACATATGCACTCACACACACGACACCTACGGAAGACTGAACGAGCGGAGCTTGACGAAGAAATGACAAAATTACCACCGACGTCCCATTTGTGACTGACACGTCGCCTTCTACTAAAACAAAATCATCATAAATGAGACACGTAGGGTCAAACCTAGGGTTTAAACTCTAGTGGGCTAGGGGTACAATCACCTCCACTAGCCACCTAAGTAAGGCTTAGTTCTCTGATGTATTGATTTTAGTAAGCATCACGTAACTGAATCCTTTATGTTACTGTTACTTTCACGCCATTTAATATGAAATGAAAAGGCTAATTTCACAAAGGAAAAAAAGAGAGAGAAAAACAAAGAGCTTAAGGGTAGGAAATTGGGGGTATGAGTATAGAGACAAATACTAGTGGGAGGAATCCAAGGCTGAAAAGAGGACAAGAAAGCATCATCTCCCAATACACATGCCCACTACACAGTCTCCCTTGGAACAAAAAAAAAAGATTGTCAAAAGAAAACCGGTAAAAAGAAAGAAGCTTGAGAAAGAGATGAAAGGATCAAGTGTGTAAAAAAAGGGTCATATTTCAGATTCGATTCAGCATGACACAATGGGTAGAGCAAAAGGCCAAGCAAAAGAAAAGTAGCAGTAGTAGAAAGCTACTGTATGTCGTCACAAAAAAGGATTATTGGGTGCAGCAAAGAGATAAGGCATTGGGTTGGGTGAGAAGGAAAAAAGCCATTGCACCATTCGATTATCCTCTCCTAGCTTTCTCTCTCTTTCTCTCTCTCTCTCTCTCTCTATCCGGATTTCCATCCCACTAGAGACCGAGCAGCATTCTCTCTCCCAAGTGGAGTTGTGACGGTCGCTTACCACTAAGCTAGGAGCAGCTTCTTGTGCGTGCTGGTGTTGTTGTTGCTACTTGCTCCTCTAGCCGTCGCACGTGCAAGCGTGTGGATCAAGCCTTGTGCTTTCACTAGTCATAAGCCACTCTCACGTGTCGCCCCATTTTGTGCTCTTTCTTAACAGGACCACTGGCAGTGGCACCCTCACAAGGTGCACGGAGGGACAAGCATCTGCTGCGGTCTAGGCGTAAATTAGCCAGCCCCCCTCCCCAAATAATGGACACGGAGAGTGTATTGGCTGTGATTGGTATCTTTTGATTGAAAATGAATAGTAATGACTAAAAGATGTGTTTTTTAGAAGGAGAAACGGACGGTGAGAAAAAGTAAGTGAGAGATGCGTGCGAAAGACGGGAGTGAGAGGAGTGGGATACGTGATGCACCTGTGACCCTCTGCTTATCCTCAAAGCGAGAGGAGTGAAGAAACCGCTTTGAAAAGTTAGGTGCTTATATTGGTTTTTGATTTCTTCGAGTAGAAGCCAATACGAATACCTATAAAAGGATTGTGGAAGCATAAAATTCAGAAGAAATTGGAAAGAAAACTACAAAAACGAGCTGAATCTAGCGGAAAGCTGCCGGTCAAGATCAGGTTCCATCCTTTTTGTTCCCCAAAGAAAACGGGGAATGAAACCATTGTGACCATACTGATCGCCCAGATGGTGCACATGCGCAATTGATGGTCCGAGATCTAAATCAACGTTCCTCAACAAAAAACGATCATCTATAGGCACGCCGTGCGTCCTATTCCACAGTGATCGCCTGATTATTGATCTTTCTCTATGGAACGTGCTGATGATAATGGCATGTAGTCTGTCATCCATGCTGCTACCGATGGATCCATCTCATGGAAGGAGATGACCCCTCCTCGGGTGTGTGTGTACCAACAAGCGTGTTGTCAAAGCCACAAGGCTGTAAAGTGGGCGTTTACTCGGTTTGGAGCCGAGCCAGCCAGGACCACCTGCCAGTGGCCGGCTAGACCTAACAGTGAAAAAGAAAGCAGAGCATTCTGAATCCTGGGGTGAGCTTGGGAGATGTCATGGTCTGCATTCTTGTTGGGGCGAGCTTAAGATTGGGGGATGAAAGTAACATGATAGAATTAATGCTAATCTCTGCCTTTAATTAGGGAGCCATCTGTTTACGCTGCTTTGGTTGTGGCAACACAGATGGAGCAGGACTAGGACACTAGGTTTGTAGGACTGCCCAAGTACTACTTGACTGCTACTGCTCTCGATTTATTTATTTGGCTGAGTTGTTTTCGGCTAATGATATATAATTTATACTATAGTAATTAACTTTTAAATATTACGTTTTTTAAGATGAGATCAACAGAAAAGTTATAGTAAAAAGTGTACTGAGTTCAGCTATACCGGTTAAAATCACATCCGACTATTTTCCTCTGCGTACTGCCTCTCGCGAATAGCCAGAATTCAAAATTTTAAACCATAGCAAAAAAAAACACATCCATTATTATATTTGCCTGTACAATGCTAGTACATTAGAAAAAGGACCTTGCATTTATTAGGGATAATTTTTTCAAAAAGAAAGAATTACTTCATGAAGGAGGAAATAAATGGTCCTAGCAGCTTAGGAGGAATTCGTATTGGTTTTTGTTGATGGTTTTTTTTATTATGGCTTATGACTTTTGGCTGAAAATAAAAAGTAGTAGCTGAAGGAATTGACTTTTAGGAGGAAGGGTGAGCGGTAGAAAAAGTGAGAGAGATGCATGCGCGTGACGGGAGTGAGAGGAGTGGGGACCCCTACCTTATCTTCAAAGTGAGATGGTAGTGAGACGAGTGGAGAAGCCGCTTTAAGAAACCGAGTGTTCGTAGTAACTTTTGATTTTTCTAAGCAGAAGCTAATATGGACAGGACCTTAATCTCTTTGATGCAAAACATTTTCAAATGATTTATGGAGTACTGTAATCCTTAAGAATTTTTCCTACATAGTTTGTCTGATTTGCAGGATTGAAATGGTACAAATCTTATGTAATATTTTCCTATGCATCCAATTCCATAGGAAACTCCCTTGACTCATACCTCTTTTTTTTCTTTCCTTTGCGGACCGAGGCGAATCAAGCTATGGAGCTCCAAGTGACCATAATTTGAGCACAAGTTGAGTAAGAGTATTCTATTTTAATGATTTCTTAGCAAGATTCCTGTGTTTCAAACACACCATTTCATTTTTTTCTGTGTTTTCTAATCCCTTGCTTTGCATATGTATTTCTATTCCATTTTAATGTTTTTCTTATTTCTGTGTTTTTAATCAAAGAGGCGCTAAGCTGTTAGGAAGAGAGTAAGACCAACCAAAGTATCATGAAAAAATCAACTAAAATACTTGTGGTAGCTCATTTTCTTCAGAAGAGCACATGATAAGGGGTTTTCCCCCTCAAATAGAGCAAGTAACTAACAATGACCTAACCTATTTCACATTAAGTAACTTTTCATGCATTTGACAGTGGAGCATGGCAAGGTCATTCATGTGGTGTGATCGTGAGAGGAGCTCAACTCAACCATGAAAGATGAATCACGGTAATTTCTCCTAATCAGTTGTCATCCTAGCCTAAAAGGTTGTAGTACCAGTAAAAACTCTAGTGCTGCTGCTGCTGGCTACCAAACCAAACCAAACCACATCAATCGCGTGCTGCTTGGGTACCAGTTATTAGTAGGTGTGAGTGCCCAAAAGGCTGCAAACCACACCAGCTGCTACACTGCTTGCAAAGCAACCGCACATCCATTCATTCATCCATCCATCGGCTGCTTGTGTGCGATGCTTGAGGCAGGCCGGCAGCCATTCTTCTCTCTCTGGGCACCACATGAATGTGGGGGCATGGCACTGGCAGCATGCATGATCGATCGTCCCAAGGATCGCCAAACATGATGGATTACAACGCACGAAACCACCCTCACTAGCAGATGTTTTCGTGTAGACATGTGTGTGTGTGTGTGTGTGTGTGTGTGTGTGTGTGTGTGTGTGTGTGTGTGTGTGTGTGTGTGTGTGTGTGTGTGTGTGAATTTGACTGGTATTTGCGCTGCAATTTTGTTCTCTCACTGACTCATTTTTGGTTTGTCTTAGGAAACTACTCTCGTTGTGGATAAAAACACGCAAACTTACTTCAACTTGGAAGAAGGAAGAAGGTTAAGTGTTTCTGATGATCTGTGTGATGGCTTAAGGCTCGTTTAGGAGAAACTGGATTGCTATGGAAATAGGTGGAGCGCGACATTTCAACTTTTGAAGTAAAAACAAACTACCATTTTGAGATTTCTTTACGCTTCTGTTGGCTGAAACACTGTAAAATATATGTAGGTCTCTACGGTGAAAAAGAGAGAGAGAGTTGCACTGATCCTAATGTAGAAAGAAGGGCAAAAAACAAGAAAATGTTATCAACAAACATAACCAATCTCGAACCATTAGCAAACTATAATTAAGTGGTTTGAGATTTGTGCATTAGTCGTTTTTTTTTTCTAAAAGCATATCCAAGTACTGATGAGAAGCTAAAGTTTCCACAAAGTTTTTGGCACGGCAACGTACCAGAATTAAGATGGGGGCTAGCTCGATCAGGCTGCATGGTGCATGTGAGGGAGAGGACATGCATGAAGTCCAAAAGTGGCGGGGGGTTGGTTGAGGGGCTTATTATTTTTAGCTTCGATTTATGGCTTTTGAACTATTTGTGTGTGTGAGAGAGTACAAAGTAATATAAACTTGTAAGTCATTTTAGCCGATATAAACGAAGTCGCTACAGTGTATACTACAATCAATTTATAGACCTTGCCTTTAAAAAGACACTCCGTTTGAAAGCTAGTTACTATAAAAAAGCTGAAATAGCTTTTAGAAGCTGAAAATAAGAGACCTGAGTTTTGTGCCACCTAACAAATGTAGTCCTAGGAGGAGGGGGGCCCAATTAACTCAAGTCAAGAACATCTACCTGTTGCTGTCCAATTAATCAGCTTCCTTGCTATCTCAGCCAAAGCAATGCAGATAGCTGGGAAAAGAAGAAGGCACGGGGGGGGGGGGGGGGGGGGGGGAGCTGCTGTTGTTGGGTGTGGACAAGGGAGCAAAGCACCCCATGTTGGCCAGGCCACCAACAAGCCTTAACTGCTTACTTACAAGTGCAAAATACACAAGAAATATGCTAATGATGATGATCCAAAAGTCTCACAGCCTAGCTAAGCTTCACATCGATCTCATGAGATGAAAGGAAATGAAATGATGATAGCGCACATGCATTGGCATTGGTGATTGGCTCAACAGTGATGAACAACACTGACTGACCGGCCGGCATGTCATCAAATGGGCTGGGGGCCAGGCAGCAGCAACTATGCGCAGGGTGCATGTTGCCATGATCACAAGGGAAAATTACTATTCGCTGGATTTGATTGGCTACTACATGTCTAGTGTAGCTTATTAACCAGTTCATCATGCATGCACTATTGCACTCTCTCTCTCTCTCTACTAGTACATGTATTGCACGTACGCTACAGAGGTTTTGGTGTGGGTGCACTGCACCATGGTCGCGACTGCCACCATCATGTTTGAATTAGGGTTCATGCAGGTACAACGGCGTTGCTGTCGACCTACACTCCGCCCATAAGCCTTGTAGGTCTGGAGTCCTGTTTGTTCCGGCTTGGTGATTTGATTCTTGACTTTTGGGTCAACACAGAAAAATGAAGTGTCGCTCCCAAAAGGGTACCCAAGAGCGCCAGTGCATGCGAAATCTTGCGTAGTGTGTAATGCTGCCCAAGCGTTACGTCAGATGCAAGGACCATCTCGAAGAACCATGCCTTGAGAAATCCTTGGAAAAAAGCAATATATTCAATGGTGTTGACAACCTTGCGTCTCTGTTGGTGCCGTGGATCGATGGAAGCCATAGGAATATCACCACTTTGTCATTAGAACAAACGGCACCGATCGAGAGCCATCCGACCGAAAATTCGACGGCGGAGATGAAAGAGGGGAAGAAGAGATTTTCAAAGTGTCCGGTCGGTCGGACCTTCCCGATAGGCTACCCGAAGTTAATTTGTAGTTGTTCTCATCGATCGATATCAAGTGTTGATATTTTCCATGGGTGGCTCACAATTAAGCTTGTGCCGTTTGGACTGAATGGCGGAGGACATAGACCTTCACTCTCCAATGGCAATACTCTCCTTACTGGTCAGAAGAGAGTACATGTCTTTGCATGTGTGTCAGCGTGTGTGATTGAGGGAATTGCATGCTGCTTGCAACGCACTCATCGAGCCGACATAGGGTGGTGATCATGAGGCATGACCACCATGTCACCGCACGGCGGGAGGAGGCCCCATGCGTTGCCATGGTCCGGCTGCTGCTGCTCGTCGCGGTCGCAGGCGTGAGAAGGAAGCATCCCTGTTGGATCAGCTGCTACACCTCCCCTTCAAGGCATTCTTGTCCTCAAGAGAGGCCAGCAGCAAGCATGCGTACGCATTATGGTCAATGAATGAAACGAGTTAGGTCCTAGGAGACCGGTACCTGCAGTTACTACTGCTGCTGATGCAACAGTGACACTGACACCATTCTGATTGGCCAGGAAGGCAGGCTTGAGAAAGGGGTCATCGTCCATGATGGATGGATGGATGGATGGATAGGCCAGCCAAGGCAGGGAGCTTTTCTTGATTTGCCAGGAACCAGAGCCATGCTACACAGCATGCATGGAGTACCATGCATTAGATGCTAGTAACATGCAGCAATCAATTCGGAGCTCTGGTCTCTGGAGCCCCCACACGGCTCGGCGACGAAAAGAAATGCGTCGTCGCGCGCTGCGTGTGCGGTGCCGATGCGCATCAACAGTGCGGTGACTGATACGAGACCAACCGGTTCTTTTCTTTCACCCCCAACGCATGGCTCCTCCAAACCAGTCTAATTCTATCAGCAGTGGCCGGTCATGGTCAGTCGCCACTGCAGGACAAAAAATCTGGACCATATCTGATTCTTCCAAGAGAGCTGCTCCACCATGGATTTTTAGGTCCGGACATTTTAACCAGCATTCCTGTTTGGAAACAGTTCGTGTCCTGTTGAAAAATTCCCGGTTTCGAAATGGGGCCTTGATGCTTGAGAAATATTCGGACAATTCCGACAAGCAAGGACCAGTAAATTTGTGATCAAGGTGGAGCCGTAGGCTGTAGCTGTGCGGCACGTTAGGTCTAGTACTGGTAGATCTTGTTGGTGCTTTCGGTGTGCAGGTAAGATGGCAGGTCTACATGTGTGCCAACAGGGTCTGTCTCTGATGAGGATTCCAACAAACTTCGGAAGAGATGACATGATGGCACACATTTTTATGCAGAAAGAAAAATAAAACAGAACGATATTACCCACAGCACCGCATTTCACTTCAAAAAAGAAAGAAAGAAAGAAAACACGGCACCACAAGAGTATTTGTTGAACAGGCAGACAGATTCCATGATATCTTGCAAGGGATTCAGATAATGTCAATAGTCGTTCACATTTATTAGTGGCATTCCTGCTGAAAGAATGCTGAAGGAAAGAAACGATGCCACTTTAAGAATAACACCATACGAGAACACCCAGCATCATGTAAACACCAGAGACGAAACGATCAAAACATAGTAATTTCACCTCAAAACAATACCGGGGTAAACAAGTATCAAAGTATCCAGCAGTGTACTTTGATGACTAGAGATAAAACCTCATCAAGGCTGGAAAGGAAAACAGGCATTGAAATTTTAACCAAACCGTATCATGGAAACGCCATTTCCTCTCCGTACTTAAACTAACTCTGAGGCACTTAACATAGGCATGCCACTTGCGAAGTTGATCCACCTCACCTTGGAGTTGGCGGAGGGGGCTGAGATTTCGCCATTCCAATCCAAGCAACGATGCCAACACCGAGAATCACCCACCCAAAGACGTCATACCAGAGGTCACTGTCCTTCTTCTTCCTCGATTGCTGCAAACCACCATATTGTCATATTAGGTAGGGGAAGGTATCAGACAGAATATATGGCATATGAAAGCATAACATCAAAAATCAAAGACACTTAACAGTTTGGATGAGAAAATCTACTCCCATGACAAGTGGTGCACCATAATATTGGCAGAATGCACATAATCAACAGCTAGTATATCAAACAGTGGCTGAATGTTAGAACTCTGATACTAGCAAATAAGAAACACTCAAGTTTCGAGAACTAAACGGCAAAAATGCCAGAATGGGCTACTAATTGCAATAGATAATGTTAGATTGTTAGGTTAGAGCCTGGAGACTAATTCTAGAAAATGACTATCATGAGATGAGTACAGGACAGGAGGATAGATGTGTGCACAGACACCGCAGCACTAAGAGTTACATGAAGGGCTTAACTCATATACAGACCTAATGCCAAATCAATTTCTTTTGTCCCCCTCTTTTGTTCATACTGCATATTCAATTGGCATATACAAGGTGCCTAGAATATCTCGGGATTACACATGTATGTGGACACAAACCTAGTTAACATTGCACTTTTTTCACAACATTGACAAGAACCTCTGTTTTTATTTAAGAAATAAGAACAAAGCCAATATATAGAAAGAAAATAAGGGACTTGCATACAGATCTAAAGAGTAGACTGTAGTCAGTAGTAAGTTACTGATAATAAATGAGGAATGCTTGTGAACAAGAAGCATGCAAGATTCTGTAGCAGGCAGTAAAGAATGTGAAAGGAAGCAAAACAGTGCTCATGTAATTCTGACAAGCAAGAAAGTAGGTATATAATGCTAAACAGAATACCTTTGCATTTGAGGTCGACGATGCTGCTTGTGAAGCTTGAGATGCCATTTGCCTATGAATCTCCAAATGCAGTTCTGGTGCCTGATATAATTGGAAGCAAATGTTACAAGTCCCATCCAAATGTCATATGAGCATAATAGCAAAATATGTTGTCAGAAAAAAAAAGGTTCACAGCTAAGCTGCAAGGATTCCAATTTCCCCAATTTAGCCTACTATTAGCAGGACTTGTACTGTTAGTTGGTACAACGTTAAAAAAAACACTCCTGGAACCTGATTCATAGCTTGAACCCAGATAGGAAGGCACCTTTCATCGTTTAATTGCAGGGTATGGCTGAATGATTGCATCATATATTCATATCTTAACAAAGATCAAAGAAAGATTGCAAAACATGAAGAGAAAACAGAAGGTACCTTAGATGACAAATCCAACGACTTCCTGTACAGATCATTTGATGGTTCCTACGAGAAACAGGACTACCTTACTTTCCAGCTAAACAAGAGGCACACAAAGATAACAGTAGAACAGAAGTGCGGCGTATAAACACTTCTTTTGCAAAATCCTTCCAGAGGCTTATGCGTGGACTGAAGCGCATGTGATGTATAGGCCACATGAGCTCAGACTTGCGGGTCAGCCTCTGGAAACAATAAAAATATGTTTGCATGCAGAGAAGCACTCTAGAATATTATGCATACCACATCAACAGCTTTCTGGAAACACTCAGTTGCCTTTTCAAAGAACTCATTAGCCTTCACAGTGTCTGAAGTGAAGAATCCATGAGAGGTCTGGGCATTTCCCAAGCACCAGAGTGCATCAGCTTTGTTGGGATCAATTTTCAGTGCTTCCTCCAGCTTGGATTCCGCATCTATAAGAAAAGTCACCGGGTCAGCATACTTCACTTTTGACCACATTCGGTGACTTACAAATTGACAAAAGTCTACGAAGATACGTACAACGGAATGCCCCCTCATGTGCATGCTACAACACTATGTAAGAACTCTCTGAAAGACCAAAATAGTATCACTACCGCTTTCATTGAACAGGGTAAAATTTGGGGGGGGGGGGGGATCCATTACTTCCAGATACTCAATTCTGCACCCTGCATATAATCCTACCTCTAGGCTGAAATATACAATATAGCAGTAAAACGATTCGCCTTAGGTCCTTAACAAAGGATCAACCAAAAAAACTATAGGCATACATTAGGAATAAAATAGAAAAAGTGTTGGCAGAAATGGCCTTTTTTTCATGCGGCATTAGCAAAAATAGCACCCTCGGAGTGGTATTTGCAAAAATGGTACTTCTGTCGCACGGTCAGCCACATGTCGGCCCGAGGCGGAGTGCTGCACAGTCACTGTGCGGCAGAAGTGCCATTTTTGCAAATACCACTCCGAGGGTGCTATTTTTGCTAATGCTGCGTGAAAAACGGCCATTTCTGCCAAAAACTCTAAAATAGAATTGAAGATGTTTAATTGATGACAGCTGATTTTGACAAAACGTCACTGGATTTAGCCAGTACAGACTCGAAGTGGTATTGGAATGTGGCCAGTATATATTTCCATCTATCAACCACTCTGATATCTGATCGGTAGTGTATTCTCGAAAAATATATAATGGGTAGCTTTCCGGCAAACTCTTAAAATAATCAATGAATCTCAGTAAGTCTTGTTTCACTCGAAGAAAATGTCTCCAAAAAGAATCCATCAGATAAGCAAACCTGTTCAAACTTATGCATAACTTGAACTATAATGTCTCACTACCCAAACCGGTCTCTTTACCCAACCACCATCAGAAAAAACAGCAGTTTTCTGAACCATGCATACAAGAATGCACCTACAAGTCTCCTGAATGTTGGGTACAAAATCACACACTTCATCACGATATGCAAAAGCAGTCATCTACCCGTTCAAGTAGGCAAAACAAGATGCGACCATCTTCCAATGGCTAAAGCACCCGCTTTCACTAGCCTTACCGGCCGAAACTTTTTATTTTTGTGAGTGTGGTTGCTAATACTGCAGTGCTTAGAAAACAAACCGCAATACATCTGCATATTCTAACAATTAAAGTCGAACTTATTTTTCAAGTACACTCTCAATTCAATTAGCATGAGTCAATAAACTTTTGGGGGCGAAGAAAAGGAGCATATCAGTTGCAATTGCACCTACGAAGCATCTATTTCAACTTCTACACGAGGAAGCAATCTAAATCTAATCAGTACAAGCAAGCGTCAAAATCTCACGGTATACCTTCCAGGCACTTGAGGCTAGCCTCGCCGTTCTGCATCTGCGACAGCTCCAGCAGCGCGCCGCCCCAGCGCGTCAGGTTCTGCGATGCACGAACACGCACACACACAGAGAGAGAGAGAGAGAGAGAGAGAGAGAGAGAGAGAGAGAGAGAGAGAGAGAGAAGAGACCACCAGATCGGATCGCGTCGCATCAATCCAATTAGAAGCAACCAGCGGAAAGTAAAAAAGGGATAGACGAGGAGGAGGAGGCGGCGTACGTCGGCGTCGAGGGGGCTCTGCTCGTAGGTGGCCTTGGCGGTCTTGCAGGCGAGGTCGAAGAAGAAGAGCCTCTCCGGGTCACTCATCGCTCCCATGTCCATGGCGGCAGCGGGGGCGGGGGCTTCAGCTCTGCGGCGGCGGGATCAGATACGATTAGATTCGGGGTTAGGGTTTTAGGCCTCTCTCTGTCTGTTCGATTTGGGGAGGGGAGGAGGTGGGCGTGGGGGCGGAGTAGTTGCAGGGAGGAACCGAGGAAGAGGGGGATCGCGCAGCTGTAGTAGGACGCTGCCGTGTGGGCCTAGTGCGTATCGTCCCCACATGTCAGTGGCGGGAGACTAGTAGTGTGGGTCCCGAGGGATGACTTCCGAAAGGGGCTAGAGGAAAAAATATCTCGCGGGCCGACGTAGCACGGTAGCCGAAACGCTTGTATTGGGCCCAAAACGAAGCTCACGCATTATACATGGCTTTCTGCTGCCCATATGTAGATCCGTTTCAAACAGCTTTTATTTCCGCCATGTGGTTTCTGTTGGGAAACTTGAGACTGTACCTGTAAGTCTAGCTTATTGATGGATACTCTCTACATTAGTCTATAAATAGAGAATCTTTATTATCATATCTTGTACCTTGTGAGAAGAAATTAATAAAGAAAGGAATTCTCCCTCATCTCTTATGTTTAATCTATTATTGTATTGCATTTATTCTGTGTTTTGATCCATCTACATTGGTATAGGAGGAATAAATCAGATTGAACTTGCCAGCGACAATTCCTCAACACGTTATCAGCACGAATCACTCGTGGAATCAAAAGGTAATCATCGAAATAATAGTAGATTGAATTGCCTAATCTAGATCGCTTTAAATTGCGTATAATTTCGCTTTCTAGATTAATTCTTATGCTTCAAATCTGCTCTAATCTACCGCGAGTAGACTTGAAGTCGCCGGTACAATGTCGATCGATAGATTACATGAAAGAGTAGATGTTGATTGCACTGTAGATTGAAAAAAGAAAGGAAAAAATCTGCATGTGGCCAAATGCGCTACCGGCCTCTATGTCGTGCGCATCGCCCAAACACGGCCGCGCTGCCGGCTCGCAGCTACACCGCCCGAGTCGCCAGCCCCTGCATAAGCCACTGCCACTGCTTGGGCGCGCCGCCGTGCATCCTTCGGTCGCCGCCCCTGCATGAGGCTACGCCGCCGCTCCCGCATGAGCGTCGGTCGTGTCGTGTGTTCGAACCACCCACATGCGGCCGAACGCGCTGCCCCGCACGTGGTCGACCGCACCACCGCGCAACGATGTCGCCGCCTCTCGCACAAGGCGCTGCTGTGTGCAGATCTTGGCCCCGGGCGAGGCCGTGTCGCACAAGCCCCGCATGGCAAGCCGTCGCCACCTGGCCTCACATGCGTCGCCGCTGGCTTGGTGCCGTCCCCGCACGTGTTCCCGCTATGATGCACCTCTGTAGGAGCCCAGATATTAACATCCGGAATCCTCTGTGATTTCATTGCACTATTCCCTGGATCAGTAGATAGTGCTCACAGTTACAGAAATGAATATCAAAATACATATCATGCGGAAGCGTAAATATAATAGTAGACTTACTCATGGACCGATTAGGCCGGAATCATGAAATTGCAGCAGCGGAAGAACGAAGCACGCAAGTGGGACCTTCAGGACATGCCCACAGGCAGCCAACTGGAGGTTCGCGACCTAGCCCTTGACATCTTCATCTTCTCGGCCAGCTTGTCCAATCTTGTTGCTGAAGCGAGGTGATTTGACTCCTGATTCTGAATTTTGTTGCAAAAGCGAGCGTGAGCACTCCGACCCCGTGCTCCGCGAGCCAATACACAGAATGCAAATAAATAGTATGCATGGGTTAACCAAAGGAAGGCTCGAGTTATTTTATTTTTGCGTAGAGTGCTTTTGAATACAATTACTTCAAAATCCCTAAGACCTAGCAGTTTGAACCAAATCATAATGTGTGAAAAGAATGCAATATCATTAATAGTGATACAGATTTTTCGTTCACCATATATGGCATCTGCACCATATGCTTCTTTTTCAGCGTTATATACGCTTAACCTACCACTGGGACGACACCCAGGACAATTCCAAACCAGGGCAGTCCTTCGCCCTTCACTTTTCCATTCCCATTTTCCAAACATTTTTAAATAGAACTATATCTTGTTAAGTTCCCATGTCCGCCCTTGACCGTGGGCACGGCTATTCGAATAGTTTTGACTCTGCAGAGTTTGTACACTTTCACCACAAGAGACAATCAACTCGTTGCCCCACATGATGCCTTAGACATGTGGTTGAGCAGACTATATATCACAGTGACTTTTCAAAGTATCTAGTCCCTTTTGTCATCTCACCCTATGGGTCATTCCCACTTGCGGTGGGTCCCATACGTTGCACGGGATGTTCCCCACGACTACTAGCGTACGGGCTCCACTCCCCTCTGCGCTAGTACGACTGGGAAACGTCACCCTCCACTCGGTGTCCCTTTAGGCCTCCCCTTGCCCTTGCATATCCACTCCTGTCCACTACCGGTGAGATGAGTCCGGGGGTTTCGATAAATTTACTTAGCCAAGTTGTATTTTACAGACTTGTGGTTGTACTGTTTTACACAGGAGGTCATGACAAGATTCAGTCCTTAGTGGTATCTGAGCGGTTCTACCACACTCCATAATTTGTGCTCCCACCGCACCACATACCAGCCCCCAAACCATCCGCTCAGATATTTAAGCAAGTTAGGATTTTTGGGGAGCATAAAATAATCATGTCAAAACATACCAGTCATTCCCACCATGACTGCCCAAACCAGTTTCTCATGATTTAAAATGACAATGATGTTTGGGGCATTTCAGTGCCCCTGAGTATTTATGCAGTACTAAGCATGGCATATAATTAGGGACTTATTTTCAAATGTTACCATTATAATTTTGCTAGGGCGACAAGGTTCACATATTCAAGTATTCCAAAGGAGGTGTAATATTAATCAAGCAAACAATGGGCATATAACTAAAATCTTAAATTAAACATGTATTTGCATATAAAATAACAGCATGCAATTTGATAATTTAAACCAAAATAATTTGCAGAAAATGTAGGTTCATCATGATCAAAGTATTGACTCGCCTTGCGCGGTTTACCGCGGACTTGAGCTCACATGACGCTTTCTCTTGAGCTTTTATTCTTTATCTTCTCTTGACTTCGCTTGATCCGTGGAGTCTTCAGGACTCCAGTCTCTAATTACGCGATAAACGACTGAATCCAAATAAAAGCAAATAACTCAAAGATCCAGTTAAATTCGAATAAACTCAATTTTAATTTTATTATGAGTTAATGGGTGATTCGGGTGATTTGAGACAGGGTCGGTGGAAGGATATAATGGCTCGATCTTTCTATTGATCACCTCTTTTATTATTTTCGTATTTATCAAGGAAGTTCCATGGGTTAGGTTAGACTTATGTATCGAAGTGCGAGTCTGGCTGGGTAGGTATTCCTTGTAACTTAGGTTATGGTAAAGGCAAACTGGACTGATGGATGAGATCTATACTTATTCTATAAATCTTTTAGTCGAAAGTATTATAACACTTGGATATTTTTATTAAGTTTTAGAATAATATCTGATATAGGCCTTTTCTTACTAATTAGATTAAGATAAATAGCAAAGGCTCAATATTTATTCATATATGGTAGTTGATTAAAATTTAAATCTCTAATAATCCCATTATCGTATTTTATGTATCTTCATTCATGGCTAGGCTAAATTTAAGTTGAATTAGGATCCGGTCATATGGGTCCTAACTTGTTATATATGCAATTATGCTCAATACTATTATGTACTAAATCTAGTGTTAAGATTTTATCACTAGCACCATTATCATTCTATCCACACCTTTGTTATTATTATTAAGCTCGACATTATTTTTAGTCCAAATTTATTTATCAAGGCTTGTCATACGGTTCATATATTAATATAGCTACTTAATTAAATCTACCAAGGAGGTTTGTTTAATTATGGTATGTTAAATGTTAAGGCATACTTTATAACTAAGGGTAATGTTTATTAAGTCGGAGTATTGACGGGGTCAAGTGGTTGGAGTGAGTGGGATTTGGCAGGAGAACCTGTCAAATGCGGGGCCAACGGATAGGTCATGACAAAGGTATATTTATGGGTTTATTTCTGTTTAGTGTTTAGAGATGGCTTGGTATAGCTGACGGCAGGATACGACGACCCAATCTTGTTATTACTAGCTTCATTTATTATTATTTTTTATTTATCGATGAGGTTCTACGAGCCAGTTTAGACCTATGTACAGATGCATAAATCTAACCAGGGTTTAATTTATTGGTCGAGTGTTGCCATTTATGAATAGGGGTTCCTTAGGCGATGTATATGATATTTAGCTTATCGAACTAATTTTTACTACTGGTAATTTGAGATGTATTATTTTATGTGGTTCTAGTATCACCGTGTTTATTAAAATGCAATTTAGCAAGGTTACTTTAATGACTAATGATCCAAAAGGTTTTAATAGATATGCCAACATAATTTGCAGTTAAAGGTGCCCTTTGACTCAACCCTCATCATTATTCTATGTATCTTTATTTATTATTCAGAGCGGTTTAATGTAGGGATAAATTCATTTAAGTAGGATCTGGCTTGTTGTATCAAATTATGATATTTAACTAAATTAACTGCTAAGATTTATTTATCATCAGTACACTAATGTTATCTTTAATTAAAGTTTGAGTCTGAGAAAAATAGTAACGGTTGATAGATTATATACCTATATATAGACTTATTTAATTCCATGCCATGAAATCTTTCACTCATGTGTGACATTTAATCTAATATTAAAGCTTGAATAATCTTATTTTATGTCCTATAAATTTTTTTATTAGTTTCCATAGACTATTTCTTAATTGTCCTTAGCTTTTCCTCAGTTGGAGTGATTAACAAAACGAAATAAAAAAGGAAAGAAATACATGCGCCAGGTGGGATTGAACTCGTTACCTCTCGGTAAGGGAGCGTAGGGCCGGGTGCTGGTGGCCAACTGGGCTGAGGCCCCTTTGTGACATGGGGGTGGGATCAATTCAGTTGAAGCAGAGCTGCGACTGGGGCGAAACAGGGGAAGAGGCCGGCGCTCGGCGCTGGCGTTGCCGGCGGCGGACGGCGGCCGGAGCGGCGGGGTAGCTGGCAAAACGGATTCCCCCGGAGTTGCGGAGGCCGGTGGAGGAGGCAGCGCGGCCCGGAATGGCGGCGAGGTGAGCGGCAACAGCGCGGGGCGGCCGGCGGTGAGGTGGAAGCGATGCGCCGGCGGCCGGGAAGGAGATGGGAGGGGATAGCGCGCGCATGAGCGGGAGGAAGGTGGACGGATGCTTACCGCGCCGGTGGTCGAGTCGGGGAGGGGTCGTGATGAGCCGGCGGCGGAGCTCCTTGGCGGCACGGGGTGGCCTCAGGTGCCGGCGAGCTGGGGTGGAGGAATTGCGCGGCCGGCGCTTGGGGAGACCTCAGGGCGTCAAGTCACAGCTCCCATGGCGAGGAATTGGACGGGGGCGCTCTGAGGAGGCGGCGACGGTGGGAATGGCGGCGGCGGCCGGTTTCGGGGAAGAGAGCCGTTCCGACGAGCACGGGGGTTCTTGGAGCAATTAGCCGCGGTGGAAGGATTAGGGAAGCGTGAAGAAGATGTTGGTGAGCTCCAATGGCTTTTATAGGCGGTGAAGGAGGCAGGCACCGTGGAGCTCCGAGCGGCGTCTGGCGGGGTGGCGTCGGCTTAGCATTGCTACAGTTCGGGAGAGGGGATGGGGCGACCAGGCATGACGCGAGCTGGGCGACGTGCGCGAGCAGGCGGGGTCTCGTGCGATGCTACGGCTGCGTGGGCGCTTGGACGGGTGAAGCGACGCGGCGTGCAGGCACAGGCGTGACGCTGGAGCGCGGTGACACGATGGGGCGCAGGGAGGGTGACGAAGGAGCCGAAAACGTGGGACCGGGTAGTTGGTGCCAGGGAAGACGGGGAACAAACCGTGGGCCGTGAGGTTGCATGGAGGCCACGGGGCAGAAGGGAGCTGCGGCGCAGAGAAGGAAGCGGTCGGGAGGGAGAAAGAAAGGAGGAGGAGCGAATGGGGCTGGCCCACTGGCAGTGAGAGAAATGGAGTGAGTGGGGGAGAAAGAAACGGGAAAAGAGAAGAGGGCCCAGCCGGCAGAAAAGAGGAGTTCGGGAGAGAGGAGGTTAGGAGTGGGGCCCACATGTAATAGAGAGTAGGGAAAAATGAAGAAAACTAGAGATAGGCTTAATTATTTTCTGGACTGTGGATTTTTGATTTTGAACTTTTAACTTGCATTAGAATTTACTAATTTTTGGATGGCATTTAGAATTCAAGCTTTAAATTTTTAACCATTAAATGAGAGCTATTTATGCCGTTATTTTCAAAATGAGATTTTATATATATATATTTTTTAACTCAGGTTTCTCTCTTCTTATACTGGATCATCTTTTCAAATTCGTATTTACAAATTTTAGTTTTCTATTATTTGCATATTCACTTTTTTTTGTATTACTAATGTTTGTCTTTGTCTTTTATGAATTTCTTAAATTTTTAGAACCTCAACCAAAGTCAGGAAAACTCCAAGAAATCCAAATTCCAATAAAATATATTGCAAAAATAATTCAAAAGCTTCACATTTTCAAATTTAAAATTTTGGGATGTTACAACCTCCCACCGCATGGAGCGACGGTGGCCCCCACACGGACCGCCGCCACTCAGCCTTGAGCCACCGTTGCCGCCTCCCCCACGAGGCGCCGTCGACGCTCGGCTTCGGGCGCAGCTGCCATCGTCGCTATGCCGCATCTCGCCCGTCGGCCCCACCACCCGAGCGCCTGTAAGCACTATCAGGTTTTCTTGGTCGCCGGGCCCTCGCCCGAGTGACTGCCGCCCTGCACAGGGTTTTAGGCCTCTCTCTCTCTGCCTATCGGTTTGATTTGGGGAGAGGAGGAGGTGGGCGTGGGGGCGAAGTAGTTGCAGGGAGGAACTGAGGAAAGAAGGGGATCGCGCAGCTGTAGTAGGACGCTGCCGTGTGGGCCTAGTGCGTATCGTCCCCACATGTCAGTGGCAGGAGACTAGTAGTGTGGGTCCCGCAGGGATGACTTCCGAAAGGGGCTAGAGGAAAAAATATCTCGCGGGCCAACGCAACACGGTAGCCGAAACGCTTGTATTGGGCCTAAAACGAAGCCCACCCATTATACATGGCTTTCTGCTGCCCATGCATGGCGTTTCAAGCAACTTTTATTTCTGCCATGTGTTTTCTAAACCACATCGGCTTTTTATTTTTTTATTTTTTTTGTTTATTAATTTTTGCTCTTATTCCTTATGATGTAATTTTTTTATTTTTTAAATTTAATTACTTAAAAAACTAGCAGCTGTTACATTGTATTTTTAACTATAAATCAAAAATTACTTTGAGCTTAGTCAGAAGAGAGAAGCTACTTTTAGTACTACCGTAATCTTTCTTCTTCTATTTTTAGAGTTCTTTTTTCCTTCTTCACTCGCCAGATGTGTGCATGCTGCATGGCTGCCTCTCGTAGTATAGCTCCCTTCCAAAAAAAAGGGGGGGGAAAAACTCAGAGCTCAATGCCCGGGCTGCAAACCGCTTGTCAGCTCGTGCGAGAATTCAGGCGCGAAGCCGTTGGGAAGGACAAATCTGAGATCCGCTCGCGCCACAGTTCTCTGTCCGAAGAAGCGACCAGAACAAAAGGAATTAAGCCAAGCCAAGAAACTGCAGAGGTTAAGCAAGCAAAAGGAAACAGGAGGAACAGGAGAGCAGAGAGAGGAGGAGCCATGCAGGCGAGGCGTGAGGTTCGGACGAGGGAGGAGCAGCGGGATGAGGCGGTGGCGGTGGAGGAGAGCCCGCTGGGGAGCGCGCGGTGGAGCCCGGAGGCGGAGATCGGCATGCGGGTGGAGGACATCTGGGACAGCCTGGACCAGCCGCAGCTGAGCCGCGGCGACAAGCTCAACAGCTGCTTCGACGCCATCCCCGTTGGCTCCTTCCCGCACACCTTCCCCAACTCCGGCCAGGTTGTCGACATCCCCTCCGACGCCACCCTCGCCGAGGCCGTTGACATCCTCTCCAGGCACCGCATCATCAGCGCCCCCGTCCGCAACGTCGACGCGCCTGACGACGCCAGCTGGATCGACCGCTACATCGGCATCGTCGAGTTCGCAGGCATCGCCGTCTGGCTGCTCCACCAGTCCGAGGCCGCCGCCGCCATCGGCGCCGACGAGATGGCGGCCAAGCTCGGCACCGTCACCCTGGAGGAAGCCGCCGCCGCCGCGGCCAAAGAGCAGGAGCCCGAGGGGGCGGTCGCGGAGGCGTTCGGCGCGCTGCCTTCATCGGACCTGTTCAAGAAGACCAAGGTGAAGGACATCTCCGGGTCGTTCCGGTGGGCGCCGTTCCTGGCGCTGCAGAGCTCCGACACCTTCCTGACAATGCTACTGCTGCTGTCCAAGTACCGGATGAAGAGCCTGCCGGTGGTCGACATCGGCGAGGGCACCATCAGCAACATCATCACGCAGGCCGCCGTCGTGCACATGCTCTCCGAGTGCGTCGGCCTCCACTGGTTCGAGGACTGGGGCACCAAGACGCTCGCCGAGCTCGGCCTGCCCATCATGAGGCCCAGCAGGCTCGTCAAGGTCTCACTGAATCCGCCATATCAATCCCGGGTTCTTCTCTTTCGCGTCGCCTTGATGACGGTGATGATTGGCAGGTTCGCGAGGACGAGCCGGCGCTCAAGGCCTTCCGGCAGATGAGGAAGAGGGGGGTCGGAGGCATACCGGTGGTGGATGACAACGGCAAGGCCATTGGCAGCATAATGATCAAGGATGTCAAGTATCTCCTCACAGCATCAGAGACAAATAGAGACTACAGGTCAGATTACATTTCCAACTAGCGCACAGGTTCTGAAAATTCTTAGATCCAGCCAGACACGCAAAAACAAAAAAAAAAAGGCGAAGGCGATTGACAATTTACTGCTTGCAGGACGCTAACGGCGAAAGAATTCATCGCAAATGCGAGGCAGAGCTCGGGCGAATGGCAGATGAGCATCATAACATGCAAGAGGGAGGACACCGTGAAGGACATCATCTTGAGGCTGGATGCAGAGAAGAGGCAGAGGATCTACGTGGTGGATGAGGAAGGGAACCTGGACGGATTGATCACCCTCAGAGACATAATCGCAAAGTTGGTGTATGAGCCGCCTGGCTACTTCGGGGACTTCTTCAATGGTGTCATCCCTCTACCGCAGAACAGCAGGGTCTGAAAAGAGTTTAGCCAAGACCAGAAAATCTTCTTGCCATTCTCTCTCTCTATCTATTCCTTGCGTGTCGTACGCTAGTACTTGGTATTTTCCTTTCAATTTTCTAGTACTCCTTTCACTCCTTAGCGATTCCTTCTCTGTCACCTCTGCATAGCTAGCCTAGCTTTACATAATGCTTCCACATGTGGCACAATGTGGTTGTTTTTCATGTTTTAAGTTGACCCAGTTCAAAAAAACACCTGGAATGTAGCCATGGATCTCCAGGTACCGTTTATCATGTTCCAACTTCCAGGGACTACAGAGAGGTTGCTAGCTAAATTGGTGTGCAATTGCATGATGCGAGACAGTGCCAATCATTGACATAATATCATACCATTATCTGTTTGCACAAAAATGTTAAGACTTAAGAAAGACTTAAGATAACACATTTGCCATGGTTCCCTTGTTCTAAACATCCCAAACCTTACTGAATCACAATACCTGTCTATTAGGGCGTACGTCCTCAAATGATTTTAGAAGCTACGCACTAGGGTAAACAAGGATGTAAAGAATGTCTAGATTGTAGATCTCTCCCTAATCACATGTAATTACCTCATATCGATACATCGGACAAGATATGAAATTATGAATAGGCATATTAATCCTTAGACATTATACATTTTCCATATGTTATCTCCTGGAGGACCTGGCCCATGCAACATAAACGATATACACACACAAAAAAAAGGTCCCTGCCATATCAAACTAGCCGATAAAAGACAAAGTGCCAACATCACAGATCAAATAGCACTGTAGCACAACAATAAATGAAAGCAGCTAGATAAACAGAGAACACCACTTTATGAACTGACAGTATTAGTATTGGGGGTGCCCAACCCCTTGGGCTGTCAGGATAGCTTAGTGAGCCTTAAAGTAAGCCTATAGAGGTGCCATTATACACATAATAAGATGTACGTATATATCTTCACCTATTGTAACTATTGAGGGGGGCAGCACCGCAGCACCCTTTCCTCACTATCTCCCTCCCTCACACACAAGTGATGGCCTCTAGCTCTTAATTCCATATCCTCAAGAGAGGAAGGGTAGAAACTACCCATTCTTTGGTCTCATTGCCATAACAATTAGAAACAGTAGAAGACATCATGAAATTGCCACACTACCTAATGATCAAATATTGACAAATACAGGACAATGGGACCAATGCCTTAAGTTGCAGCTTTGGTTACTTGACAAGTTACTATACTTTTGATCATCAACAATACTATAGTTTTTTATCAGCAACAAACTAAACTGAAAAAAACAAAAGGCTGCAACAAGGTAAAAGTGAACATAACTGCTGGTATAGATTGTACATAAAAATGTCAAGCACCGACCATTCTTTTGAAGTCAAACAAAAGCCACGGATGTCACAATCAACAAAAGAAGGGTAAAATGTATGAATTACAGTTACACAGCTCACGGCGGTGTCCTAAGTTCCATGTGGAAGCCCCAATATAGTCAGCACTCACCTTGACAAAATCAAGGATGACAGGCTAAGAATTCAATTCAGGTTGCTTTTTCACACAAATTCTGCTAGCTTTGCACTTTACAACATTTCTGCTCCTTCAGGCAAAACTGATTTCTCCATATTCGAATCCTCAAAAGGATGTTGGTTGGTCAAGATCCCAGTACAGTGGCGCCAATGAAAATTGCAAGGGACTTGTAACCACCATCAATGATATGAACATCCCTAAACATACAAATGATCTGGTTGATAAGCTTGTTCATCATGCTCATAGAAATTTCTCTGAGTACAACATGACAAGCAACAATGCAATTTTATTAACTTGCTAATAATTCATCTAACAAGGACAACATAGTAGCTGAAAGTCAGTCCACTGCACCATATACCTTAAACTGTGGTTCTTAATTAACATGATGTTCTACAGGGATTGTACAGGGTTCAGCAGAAATATGTCGCCTTCCTGTAGTAAGACGATTGGAATAAATGGCTTCTGTGCTTTTACGACTGGCAAGGTAATATGGGGATGCAATCTCTGTAAAGTGTAAACATCTCAATAGTTGGGTTTTTGAATAGCTGTAGGTTTGTAGCATTATACCATCCCAAACGCTAAACTGAAGCAAGGCACCATTACGATCTTGAAATTTTAACCACCAAATTAACAAAACAAAAAAATCTTGACTGCAAAGCCTTCTATTAATCTATATGACCTATATATGGAAGCACAATCTGGAAGGCACTCACCTTGACCATCAAACATGACTGATTGATCAAGCATTTAGCCTTCTCCCTTCAAAGAAATCTGAGACCTGGTTCTCCAAATCCTCAGGGTTGTACTTTATATACTTTGCTGAACTCCTTTCCCCCTCTAGCTGGCCTCGGAACCTTCCAACAAATGAACGGTATGCTGGAAGGACCTTCTCTGAGATGGAAATCTTCAACTCCTCTCTTAACTGAGGATCCACGACCCGCCATGCTGTCTGTGTCCTGTATAACTCCTCAAAGGCCAAGTTGAAGTTCTTGAACCTTTCCTTCAGTGCAGCCTTGAGAGCACTCGAAGAACCCACTGTCTGTGGCAACCCATCATCCCTCAGACAAGCTAATACCCTAGTCCATGAGGACCGGAGGTACCCTGTAGAGTACCTCCTTATCTGACCACGGCGCTTACGAATCCAGTTATCCCCAAGCAAGGTCTTTAGCTCTGAATCCTTCACCTTCTGCACAATGTACAACAGATTGTTCATCAAAAATATGTTCTGCAGCGCCTCATCCTCATACAGTTTCGATTTCTCCTCAATCTTGGACTGTAGATGTGTAATCAGTATGAGCACACAGTGCCCCAATGGAGTCATATTCGCATTTTCACCCCCATTTTCCAGCTCCGTCTCCCAGTCATCAAGAAGATGATTCAGCGAGCGGCTGTAATCTGCAAGCAGTCGGACATAGTTCATGACGTACCGCGTGAGTGGGTGGATCTCCCCGCCGGGCAGTGACCTGCGAGAAGGCTCCCCCTGTATCGCGTTGGCAAATTCAGCAACTGTTCCACGCACTGCATCCCCAAGCCTCAGGAGGATACCCTCTGCCTCTTCCTTGATGAAATCCCTTGCCTCACCTGAGAATAAGCCCTCGAGCTCTGGCAGAACCTCAGCTAGCGCCTCATACATACCAAGAATGCGGAACAGCTTCTCCGATGATCTCTTCCCAATTGCAATGGCATCACCAAAGTTGAGCAGCTGCAGAACACACCCCTTGGCCGCCTCAGTGAAGCACTCTTCCTCGGCATCGGCATCAGTCGCAAGGATCTGGCTGCAGATGCGGCGCTCCTCAGCAAGAAGCCCCCGGACGACGACCTTGAGCGCCTGGATCCACTTCTTCATCTTGCCGTCGAGGACGCCCCACTCCACGCGCTGCACCTCCTCCAGGCTCATCTTGTCGACCCCAAGCACGGCGAGGCACTCCATAAGCGTGTCCCGGCGCACCTCGCCGTAGACCTGGCACAGCTCCGGCGCATAGCCTGCGCGCAGCATGACGTCCGCGATGTCCTTGAGGGCGTCGACGGTGTCCTGAGTGATGAGATAGGGCGAGATCTCGTCGTCGGAGACCGAGGTCCTGCCGCCCGCACTGCCGGACTCGTCTCCCTCGCAGGCGTGGTTTGCGAAGGAGGGGCATTCTAGGTCGGAGGATGAGGAGAAAGATGGTACCGTAAGCGAGAGCCGGCGGAGGAGGGAGGCGTGCAGGTCCTCGGAAGCGAGCGGCGACGTCCCGCGGATCAGCAGGTGGCGGAACTCCTCTTGGAGTCGCGCCATCGCGGCCTGCAGCGCCGCCTCCGCTCGCGCGCCGGGCGCGCCCACGAGGCGGGCGGCTGCGTCCAGGTACTCGTTCGCGTTCTCCGACGAGTCGAACACCAGCCTATCCCCCGCCGCCGGCGACTCCCACCGCTCCAAAACCCGCACCGCCTCCTCCACCGCGGCGTCCCTCTCCTCGTCCCGTGCCGCATCGTCGGGGTCGGGCTCCTCCCGCTCTTCTCCCACGGAGGCCTCGTCTTCCGGGATGGATTCGGGCGCGGCGGCCGCGTTCGGGGGAGGCGGGAATAGGTCAGACATGAGGGAGAGGCGGTTGTCGAACCCGGAGAGGATGCGGATCATGTCGTCCGCAGCGTTCTTGGAGTTGGCGAGCGACTTCACGATGTGCTGCGCCGCCGCGATCACCTTCTCCTGCCCGTCCGGCGGCGGCGCCGCCATCCTCGCGTCGCGTCTGTTCGGATCAGATGCGAGGAGGAAGACGAGGAGGAAACTAACGGGAAAGGGGGGAGTTGGGGAGGCGAAATGGAGTCGACTTGTTAGCGTTGCTAATCTGCTGAGCTGGGTGGGTTTTGATCTAAGAGCAACTCCATCCCATTAGTCATTTCTCCCTCTCTATTTCCTAAGATGAAGAGGCTAGCTATTATTTTCAGCTCTCTATTTGAGTTAGCATTCCAATGGCCTAGCTATTTGAGAAGCGAGTGAGGAGGCGCTCGCCAAATCTAGCTAGCGGCCGGGAGAAAATAGCGACTCGATAAAAATGAAGAGGAGGATAAAGAACCGGTTGTAGTCCATTTCTTGAGTCATATTAGGTAAATATACAATGAAGAGCAGGATAAAAAACCGGTTGGAGATGCCCTTAGGCAATGCTCTCGCTTCATCGAAATTTATAAGATATAAATTTTATTATATAAATTAAAAAGATAATAAAAATAATTAGACTGTTTCTAATTATTACTTTAAGCACTATATTTAATATATGCATATAGAAAATAACAAATAAATATACATATTTATTAGTGGTATAAAGATAACATTACACTAATTTTACGTTGGAATAGAAAACGCGGCATATATTTATTGGTAAGATCATTCGAAAATACGTTATATAAACTTAGACGGAGAGACAACTATGTGTAAGCCTTGCCATATAGAATATGAGAGATGTAGAGGAGAGAGAGGGAGCATAGATAATCAAGTTCTCTCTCGTACAATAGTAGACTGCAACACAAGAAATAAGATACATATGTCATGGCGAAGCTGTTTATAAAGACATGTAAAAAGATAACTTGTTATAGAAGTTGACTTTAGTGCCGTACATAAATGGCATGAAAAGTATTATAGTTATCAATTGTCTATACTACTGTACATACCCTTAAAATTTATTGTTGTGGCTACGGACCGAACAATAAACTAGGAGGGTAGTAGAGTGGTTATAACAAATGAACTAGCCTTGGTCGTCCTCTACAGCCAGTGTGTGTGTGTCTACAGCCAGTAGGAAGCCGGAGACCCCGCGTCGATCGCGCGGTCCGCGCCTCTGACTCTCCGCTCTGCCCTCCGGCCGCTTCGGCACTCCGCCGGCACCGCGAGTCCGCGACACCGCCTGGAGGGTGGATCTGGGCTCCGGCAGTCCGGCTCCGCGCTAGCGCGCCGCACGATCGACGACCGCGCCTCCACCCTCCGGGCTTCCGGCCCTCCGCTCTGCCGCCATCGCAGACTGCGTCACCTCCGGCTTCGGCTCCGTGCCGCACAACTGGCGACCTCGCCTTTGGCCATCCGCTCCACTGGCTCTGCGCCGCACAACTGGCCGACCGCGTGACCGCGCCTCCGCCCTCCGGCGTCTCCACTCCACCTGCGGCCGCCGACCCGCCGTCCAGCAGGCAGCAGTCTAGCTCCGCCGCTCCGGGCCTCCGGCGATCGGTGAGTACTCTTGCTACTGTAAACTATTGTATGTTAATTATTGATACTATAGATCTTTATGTTTTGTACTGAAAATTTTTTGTACAACTTCGAACACTCATTCTAAAATTCTTGCGTCCGCCACTGTCACAATATAGGTAGTATCTCGCATAACGGAGAGTATGCATGTGTAGTATACGAGTATTTAAGACCATATAGGTGGTATGAACAATTTTTCAGGGGTGGTATGCATATTTTTGTTTAGACATACCCCTTTTTATGTACGTATATAAAGGTATTTATAAAATACGCTAAAAACTATGGACTTCCTTACAATTTTTTCGTGTGATTCACATTGGAGTATCTTATAATTAGTATATGAGTATACCTAAAGTGATAAAGGAGTATTTTAAGTTTATTTAGGTGGTATACTAGAGGTGGGTGTAATTACACCCGGGAGTAAAAGGTATTTGAAATACTCTTATTTGCTCCCCCTCTTTCTTTATTCTCTTATTTGCTCCCCCTCTTTCTTGCTTTTCTCTTGTTTACCTTGCTTGCATACAAAACTGGGTACAAAGCTCCTGAATATATGTGCTAATACTCTCCTACTCATATTCCGATTCGGACTTCAAGTTGAACTCAACTTCAACTTGAGTTATACTCGAAAACGGACTCTATCACTCTACTACGATATGGATTCTAAGTTAATATTGTTTATAACAATCCCAGTGAACCTTTTAACCTCTAACAGACCAAATGAGTTTAGAGGGGAGCCACCCCTACTACACTTTTATTTATCCCTGCCTCGTCACGTACGGGATCGGAATATGTTCGGCCGACCCTCCACTGTCCGACGATCCTTGCAGCGCAAATAATGTGATGATCTGATTCGGGTGATCGGCCACCATTATGTTCTAATGGCACCGTGCTATGATCGGCCTGGACCATCAGATCAAACAAGGACGCACAAGATGCATTCGTTAGTGTAGCGTTTTACTGTGCTAATTAACCCACTAACAGTGTACTGTAGCACGCTCCACGGCAACAGCAAGATGTGCTTCCAATTGTACCACCGTGAATTTGCTTCATTGCTTTAGAGCATTTACCTTGTCCCTCTATAGATTACGAACCAAAGTCGTGCGAATTATGTTGTGTTGGCGTAATCACGCAACTAAGTATGACAACTTCCTCTTGTGATCCTTGCATTTCCTTGGATAAGATATTGAGACTTGAGAAGACGTCGGGATGACAGTCATAGCCCAAAATCATTACTATTATAAAAGAATGAGTTGGTGGTTATAAGTTCCTTCTTCTCTAACCGCTCTATTTTCAACTTTTCATCATTCTTCACTTTTCAACTAATCAGAGTAGCCATTTTTCATAGCATAATTCTCTATATATACAATAAATTTCGTTGCAACGCACGAGCAGATGACTAGTGCAAGTAATGTGCGTGTTTGTCGTGTTTATTTTGTCCGAGGAACATGAATCGTATTTTGGGGCTAGCTTTAATTTTGGCATGTCTCTCTTGTTTGGAAACCTTTCAGTTTGAGAAGGCACACACAGTAGACGAACAAACTTCAATTTTCGAGTTCACGTGACTTGAGACACCAATGTTGTTTTACAGCTTCAAACTCTCTCGTAGTGTCGTCGAGCAATTCACTCGAATTGAAAATTACTATTACTATATCTCTTATCTATTTTGATAGTCGATGTTTTAAAATTTCTACGAAATTCCCGTGTTCTGAATAGGACCGAAATGGAAGGGAGGGTGACCAGAGGGAGCAGCTTGGAATGGAATGCTCGGTTATGTGGATATACACGTAGTCTGCTCACTTAGCCAACTATTGCTGTTATAATTATGTTGCTCGCACTAAACCAGTCTCCCAGGCACGCACATGGCCTCGTGCTGATGCTGTTTGTTTGTTTGTGCTCAGGATGGATGGATTATTGCATTATTCCCCCAGATCAAGTGCCAACCACTACTTGCATTCTTGCAACCATTTGACAACAAAATGATGCTTGCTGTGCTGTTTTGGTCTGTCTGGTTTCAGAGATTTAGATCAGTTCTAATTCTTGGCCATGTCATGCTCATGTCATGTGTAGCCCCTTCGATCTCCTAAGCTCGGCTTTACATGAGCTATATATAATTAGATACTACTACACCTCAGCATTGCTGCTGAGTTGGACTCAGATTTGGGCTTCCCAAATCTCAATGAACTGGTGTCTGCTGTTGTTCTTTATGGGTCAAACAGTCCATGCACACAGCAATTAACAATAGTCAGCGGTTTGTTGGAACCATCTTTCAGGTTTCCAAATGACACAAGTCAAAATATTTAGTGCAGGCAATTCATTAATGTCATGGTTCCCATGCTTTGGCCTCTCGATATCTTCTTTTCTCAAAAAGACATGAAGCTAGGACTATAAAAGAAGCTTTTGTTGCGATCAGCAGAACATGTCCATATACAAGGTAACATGGCCTCATCTTAACAACTGAATACAGATTAACTTCTGGGGGAATATTTATTGGAATTGCAATTTGAAGTAAAAATATTGGTCATGTACTAGCAAAAGTCAATGTGATAAACAGGTGAACAATGGTGATCCTGATGCGCCTTGAAAGAAACGTTTCTTTCATCTGATTTTTCAGCAACCTTATTCCATGTTCTAAAGTAATGAAACCAGAACATCAGGTTCAGATTTGACAGACAAGTTGGTTTAATCACACAAGTGGAGCCGTGTAGGATCCCAACAACCCAAATAAAGTTCCATCAGAGTTTTCTACATTTAGGCTCCGCTCATGCTCATTTCGGTTTCAGCTTCTAGCTTCTGGTTTATTTTTCACTATTTATAAATTTCGTCATTTTCTAAATTTTTAACTTTTTTTTGAGTTTTTTTCTGAGCAATTTTTTCCCGTATTTGTTTGCGTTGTCCGTGATGAGCTAGCATATTTTTTTCTATTTTTAAAATTTTTTAAATTTAATTATGCCAAATAAACCACCTTCAGCTACAGTGAAATTTCAACACTACAGTACAGCTTTTCAAACCAACCGAGCAGGGCCTAATCCATCATCAGGTGAAATCAGGTAAGAAGATCACGTTACCACACGAAACACATACTAAACACATCGAAATCAGGTAAGAAGATCACGTTACCACACGAAACACATACTAAACACATCGAAACCTCCAAGCAGACAAGCAGTCAAAAGACTCAAAAGTAGGAATCATAGTGAGAAATGGTATCTACCGCGAATACATTGCAACGTCCAATATGTTAGCAATGCTTATCTTTCTTAAAGGATATAATACAAATGCTTTTGTATTATAACATTACTACACTATTATTTGTTTCCACTATTTCGTAACATTGGGGGAAAATCTGTCAGGGTGTCATAAAATGAACAAGAAAAGACAATAATGTTAGTGTGTTTCAGTAAACCGTCATGGATTCAGATCCATGGTGCTTAAGATGAACTCCTGGTGCACGAGCAATGACCAGCATGAATTCATCATGCACCCAAAAATGCCAGTTTAGCAGTTGATATGATAATATGTACACGATTCACCAACTTTCATCCCCACCAGTCAGGAATTTTTAGTCTCATATTCCTGTGAATTGCAAGATTAACTGCAGGGAGTTTGCGCCTCACCTGCCGCCATATCATGTTCACGGCATCACCCTTCCTGGGGGGATACTGGAATTCATAGTGATGAGAGACATTTTTTATCTTTGACCACATCTGAACCCACTTCCCTTTAGGGATCTGTCTAAGCCGGTTGAGCAAGCAGGCCTTAGAGCTTCTTCAACCGAGAAGAAAAGGGAGAACTCACTGCAATCAATCTCATCATCAAAAGGGAGCTCAATCCGACTGCTGACAATCACAGGAACACAATGACTGACAATGGCATCAAACAGGCGGCATGAGGAGGAGTATCCCTGGCAGGATGGAGACAAAACTTTGATGACCGCATACCTTCTGTAGACTTTTAAGATCAACCATTTAGAAAATGTCATGTTGTCTCATCATGAAGCCTCAATAGAAAAGAGTTAAGATCACCTTGGCATATTAAAACCATAACAAAAGGCACTATACATTGAGAAGACACCAGTATAGTGAGGGGGCAAATCCATCCTAGACTAGGTCACTAAGTAAAGAAAAGAAGGATAAAAATAACAGAGTTGCCTTACTGTTTTAATGCCTTCGCCCGTGGCAAGGCTATTCTCAAAGCGCACACCATCCTTGCCTTTTAATATCTTTGCAAGTTTTGCACGGATCTTCCCTTCCTGAAAAAATAAGCCCCAAAAATGTCATATACTTCAAACTCTAGAATTAGGTTGTTTTTTATGTCGAGACAAGTTCCACTAAAAATAAACAGTGAACCAAATGAGCAAATTAGGAAGAGAAGGGACAAAGGTAATTATTACAATCATAAATCAATTCCATACATCTTTCCTGACGGTGCGCCCTTGAAAGAAAAGCAGTGTAGGACGAGCCTCAAATGGATCAAGTGGATCATCATCAAGGTAGGAATCTACAACATGCGCATATGGTGCCACAACATCTTTCCTCAAGGAAGCCAATTCCTTTGTTCCCAAAGTCCGCAACTATAAGAATAGATGCATTCACCATATCCCGCAGAAATCTAAAAGCATTCGGGTGATGCATTGGAATCACATGGTCACGACCTGCAGATTGTTGCCAATATTTAGACTTCCATAGAATGTCCATAAGTTCAACCTACAAGGGCAAAAATATAAAATAAAATTAAAAAAGGTTAAAATATTATTTCATGTAATTATTTTTATTAATATTACACAGAAATAGGAGTATAGGACATAATGACACTTTTACAAGGCATCATACTGCATACCAGAGACCTGAGATGTCTTGTTCAACACCACACCCTAATCAGACTAGTTTTTATTTGATCGTTTTTCTAGTATATGCCTTAAAGACACAAGGGTTGGGACCATTAAATGCTCTACAGCTAGGGGGGGGGGACTATTTGTTTGGCTAAGCAAACTTTACAAATTGGAACGGCAAGATAACAATCAATTAGGTGACAAGCACTAGTTTCACTATCACAGACCTCCAAAGATACTGTTCATGGCCTTTGCAGTTCACTGTTGTCGGCAGTATTGAACGATGAATCACTTGAATCCAATCCCCGGTCCCCCACTCTCATGGAGCACTTAGTAACTGATCTTATCATCCTCATAAAACCAACACTGCCTCATTTCCAACTATAAATATGTGCCTGCAATGATTGCTAATTATGAATGAACCACAAATATTGCGTGCATCAAATCAGCTTCAGGCCATTTTATTTGGTTTTGCCCATCTTGCATGCCTACAACATGCAAGGGTTTGAACCCATTAAATGCTCCCTCCGCTAGGGGGGAACCTATTTTGTTTTGGCTAAGCAAGCCTTACACATTGACATGACAAAATAACAATCAGGTGACAAGCAAACATCACTTTCTTTTTTTGGCAATAGAATGTTCTTTGCCTCAAGCAGCAGTTTCAGTACCACAAGTCTCCAAAGGAATCCTCCATTGCCTGTGCAATGCACTAATCTCAGGTATTATTGATGACTGAATCATGTGAATCCAGCCTCACTGTCATGGTCTCTGGAGCACTTAATCACTGTCCTATCATCCTCATAAACTCTTCATAAAACCAACCTGGCCTAATTGCCAAAAATGAATCTGTAGTGGCTGCTAAGCATGATAAACGATGCACAAACACTGTGTGCATCAAGTCAGCTTCTGGCCATACCACCCACAAGGAACAACATCGATTAGCCTTTGACATATATAGGAAGCATCACACACCATATCTGATCGGTGTCCTGAACTCTTGACAATTCTAACCATATGCAAAAATAATGTAAACCATAATAAATACTAACAGACAAATTCACCATTCCATATCCCAATTTTGATTCAGTAATTCAGTTCCAAAAAAAAATACCCTTAGGTTATCAAAGCCTATCAACCTGCTACAAGGACTGTCATACATAAGACAGCCAGATCCTTAATACAAATACTCTCACCGTGAACACCTAAGAGACAAATCATAGTACCTGATTCGCAAACATTCTAGAACTAGCTCGACCTAAGACAGCGTTTGAGCGTCTCAAACAACCCAACTTTATATTATTTGGGCAAAGGAGACAGCTGTCTATCTGGTCTTATCAGAATTTGGGGAGACCATTGTTGCTAAACAGCGTGGTTGATGGTGATGGAACACCAACTAATGGGAGCATTGTTCAAAGCCCGAGGGTTTCTGTCTCTTAATCTTTGATGCGCTTGTTTGTGTTTAATGGCTCGTTGATTTTTCATTAGGTTTTGTCTATTGTGTGTGTGTGTTTTAGTATAGCTTTTGCCAGGTAATTTGGCTGCTTCCTGCCGTCGTCGTATCAAAATGATTTTCCACAACACCAAGAAGGGGTGAGACACAGCACAAAACACAATTTTGCGCAGAGCTGTCTGAATCTGAGCGGAGCTAAACAATTCTAGGCCACAGGACAGAATTATCAGCAAAAATAACTAGAAAAGTGTGAGATTAGCAGCACCTGGAGGAGGCGGTCGGCCTCGATCTCGGGATCGGTCATGTTGCGGCCGTGCACGTTGAAGCTGAGCGACGAGAAGAATGGCACGAAGAAGGCCTCCGCCGCCTCCGGATCCCCCACCCTCACGGCCTCCCTCCCTCCCCGATCCACCCCCTCCGTCCTGCAGCGACGCCATCATCCAGTGCTCCACGCTGTGCTGGCGCCTGATCCCGCCCGAGGACGGCGGCCACGCGGGGAGCCCCGAGGCGGGGGCGGAGGCGGAGGAGTCCATCATCATGGCGACGTGGAAGCGCGGAGGCAGGTCGTACATGAAGAGACGCGAAGGGGCGGGGCGGTGGCAGCGGGCGGGCACCTGGCGGCGAAGGGCTTGAAGTTGAGGAGGAGACTGGGAGAGGCGACCGGGGCGGAGGAGGAGGTGAGGTAGAGGAAGGTGGAGGAGAGGGCGAAGACGAGGAGCAGGAGGGCACCGCCGACGGCCACCGCGCGGCTGGTCGGCGCGGCCATGCCGCCGGCGCCGTGGATGGAGTCGGGAAACGAGGCTTCCCTAATTAACCACCAGCAGCGGTGGTGTTTAATGGGACGGTGGTTGCTTTGCTCCGCGTGCGATTTGTGATGGCGATGGCCTATAGCCATTATCCATCCATGGCAAGCGACTCCTGTAAAATTGTGCTGAGAACATCTTTTTAGCCACAGTAGTAAAATCTTACTGAAATTGGTGAAGAACCCTGTAACTGACAATGAAATAATGCTGTTGTTTTCAGCATTTTACAATCGAAGGAGTGTTATTTTGTGTTTTTGCTGATTGGACATCTCGGATTGTGTCGTGTGTTGCTATTTGCCCCAAGTTTTTGTTGTAAGATTACATGGAAGAAATGGCTTTACAGGGGTTTATTACACAGATGCAACTGAACCACTGAATTAATTGCTTAATTTTCTTCCAAAATTTAGCTCTTTTAAGAATGGCAAGGAGGAGACTTGTATACGTCGGCCATTTTCTTTTGGTTTTTTGCTTTGTTTTTTTTTGGTTTTGACAGGCGGCTTTTCTAAGCTATTTCTCAAAACTGCTTCTTTGAATGATTTCTCAAGCTCATCAGCGTGTGCGTCTGTCAGTGTCTTCGTTATCCGTCACCGTTTCGAAAAATGCAACCAAAAGATATTTTTCTTTGTTTTTGGTTTCGTTTTTTTTTCAACGGGCGCTTCCTTCAAACGGTTTCTCGATCTTGCTGACACATGCATCATTTATATCAATGCTTTCGTTATTTATCATTATCTTAAAATATATAGCCAAAAATATCTGCTGCGGTAGTTAACATCCGTCCAGCAACCATGAAAGAAGAGCACGCTAGAATGTATTAGTAGTTTGGACTTCGGAGGCAGCTCCACGACACCATCGACGTCGAGAGGAGCACACGCCATGAGCTCGATAAAATGGCGCGAATGTGCGTGCAACATAGTGCTTGTGAAGTGTACTACCATTATTATTGATGAGGTTTAATAGCAGGCGATTAATTGCAAGAGATTCACCTCATGAACAGCAACACGTCTTAAATATATTTTAGTGCGACGATTCTCTTAATAGGGACTAGTCTACTATCCCGTGATTTGAAGCAACATCTGGTCGGTGTGATCGTTTCGATTTTAACTTCTGGCTTCCGGCTTATTTTTCACTATTTATAAATTTTGTTTTTTTTCTGAACTTTTGACTTTTTGTTGAGCTTTTTTGCAGGTTCTTTTTTCCGTATTTGTTTGTATTATACGTAATGGGCTAACATATTTTTTATATTTTTTAATTTTTTAAAATTTAATTATACTAAATAAGCCTTTGTCAGCTACAGCGTTTTTTCGACCAGCTACAGTGCCTTTCAGCCATAAGCCACAAAAAAAACCCAAATGATCGCCACAGTGTCCATCACATTGACCAAAAGCGCACACACTGACACACATGTAGCGCTTTGCAGCTGCTAGCTCTCTCCAACGTGTTACCACTTTGCATGCATACGAAAGGAAAAGATAGATGATGCTGGCAGATGTACAAGCAAAGTCCACTAAGGGTATCTGTAGTGTATGAAAATAGAGGGTCTTAAGCCACCTTAAGGTCAACCTTATACATTACAGGGGTGACCTTAAGCAGGTTATAAGCAAAAAAGGCTTAAGGCTGGTCCTCGAGCTAAAGACCTGGCCACAAGCATTAAAATACAATTTTTCTTTATCTGCCAAGTGGGACCGTCTTAAGGCCCCTTGGGTTATATACACTATAGAATCAGCCTTAAGATTTAGATGGGACCCACCTTAAGGCCCTTTGGGTTATATACACTACAGATGCCCTAAGGGCTCGCGACCAGACCATGATTAAAAGATCTGGTGCCAGATTTTGTAGCACTCTCTATGGGCCTGTTTGGCATGAGTGTGGCCAGACTGAGTAGAGAAAGTCCTCTGCCGCGTTTCTCCTCAGCCTAACTCCAGTTGATTTTTTGCATCCGCTCGTACAGGCTCTCAACCCAATGCAGGCAACCAAACACCATCTCCCTGCATACGCTGGTGCGAGCCACCCCGATGCAGGCAACCAAACAGCCCCTATGCTACTTGACTCCGATCCTCTGCTATATCTAACGACTCTCAAATCCTACACGAACTCATCCTATCCAACCTCTTCCCACCGTCTAAACACTGACTATGAAACTTTCGTCTTACATAAAGACAATATTAGAGATAACCTTTTCAATAGTAAATTATTTCTCTAACTATTTTATATTATCTTCATTGTAACTTTTTGCCTTACATTATCTTACTATTTACGTTGGTTTATAAACTCAAATCTCTTGCATAAGAGATAACATATTATCTTTCATCACTTTCTCTCTTTCATATAAGATTTTACTCATTTAATATAGCTAAGAAATAGCTGAAGTGGCACTATTGAAGATACCTTGAGTATCTATACTATACTTCGTTACCATGCCTTTACTCCTCGACACATCACAAATTCAAATGGCTGAGTACTTTTTCACTTATGGCTTATGCTACAATAATTAGCTTTTAAATGGTGTATTTTTTAAGACGATGTCAACAGAAAGATTATAGTAAAAAATATACTGAGTTCAGCTGTACCGATCAAAATCGTATACAACTATTTTCTTTTACATATTGTCTCTCACGAACAGCCAGAATTCAAAAATTTAAGACATAAGACACAGCTCAGAAGAACCCACCCTGTAATCAGTCTCATTTTTTAGTTTCTACATGCTTATGCTTCTAGAGGGGATTTCAGCCCAGGAAAAAGGTACTCGAGAAATTAATTTACAGAATCAGATACATGGTGGCAATCATTAGCTATGTAAGTATAGTCTCGAGAAGGAACAAAAACCGTATACATTGATGGAGTAACTAAAAGTTATTGTCCAAAATTCCATTCAGCCAGACACGCTACGAAGCAAGCTCTTCCCATCTTTTTGGTCAAAATCAAGCTAAATCATGGGCATGCTTTCCATTCCAATTGGCATTGTTAGATCTTCTGTGTGGCTGATTGGCATATATCGCTCACCTATGCAATGTTGGGTAGGACTCCGACATGATCAGAACGACAAGTGAAGTCCATCCAGTAAACGACCTTGCACCCTTTCCCTTCCCTTTGTTCTTCTGGTCATAGTTTTCCCAGAAGAACCCAGTTTCATGGTAATTCCGCGCGATATTCCTGCAATTGCAAGCAGACAAGTAGCACCAGCAATCTATTAGACAGGCTACAATTCAGCTAATTCATTCAGCTTAGCAGAGAGGTGGATGTACCGGATCAAGTTTGATCTTAGCTCGTCATAGAGTTCCCCTGCCCTGCCCATGTACGGACCATCCTCTACAGGGCAGCACACTGTTAAGATCATTGTGCAAACAGTAAAGTTTGCCCAGGGTAGAAACTAGTTCATTTAGCAGCATCAGTTAAAAATTTTACCATGTGCATAGTGATGCAGTGCTGAAAGAATCATGTAGTTCATGTTTATCCAAATGGCACCTCTCCAATATGGGGCGTCATGCTCCGTATTACGCTTCATATATATTGAACTGGACCATGGAACGACAAACATTCAGACCCCAGTAATTGAATGAACAAATAATGTCAGATAAAGGGAAAATTGCTCTCACAATAATAGTTTCACAATGAGAGCAATTTTCCCTTAGAAAAATATTGTTTCGTGTTGATTTTTATGCATCAACCATCTCTGAGCCATGTCAAATTTCATACACTGACCATCTCACCCAAAAACTTAGTTGTTGGGGGCAAAGCAGGCAATTCTACCCATACTTCAACACTTCGCAAATTGAAACAAACAATGACCTTGAGATATACCTTGTTCTAGAAAGTGACCGAAGGCCATAATCTGTCCACAGGATAGAGCTATTAGATATAAGATCGAGCTGCTTCTCAAGAACCCATGATTCCTGAAAAGTCAAACGGTGGTTATTAATTTAGGATGAGCATCACTGAACTGGGATATAAACTATTAATGAGAAAGAAACATATGGAAGTAAAGAGCATACAGGTGGAATGGTCCCCATCATGAATGGGAAGAGACTGACATAACCAACATGAGGTACTAATTGCAGCTGAGGGGGTTGTAATGTCTCTCGCAAGAGTTCTCGTCTCATAACATCCTTGTCTTTAACTTCATACCATCTCAATCGAACCTATAAGAATGATCTTAAAAATCAAAATTAAGAATCATGCCTGGCGAGCGAAATGACAAAGCTGAGAGGAAGAGCAACGCCAACCTTTTCTGTATGGTTACCATAGTCGAAATAGGCCCCAATTTTGTCATCCAAGTGCATCTGTAAAAAAGCCAATACTTACAGATCTGAATATAATTACAATTGTCAAATGCAAATGGAACTAAAGCAATATCCTATCACAGAAGAAACAAACAGAACAGAGTTCACAACATTACCAATTATATAAACATATGAACTCTAGTGATTGCTTCAACATTGTGCTTGCTACATACAGACACTCAATAACAGTAGATAAGAACCATTTAGTAGATAGCTACTCTTTGATTAAGAATAAAATTCATAACACGTCACCAATTCCAGGCATTTGTGCAATATTTTTGGTCTCCACTTGGCATACGGAAACTATAACAGAAAGCCCAACACAGCTTCCAAAACTATCACAGGAAATCTGTTTATATAACCCTAAGAAATTTGTATTATAATCATAATTATTAGCATTACATCAAGAGCAGCTGATCGTATCAAAAAATATATATAATGGGTAGGTATCTAGTGCACAAGCACCATTTGGAGCACATGTGCACATTTTTTTGGTTTGTGCATCGAATCAACATAGAAAATTCCAAAAATATTTCTAGATGTAATCTATGGTGGGTTGTATCACACTTTAAAGTTGAAATTCAAACTCTTAGAATACGCAAAAAAAAGTTTACTGTTAATAGTAACATTTGCTTTTTCTTTTTTCCTTTTTTATTAATCATTTGTCAGATATTTCTCATTTTTGTTACTCTCAATGTGTAATGGGTTTGAACTTGAAATTTTGTATAAAAGTAGAGTAATTTCAAAAGTACATCTACAATTTTTTCAGAATATTTTATGCTAATTTGGTACCCAAACTAAAAGTTTGTGCACACGTGCACCGAATGGTGCTTGTGCACTACAGTAAATATCTGATTGATCTATAAAACAAAAAAGAATAAAAGATGCCATCCCATAATGAGAAGATATTGTCACAATTTTCAGAGCAATACATTGTTAATTATCTCTAATTATTATCTCTAAGCACTATATTTAATGTATGCATATAGAGAATAACAAATAAAGTTGTATATTTATTAATGGTATAAAGAGAACATTACACTAATTTTGTATTGAAATATAAAATACGACATATATTTATCGACAAGATCATTCAAAAATACGTCATATAAACTTAGACGGAGGGAGTATAATGGTGTGATGTCAACTATGTGTAAGTCTTGCCATGTAGAATATGAGAGATGTGAAGGAGGGAGAATGAGCATAGATAATTAGGTTGTCTCTCATACAGTAGTAGACTGTAACACGAGAAATAAGATAAATTGTGTCATAGCGAATCTGTTTATAAAGACATGTAAAAAGATAACCCACTGTAGAAGCTGACTTTAGTGTCGTCTATAAATGGCATGAAAAGTATTATAGATAGCAATTATCTATACCATTGCAAGCACTATATTTATTTCTAAGCACTATATTTAATGTATGCATATAGAGAATAACCAAAAAAATATTTCTAGATGTAATCTATGGTGGGTTGTATCACACCTTAAAAGTTGAAGTTCAAACCCAAAGTACGATAGAATAAACAAAAAAAATAAGTTCGTTGTTAATAGTAACATTTGTCCTTTTCTTTTTTCCTTTTTTATTTATCATTTGTCAGAAATTTCTCATTTTTGTTACTCTCAATGTGTAATGGGTTTGAACTTGAAATTTTGTATAAAAATAGAGTAATTTCAAAAGTACATATACAATTTTTTCAGAATATTTTATGCTAATTTGGTACCCAAGCTAAAAGTTTGTGCACATGTGCACCAAATGGTGCTTGTGCACTACAGTAATATTTGATTGATCTGTAAAACAAAAAGAATAAAATATGACATCCCATAATGAGAAGATATTGTCAGAATTTTTAAAGCAATACCTTGTTAAGTGTCCCAAAATCTGAAAGTTGATTTGACATATTATAGTAATCCTGTAGTTCAACAGATCAAGAAAAGAGTCAAAGACAATGGTTGAGACAAAGCAACTAGCAAGTCAAGGTCCATTCATACTGCAGTACCTTCTCAAGAGAGCTATCCATTTTAAGAAACTCTGCAATTGAGCGCATACAATTTGTAGCTAGAAGCATCCAACACCGAAGGTCAACATGGCGTTCTTCTTCATTAGGGTGAGATGCACGAGGATAGTCGTCCAACCCAGATGTCAAAGTCTGCAAAGTAGTCAGCAACATGACTGATCATGCAGTTACAACAATATATAGAAGATACGAAAGTCTAATCTGGCTTCTGGCATGACGAAAGCCCAACATTAGCTTTTTTATTATTCTTTGGGATCAATTGATCAATGTGGGAGCAAGCAACTAAGAAATGTTCAAAAACCTTTGGATTCAACTCCCTTGTTGTCATGTTGTCTCTTCCATGCCAATAAAAGGTGCCTTCGTATTTCCCTATGAACAAGTTTTAAAGTTAGAAACTTTAGGATAGATAAGCCAAAGGTAGGAAATTTGACATGATAAGCAGAAATATATAGTTGTTCTACAGATCACGGAACGAGCAAATGTATATCCAGAGTTCCAGACTCACTGACTAAACCAAGGGCGCAACTTTGACTTCAACTTTATAAAACAGATATATAATATCTTACAGCTTACATCAGTTTGCAGAAAGCTTTAATGCACAAAGTGATGCAATGTGACAATAAGATGGAGGATCTCTCTTTGGGGCTCATCAAAACTCACGCATTGTGACCTACCAATGTGAATATTTTCTATTTTTGAACAGGCAGATCCTTTTAGTTGGACCAGAAGGTATATAAATATTTTCTATTTTTGAACAGGCAAACTCGAGTCAGAAAGTTGAGTTCATAATTCTCTCACTGGAACGGTGGATCTGTGGTATAACAGCTACCAAGCTAGTTAAGGACCAAACAATAGTTTTTTGCACCACTTTGAGGAGTGAGTACAAAATATAGAGGAAACCAGGATCCTTGATGGCTAAACATGGCGTGAAACTGAAGGGAAAACAAATTACTTATGAAAATTTTTTAATATATCTCTGAAAGAGAGAAAAGGAAGAAGTCTAGCTGATCGGCAGAAGAACAATTTTGTCAGCTGTGTCAGGTTTGCACCTCTGATCAAGCTTAGGTTACACTTACCAGAAATTTTGCTGACTACACTTAGAATTAGTGAACCGAAGTCGGTACTACTCGACACTAGACTTCCTTAACCCAAACATTCCTTAAAAAGTAGTAGCACAAGCCTCGATTGTATCTATTCTTCTGATAATTTGTATGTTGCGTGTCGGCTTCTGTGAAGGTTTCCGGTGGATGGACAGAGGCGGAAGAAGCAGATTTCATGAACTAGGGTGCGATCGAAGAAGGTAACGAGGAGGCCCGAGCTCGCCGTCGTGCCTCTGCTCAGGACTTCCACGGGCCAGGATGCAAGGCTCTGAGTCAACCAAGGGATTAAGGTAATTCTTTATTGCTTGTGTTTGTAGAATCAACTCCAGCCTTGTATAGCGGTTGTACAACCCCACTCCTAATCTGACTCCTACCATAGACAACCGGTTGGTAAGCAATCCAATTCGGAACCAAAACCAACTTTAGACGTAGAAATACAATTAGAATACTACCCTAATACGACTCCTCTTCCACCTAGCATTGCTGTCCCCTGATGGATAGGTCTCTGTGTTGGCTTTTGTTGCCCTTTAAGGACAGCATCCTTGACTGGCTGTTAGCATCTCTTTAGGACAGCATCTTAGGACAAGCATCTTAGGACAGCATCTTAGGACAAGCATCTTAGGACAGCATCTTGACTAGCATCTAGGACAGCATCTTAGACTAGCATCTTAGCATATGCTTGGCTGGTTAGCAGCCTATAAATTTGTATCCCCAACCCCTCAGGTTGGCATCGCATTTGTGTGAGAAATAAACCTAGAAAATTGCCCCATCTCCAAGTGTCATCCTCTCGATGAGAGTAAGGATCTTGCTATCACCAAGAGCAAGAATCCAGCGACTAACAAGTGGTATCAGAGCAGTACTATCCTGTAACCTAAGCATCTCCTGCTCAATTCCTTCTCCAGCCTCGCTTCCAGCCCCGCAGCAGCCCCAACCAGCAGCAGCAGCAGCTCCGGTTGCCTCTGCTCACTCCTCCCCCCCCCCCTGTTCAGACGAGCAACAGCTCATCAGAGGCAGCTCTCTCTCCACGCAGCAGTTCCCCGGTGGCGCGCCATGTCCGCAGGACAGTCTCAGCGCTCGGTCGCCTCGAGCACGCGGCGGCGGCAGGAAGCCGAACTCGCTGTGGCAGAGGAACGCGAGCGAGCGGCGGCACAGGCCGCTGCGGCGGCGGAAAGGGCGTCAAGGCTGGCAGCGGCGGCAGATGCAGCGCGTGCGGCAGCAGCGGAGGTCGAGGTTCTGCGCGGCAGCAACAGCAGCTCCATCTCTGCTGATGACAGCGCCGACGCGGACCTTGAGCTGCTGGAGAGGGAGGCAGCGCGAGGGCGAGCGGCGCAGTGGGCAGCCGCGCACGCCCACGAGCGCGGCGGCAGCCCAGACAGGCGCGGACGCGCCGGCGGCGCTCCTGGAGGAGGCGCGCACGGCGGTGGCGCTCCTGGAGGAGGCGCGCACGGCGGTGGCGCTCCTGGAGGAGGCGCGCACGGCGGCGGCGTACGGGTTGACGGAGAGCGCGGCCTTCACAGGCGACGCGGCTCTCTCTCCCCGGTTCGGTACCGTGGTCACCACGAGTACCAGGCTGTCGTCAGGGACGTCGGCCCCGGCGGCGGGTGGCCTACCCTCACCAAGACCAACTACGTCGAGTGGGCTGTGGTGATGAGGGTAAAGCTCCAGGTGCGGCATATGTGGGATGCAGTTCGGTACGGCGACGTCGACTATGACCAGGATCGACGGGCGCTGGATGCTCTCATCGCTGCAGTCCCACCCGAGATGCAGTTCTCGCTTACCAACAAGCGGACTGCCAAAGAGGCTTGGGACGCCATCGCTGCAGCACGCATCGGCAGCGACCGCGCCCGCAAGTCTACCTTGCAGGCACTACGCAAGGAGTGGGAGAACCTGGCCTTCAAGCCAGGTGAGGACGTTGATGACTTTGCTCTCCGTCTCAACACTCTGTTGCAGAAGATGGTGCAGTTCGGCGACGACACCTACGGCGAGGAGAGAGCTGTGGAGAAGCTCTTCCGCTGCGTCCCCGAGAAGTACAAGCAGATGGCTCGCTCGATCGAGTCTCTGCTGGACCTCTCCACGATGACGATCGAGGAGGCGTTGGGTCGCCTCAAGGTCGTTGACAGCGATGAGCCACAGCGTCTCTCGGGACCCGTCACCATTGGCGGGAAGCTCCTCCTCACTCGGGAGCAGTGGGCTGCCGGCCAAGGTGACAGGAAGAAGGGGGAGCCTTCTTCCACGACAGGCGGCCGCAAGCGTGGCAAGCGCGGCAAGCCGCGCAAAGACGCCCAGGCAGGGGCGCGAGGACGTGCCGAGGGTGATGACCGTGGAGGCGCCCAGGGCGGCGCCGCTGGCAAGCAAAAGCCGGCACGAGACGACTCTTGCCACAACTGCGGCAAGCCTGGTCATTGGGCCAAGGATTGTCGACAGCCACGACGCGGCCAGGCCCACGTCGCGCAGGCGGAGGAGGAGCAGCCGGCTCTGTTCATTGCTCATGCGAGCATCGAACTACCTCCAGCAGCACCGGCCGCAGCGGCTCTCCTCCACCTTGACGAGCCAAAAGCACACACCCTCCTCGGCGACAGTTCCGGCAACGACAAGACCGACGGGTGGTGCCTCGACACCGGCGCCACCCACCACATGACCGGGCGGCGGGAGTTCTTCTCCGAGCTCGACTCAGGCGTTCGAGGCACCGTCAAGTTCGGCGACGCCTCCGCCGTGGAGATCAAGGGCGTCGGATCTGTCGTCTTCGTCGCCAAGACTGGCAAGCACCGGCTGCTCACCGGTGTCTACTACATCCCCGCGTTGAGGAACTCCATCATCAGCTTGGGACAGCTGGATGAGAACGGATCGCGCGTGGAGATCGAGCACGGGGTGCTGCGCATCTGGGATCATCGCCGCCGGCTCCTCGTCAAGGTCAACAGGAGCAACCACCTCTACGTCCTTCACGCGCAGGTGGCGCAACCTCTTTGTCTTGCAGCCCGCCGCGACGACGACGCTTGGAGGTGGCACGAGCGCTTTGGGCACCTCAACTTTGAGGCCCTGAGACAGCTCGGCAGCAAGGAGATGGTGCGGGGCATGCCGCACGTCGACCACGTGGAGCAGTTCTGCGACACCTGCGTCCTCACCAAGCTGCGGCGGCTCCCCTTCCCTCGCCAGGCGAGCTTCCGCGCCAAGGAGAAGCTGGAGCTCGTACACGGTGACCTCTGTGGCCCCGTGACACCGGCTACACCTGGAGGCCGGCGCTACTTCCTCCTCCTCGTCGACGACGTGTCCCGCTACATGTGGGCTGTCCTGCTCGACGTCAAGGCAGCCGCGGCGGACGCCATCAAGCGCCTTCAAGCTGCTGCGGAGGCGGAGTGCGGCCGCAAGCTTCGGGTGCTACGCACGGACAACGGCGGTGAGTTCACGGCGGCCGAGTTCGCGGCGTACTGCGCCAACGAGGGGATCCATCGTCACTTCTCCGCGCCGTACACCCCGCAACAGAACGGCGTCGTCGAGCGCCGCAACCAGACGGTGGTGGCCACCGCCCGCGCCCTCCTCAAGCAGAGAGGGATGCCGGCATTCTACTGGGGTGAGGCGGTGATGACTGCCGTTCACTTGCTTAACCGCTCCCCCACCAAGGCCCTCGACGGCAAGACGCCATACGAGGCCTGGCACGGGCGCAAGCCCGCGGTGAGCCACCTCCGTGTCTTCGGCTGTCTGGCCTTCGTCAAGGAGCTCAACCACGTCGGCAAGCTCGACGACCGGAGCACGCCAGGAGTCTTCATCGGCTACGCGGAGGGCGCCAAGGCCTACCGCGTCCTTGACCCTACGACACGGCGCGTGCGCATCACGCGTGACGTCGTGTTCGACGAAGGGCGAGGCTGGACGTGGGGCAAGGTGGTGGATGACGGCTCGACTCCGACGACCAGCGATTTCGTCGTCGACTACGTCCACTTCGAGGAGGCGGGGGGAGCCAACAGCTCGTCTTCACCGAGCTCGCCTACCCCACCACCTCGTTCGCCACCACCTCCGGTAGTCCGGTGAGTCCTTCACCACCGCCACCACCAGCTCCGGCAAGCCCACAGGCTCCGGCGAGTCCACCGCCAGCACCCCCGGCCACGCCTCGCTCTCCCACACCGGCGCCTACTCCTTCAGGCTCGGCACCGGCAGCTTCGGCCCACGACGAGCAGCGCACGGTGGAGTTCGCCACTCCGCTGTCCAACGACGAGGATCGCATCGACGCCTACCACGGCGGCGAGCCTCTGTGCTACCGTACCGTGGACGACCTCCTCGGTGAGCAGCCGGTCCCTGAACTGGCGCAGCGCGACTTCGAGGCAGAGCTGCACCCGCACAGGACGACGGCGAGCCTCGTTCCTTCGCCGAGGCGGAGAGAGACGCGGCATGGCGTGCCGCGGTGCAGGAGGAGATGGACGCCGTCGAGCGAAACAAGACGTGGGAGCTGGCCGATCTTCCAGCCGGCCACCACGCCATCTCTCTCAAGTGGGTCTTCAAGCTCAAGAAAGACGAGGCTGGAGAGGTGATCAAGCACAAGGCGCGTCTCGTGGCACGTGGCTTCGTCTAGCAGGAGGGAGTCGACTTCGACGATGCCTTCGCGCCTGTTGCACGGATGGAGTCCGTGCGTCTCCTCCTCGCCCTCGCAGCCCAGGAGGGCTGGTGCGTCCATCACATGGACGTCAAGTCTGCTTTCCTCAACGGCGACTTGAAGGATGAGGTCTACGTCCGCCAGCCGCCGGGATTCATCATCCCCGGCAAGGAGAGCAAGGTCCTCCGCCTGCGCAAGGCCCTCTACGGCTTGCGGCAGGCACCGCGAGCTTGGAACGCCAAGCTGGACTCCACCCTCAAGCAAATGGGATTCCAGCAGAGCGCTCACGAGGCCGCGGTCTACCGGCGGGGCAAGGGAGGCAATGCCCTGCTGATAGGCGTCTACGTCGACGACCTTGTGATCACCGGTACCAAGGAGGAGGAGATCGAGGCATTCAAGGCGGAGATGAAGGCCACCTTCCAGATGAGCGACCTCGGGCCCCTCTCCTACCTCGGGATCGAGGTCCACCAGGACAGCTCCGGCATCTCTCTTCGCCAGACTGCCTACGCCAAGCGCATCGTGGAGCTGGGCGGCCTCACCGACTGCAACCCAGCCCACACTCCTATGGAGGAGAGGTTGAAGCTGAGTCGTGAGAGTACGGCGGAGGAGGTGGACGCGACGCAGTACCGGCGCATTGTGGGCAGCCTTCGCTACCTTGTCCACACGCGACCGGACTTGGCGTTCGCCGTCGGCTACGTCAGCCGGTTCATGCAGCGACCGACGACGGAAAACCAGCAGGCCGTGAAAAGGATCCTCCGCTACGTCGCGGGCACCTCCGACTACGGCTTGCACTACCCAAGGTGCCCCGGCGCGGCGCACTTCATCGGGTACAACGACAGCGACCACGCCGGCGACATCGACACGAGCAAGAGCACCAGCGGGACGCTGTACTTCCTCGGCAAGTGTCCGATCAGCTGGCAGTCGGTCAAGCAGCAGGTAGTGGCTTTGTCTAGCTGCGAAGCAGAGTACATTGCAGCCACTACCGCTTCTACTCAGGCTCTGTGGCTGGCACGGCTGCTCGGCGATCTCCTTGGCAGAGACGCGGAGGCAGTGGAGCTCAGGGTGGACAGCAAGTCCGCCTTGGCCTTGGCGAAGAACCCTGTCTTCCATGAGCGCAGCAAGCACATCCGGGTGAGGTATCACTTCATCAGAAGCTGCCTGGATGAAGGGAGTGTCCGGGCCAACTACATCAACACCCAAGACCAGCTCGCCGACTTCCTGACTAAGTCTCTTGGGCGGATCAAGTTCCAGGAGCTTCGCGCCAGGATCGGGATGGCTCAGATTCCTCACAAGGAGACACACAAGACTTAGGGGGAGAGTGATGGATAGGTCTCTGTGTTGGCTTTTGTTGCCCTTCAAGGACAGCATCCTTGACTGGCTGTTAGCATCTCTTTAGGACAGCATCTTAGGACAAGCATCTTAGGACAGCATCTTAGGACAAGCATCTTAGGACAACATCTTGACTAGCATCTAGGACAACATCTTGACTAGCATCTAGGACAGCATCTTAGACTAGCATCTTAGCATATGCTTGGCTGGTTAACAGCCTATAAATTTGTATCCCCAACCCCTCAGGTTGGCATCGCATTTGTGTGAGAAATAAACCTAGAAAATTGCCCCATCTCCAAGTGTCATCCTCTCGATGAGAGTAAGGATCTTGCTATCACCAAGAGCAAGAATCCAGCGACTAACATCCCCGCCGAACTGCAATGCATAACTGCAACTATAGTTCGTCAAGCGTTGCCGCTGCCACGCCCTGCATCTGCCGAGCCACCACCTTAAGACTTGCGCCAGTTTGGATCTTCTAGTATAGTGCTTGCCCCAATAAGAATCTATAACATTCCCCCCTTCAGTTGAAACAGCTTGTCCTCAAGCTGGAAATCGGGATAACTATCTTGAAAATCCCAAAGAGCAATCCAAGAGGCTTCTGAAGGGGAACAACCCTACATTGAACCAAGACTTCCATTGATCACGAAATAAACGAGCTCGTTCCACCATTGCCGGTTTAGGGACAATTCGGCCATGAAACAAGTCTGGTAACGATGGAATCTCAACCGAAGGGTCACTATAAAAAGTCTTAAGCAATCCGACATGAAAGACATCATGTATTTTAGCACGTGGCGACAGCTTCAAACGATATGCCACAGATCCCATGCGATGAGTGATCTCGAAGGGTCCATAATACTTAGGCGACAATTTAGCTGCAGCATGGTTAGTAATAGCTGAAGCCGAACGATGGTGCAATCTTAGCCATACCCATTGACCCACCTCAAACTCAATAGCGTGATGGTGCGCATCATATTGGCTTTTCATAACTAACTGAGCCTGAAGCAACCTCTCATGTATTTCCTTCAAAAACTCATCACGATCCAACATCTGAAGTTCGACAGCTGCCACACGAGTAGCGCCTGGTTCACATTGCAACAATTTGGGTGGATCACGACCACAGACAATATGGAAAGGTGTAGTTCGGAGAGTCGTTTGATACAAAGAGATATAACAATACTCTGCTCATGGAAGCCACTGCACCCACTGCTTTGGACGATCGCCACACAAGCATCGAAGGTACATAACAATAATGCGATTAACCACTTCAGACTGACCGTCCGACTGCGGATGAAAAGCAGAACTCAAATGCAATTGAACTCCGGCCAAGCGAAATAACTCCCGCCAAAAATTACTAGGAAAGATCGGATCACGGTCGCTGACAATTGAAGAAGGTATCCCATGAAGGCGACAATTTCAGCAAAGAATGCATGAGCTACTGACCCGACCGTATAAGAATGTGATATCGCAATAAAATGTACATACCTACATAAACGATCCACAACCATCAAAATCACAGATTTGCCGTGCACCTTAGGCGGCCCTTCCACAAAACCCATGGAAATATCGATCCATATGCTACTAGGTACTTCCAACAGTTGTAGTAAGCCCACCGGATGATGTTCTGACTTATTTCACTGACATACCGCACACTCTTTCACAAAGTGTCGAACAAACTGTGGTAATCCTTCTGCATAAAAATGAGCCTGAATCCGATGCAATGTCTTCTGCACTCCCTCGTGACCGGCACCATGTAATGCTGCGACAATCTGAGACAAGAGAGCAGAACCGGCTAGTAGAAACATTTTGTTCTCGTATAAGACCAAATCATCCACTATATTCCAATGAGAACCCTCCTGGACATCCAAAATTCTCATCTTTAAGGCCACCACCTCCTCTGTTGTTCGCAGTTCATCACGGAGTTGATCAAACCACACAAACTGAAGAATCGACACAGCCCACACGATAGCACCATCTTCATCATGCCGTGACAGAGCATCCGCAGCCCTATGCTGCCGTCCTGGCCAATACTCCACGGCAAAATCGTAGCCAAATAACTTACCCAATGGTGTTGCGGAATTGTGGAAAGGCGTTGATCAAGGAGAAACTTGAGGCTATAGTGATTCGTTCGAATCAAGAAAATACGTCCCCATAAATAAGGCCGCCAATGCCAAACCGCCTTCACCAATCCAATGAATTCCCGCTCATATGCAGCTAATTTGGCATGTTGAGGAGCCACGGGCTGGCTAAAGAAAGCCACCAACCAGTCACCTTGATGCAGCACAGCACCAAATCCCGATCTAGAAGCGTCGCAATCCACCACAAACCGTTTAGTAAAATCAGGCAACTGTAACACCGGAGCCAAACTCGGGATCTGTTTGAGAGACTGAAAAGCATGTTCGGCATCCTCAAACCACACAAAAGCTTCCTTTTGTAACAACTTAGTAAGAGAAGTGGCCACTACCCCATAATCATTAATAAACTTACGATAATACCCTGTCAATTCGAGGAAGCCCCGCAGGCCGTGCACTGTAGTTGGCCGCGACCACTCAAGCACAGCAGCCACCTTGGCTGGATCCATTGCCACCCCTTGAGCCAAGATCACATGGCCCAGATAAGCCACAGGTGATTCTCCAAAAAAACTCTTTGATCGCTTAAGGACGAACTGGTTGGATTGTAATGCCTGGAAAACTGCCCATACATATTGTAAATGTTCCGACCACGACGAACTATAGATTAAAATGTCATAAAAAAAGACCAACACAAACCGCCGGAGGAACGGTTTAAGTACCTCATTCATGAGTGCCGTCGTCCCGAGTTTCTAAGGCCATCGTGCTTCCTTTCTACGCCACCGCCGTCTCGGGCTTCGATCTACACCGTCATGCTTCTATCTATCCCTCTTTGGCTTGATTTGGCAGTCCTCTCTATTTATGTCACCTTCATCATACTCTTCGTCGTGTTGTCATGGTTGACTTTACTCCCGTTTGCCTCTACTTCCCTAGCCCTTGCACTTTGTGCTTTATGGGCTGCCGCACAACCCCGGATGAGAGATCTTTTGGTACTTGACACAGTTTTCCAAGAGCGCACACTATGATGACATTATCAAGGCTCGGACTTTGGATTTTTTCTATTTTAATGTTAATTCTTCCAAATGCAATGCTATTGCGTATGACTTACATTTGAAGGGGATGTTAAGAGTATAAGGGTATTTGGGGTATTTTCTAGTTTCTAGAGTTTAATCTTGTGTGTGTTCTATGTACTCTATATATAGCCCTTTAGGCAGAGTTCAATACAACCAACCTTCATACATCCTCTAGATCTAACACATGAAAATGGAACAGCAAAGCTCACCTGATTGTGTACTGTTGAACCACTGAAACCAAGAATTCAGACGCACGTAAGCCCTATTAAGAAAAGTGGATATCTTTTCAGCTTCTTCGTCTGAAAACTGGTTTGCATGTATTCCACTTGCCAAGTCTGAACAAATAAAAAAATTGACAAGTTAAATAAACTCAAGAGGTTGCAACCACTTGATCACACACTTCCATACACAAACTTATGGTGCTTGGCCAGATCGCAGACTTCCATACATTAACAGACCTTTGATGCTTGTCCAATGTGAATAATTTTCTCTCTGCACTTATATTGATCATTTGATACACATGCACCAAAAGTCCAAAAAAAAATGCAAACTAACATAATTTGAATGACTTCAAAGACGGGTTTTCTGTTGTGGGAGTGTTATTTTCTATGCCCTTTTTCTTACTGTTATGGAACTTGGATATTGAAGAAAGAGGGATAGAGACAGAGGACTTCAATGCGTAACTTGATTTTCTGCCTTTTACTTCAACCCCTTGTCATTTTAAAAAGTGCAATACGTGTGAAATCAAACTAAATGTCCAAGAAAGCCACAGAATGTGGTGACCTCGATTCTCAACACTGATGCAATCAACACATCATCAAAACGAAGAGAAGAAAGTAATGTCTTACCACGCAGCGCAAGAAACAAGGTTGGGGGGTTTCCATTGGACGGGTACTGCAGAACAAACTCCTCAGGAACTTTACTGCATGAAACCAAAAAAATAGATGGTATAAGAGATGCCCTACTAAACTTATCACTAGCTAGGACCATAGTTCATAGCTCAGTGGAAACCACCTTAAAGCTTCAGCTCCTAAGATTTGCTCTCGAGGAATCCATCCATCTGCATTAATTAGATCTAACCAATGACCAATTATATCCATGGATATATGCACATCCCAACGCCTGTACATCACCGCCAAGGATGTGCGTCAAACAGAAAGCAATAATACCAATACAGAAGCAAAAACTCGCAGATAATGAACTTAAGTAGCAGCAGCCCTGCATGGAACATTAAGAATTGATGGGATGCTTACCAAATGACTAACTGATGGAAGCCTTCATCCCACAGAAACCCCCTAGGGAAGAATGAGCGACTGGGCACAGCTGTATATAGCGCAGCAGGCCAATATGGAATATATTTATCCCCATTTTTTTGCTGCAAGAGAAAGAGAAACTCTTGAAGCATTAGCTTTTGTTTGTATGTTCTATGTAATCGCCTGGTATTTAGATCCAATCTACTATAATACAGTAGAAAAGTTAAAAACAGCATGGTCCTAACAAGAAAATAAAACTATCTGGGGCTAGCAATATCTTAGACTACAGCAGATCACTACATAGAGTGCTGCTGCAAACAGCCATGAGGAAAAGGAAATAGATACCAGGTGAAACTCTAAAACTTACCACAAAACCTTTTGGAAGTGCAATTTTTGACTGCCCGTAGAAGTAGCCAATACCACCAAGAAGATTTGACAAGGCAGCTCTACCGACAGATAATTCTTTGGAAATAATCTGCATTGGAACAACAATAACATCAACATAGGTCCAGCACAAACTTTTTAGTCAAGCTTTATCAATTGCCTGCAACGCTACTTATCTTCCTAGCAAAAAAAGGGCTTTTAAAGTGTTTGTAAAGCGCACAAACACTAATAGAAAGGCAACCACACTATCGAGCACACCCGCATATACACAAAAACAAATACAAGAGTCGGTAAGCTACTGGGTGGCATCCCTAGAGGAAGACACATTTGAACTGGGAAATTAAATAAGCGCACTTCTTAGGAAACCGAAACAGAATGAGAGAAAAAAACTGTAGACACTGCCAAAAAAAGATTGTGGAAACTACAAAGCTCGCCCAAGAGACCACACCTTATTATTTACACTGAAAAAGTGATCATATCTCTCTTCAAAATCCTTTTGTTTTGATTCAAGACGGGTGCTCAGCGTGGGACCTGACATCATTAGTGATATAACAAGCAAAATCAATATGTTGTGCTTAAAACATCCCTGAAGTTCAGGTTCAACATAAGAACAAGATGAGGTAAACAGATCTGATATCGAATTCAACGAAGCAAAACAAAGTCAAGAGCCCCCGCTGCTTCCTTCGGAATGCTCAGGGCATACATATTATGGATGATGGCTATAGCATCCCATGTTATGGTCTACGATCCCGGCGGGACACCGTAGCAGGCACGTGAACAGTACCATGGGTACTGTAGCGATCGTGAATAGTGCCCCGATGGTGTTGTATCGATGTTAGCTGTCTAGGGATAGAATCTTATGCATATCTTTATATTAGAAATAGTTATATGCATATCTTCATAGAATTATTTTGTTCAATAACATTGCAAAGATCATGGAGTTGAAAAATACAATCGCTTGTAAAAATGACATGTAGGGCCTGGAACCACCTGTCAATGACCCATTAAATGGTATTTTCTAACTTCGCGATCTTTGCAATGGTACAGCAATATTTCCTATATTCATATTAGGAATAGTTAGATGCATACTTTCATATTAAGAATAATTATATGCATATCTTTATATTAGGATCTCAACATGAATATATACATCTAATTATTCCCAATATAAAGATATGCATCTAACTATTCCCTAACGACGACTCCTCTCCAAGCTTCATTGTCCTTAATTGCACCTTCGGTATCTTCGCTGAGAAGGAATATTGTCGTTGTACAGCAACGTTCTTCTCCACGTAACCGGTCGACACTGTGCCTTCAAAGGCGCGGAGCACAACGGCTGTCGTGTGGGGTCAGCAACGTCGTCGCATCTCTTCCACAACCGTTGCATCTCAGGGGAAGAAGGATGTCACTACTACCTTGTGTCGGTTGCCCTTTTCACTAGCGACGTTAACCAATGCTGAAGGGATGCAGTCCTCGTTGATCACCGGGGCTTCGCTGATCCTCTTCCATGCAAAGTAACGTCGTCATTATACCCTTTCGTCAACATAGGGACGCAAAGATCTTAGTCCGTGGACGTCACCTAATAGCTCGAGGACGAATTGTCACGCCACGAGGGGTGTAATGTTATGGGTCAAGACCAGTAGGCTCATGAACAGTATAGTGATATTGTAGCAGCATGTGAACAGTACCCACACGGTATTGTAGCGTCACACAATGTATGGTGTGGCAAGCCATAGCATTGATAGCATATCGCGGATTAGAAATATAATAATTAGTTTCCTTATTATTTTGGTTTATTCCCTTTTAGATTTATTCCATGTATTAGGAATAAGTTGGCAAGCCATAACATTGGCAGCATATCGTGGATTATGAATATGATAATTAGTTTCCTTATTATTTTGATTTATTCCCTTTTAGATGTATTCCATGTATTAGGAATAAGTTACTTATTGTTAGGATAAGTTTCCCTGATATAGAGATAGGTTTCTTAGGGATTAAATCTAGCTATCTCTATAAAAGGGACAGCATTATATCGTTATCATTAAGCAATGAACAATCAAATAAGTCTCTAATCTTCCCCTTCTTCTAAAATCAAGCCTTCAAGCCTCTCTATCATGTTAGGCAAGAGCCCTGTCGGTGATTAGATGAGGGCGAGCACCCCACCCTCGGACCTTGGGCCTATACCCAACCACCAACCATGTCATCCATAATGAATAGAACAGAAATACGCATATACAGCATGCACTATACAGCAGAATCACCTGTTAGCCTGTTAATGCGTTCTGCAATCATTGGATTTTTTGAGGCAGCCCCTGACAAGAACACTATGTCTATTTTGGAAGGAAGTTTTATGGAAACCTGTGAAAACGGAAGAAAAACATAAATCACAATGCCAAATGAAAATACTACTTAAGTTCTGGCTGTACATTGACCTATTCTAGGTTTGATACATACATCAAGGTGTACATTATATTGATGGAAAACTTCTTTTTCACCTTTGATGTACCTGATAGACCATTATATTTGAAGAATCTTCAGTCATGTCTGGCAGGTTAAGGTTCCCACTTTGCATTGCCTAGAAAAATCCACAGAAGTAGCTAAATGGAAACGCAACTTTGTAACATATAAAATATTCTGAAACTTGTTTTTCCAATAATAGGGTAAATGATGAGGAGTTTAGACATACGTTAGTCGCAAGGGTTTGTTGTACTAGTTCACTTAGATTGTGCATACTATTTGATCTGAATCCAGCTCTGTGAATTTCCAAATTGTCCTGTAAGAAAAACAGTTTTCCATAAATGTCAGCCATATGGATTTGTATAGCCATGTATTAGTAGCAAGTAATACAGAAAAGCTAACAACTAGGACAAACAAGGTGATAAAGTTACAAAAACATATGTATACCTCAGATCTCAAGTAGACTTCCCAATCACCAATCTCTTCATGTGACCCAGATGCCAAAAGAACAGGGCCTCTTGAAGAAGGCTCATGTGAACCCATAGTGATTGACTTTCCGGCTTCGTCAGCAATGTAGAAAAACAGATGTGTTGTACTTTCTTGGGCTTCACTTAAACTTGACCTAAATGAAGCGTAACTACACGGGATAAATTTTTTTTGGCTCCTTAGATAATTTTGCAGGCAGCAGGTAAGTAATGAGTAATGACAGATGATAGTGCTGATTTGGGATTTGGAAATAAAAAGACAAATCAAGTTAAACTTGCCATTCCTTCCATCTCGTGCTTAACACTAGAAAATTATTTATATCTCCTCAGTGAAAACAGAAATTATCTTTTAAAATTGCAACTGATGAATATAAACTTACCTCTCATTGTTAGCATCCAATCGAACTGTCCAGTCTCCACCATAGCCACTGCCCTCTCCTTTCTCTTTTAGAAAGCTAGTGGTCAACAATAAGCCATGATCAACCAACACTTGATGTCCGTAATCCCTACCATTGTGATCTGTCCACCCATATGTGCTAAGCTCATCAGAATCTTGGCAAACATGACGAAGAAAATATTGTCCATTTTTCAAGCCAATCCACATCAACCCAGAAATTAGGGACAGCGGAGTTCTGAAACATAAATTGTATTAGCATTAAGTTTTCACAGTTTTGGCAGTAGAGAGAGCTGTCATCACATAAAATATTATTTCCAACTAGTAGAAAAAAAATGCTGCACCAGCAGGACCAAGGTTCCAAAAACCGGAACCGGCAGAAATCCCGGTCGGCGGCCGGTAACGGTAACCGGGCGGTTACCGTTACCGGCCGGTTACCGGAAAAACCGGTAAAAACCGGGCACAATTTGAAAATCAAAATTTGAATTTTGAAACCGGTAACCGGAAAAACCGGCCGGTAACCGGAGAAACCGGCCGGTAACCGGAAAACCGGAAAAAAACCGGCCAAAATTCGAAAAATCAAAAATTCATACCGGCCGGTTTTTTGTTTACCGGTCTCTACCGGTAAAACCGGTAACCGGCGGTTACCGGCCGGTAACCGCCGGGATTTTGAACCATGAGCAGGACAAATGGTATACCACCCCACAAGATGCAGTACAGGAATCACCAAAATAGCATGCCTGTTCTTTTTTAATTAACTCCCCACAAATGGACCAAGCAAATGGGAGCAAAACTCCTTAATGTGTCTAATGTTCATGAGACTAGTAAGGTCACATCATCAAAACTAACGATGCTAGCAATATGAACTTTCCTACGTAGTTATAGCATATCCTAGAGGACTAAGAAAACAGAATCCTTCCAATTAGCATGTTATAAGAAACAAAGGGAGGACACCACAAAAAGTTAAGCACCTTGCACGAATTCCAAGATACACATTTGGCCTGTAAGTACCCCAATACAAGCTTTCCTTGTGATCGCCTTGGAACTGCAACCAGTAAAACATGAACCATCAGATAGCTAATCTAGTTACTACCAAAACTCAGCAATATGGAAGAAATGGGAGCGTTACATATAAATGATCCAGAACTTACTTTTAGCTGGAGAGTAATTCAAACACTCAGCTAGAAGAGAAGTAGAATGCATATGCATTAGAAACTAATACATTTTATCAAAAGCGGCATTAGGTCGCCTAGACGCTCTATTCTACTTCGTACCTCCTAACAAGTTCAACAACCATTATAAAATCGACGAGAACATTTACTAGTGCACGTTAAGATAACTTCATTACAACTCTAATATAAAGCACAAACGATTCACAGTTCAATACTTCAATGCAGTAATGTTGCCAGACGATTAACAGGTTAATAAAACAGCAGTCGTCTCTACTTTGTAGTTCAAACATAAGCAAGCCTTGCCAAATGCAATAAAGTTCCCAAACAAGAGTGGCGTCCTTCCCCTATTTGCATAGCTCTTACATAATTTAAGGTCTCAAGTGCTACTATTACAGCAGATCACGCATACTTACAGAATCATCGCACCTACGTAACCAATTGAGAAATTGTAATATATAGCTACTTCACAAAACATTGAAGGCTCGACAAAAATAACGGGACGAACTAATGGTCATCACCTGAGGCAGATCCATCATCCTGGGCGCGTCAAGTGGCGTGACGGAGCGCGCGACCCTGCGCAGAGCCGCCGCGCCCTCCCCCTCCGCCTCCTCCCACCACCCGCCAGCATACGCCACGAATGCCACGGCGAGGAGGGCGCAGGAAGCAATCCCTGAGAGGAGGAGGTATCGAGAGCTCACGTCGATGAGGCGCAGGGGCCCATGGTTGCCACGGCCACGGCGCCGCGCTGCTGTGGCGGCGGCGGCCCGGCGAGTGTCCGGCTCCGGCTCCGAGGCGAAGGGATTCTCGCGGACCCTGGAGGCGGCGACGGGACGCCGGCTGGTGCCGCCGGTCATCTGAGGACTCTCGGCGATCTCCCCCGTTTCTGGTTCGGTGCGTCCGTGCGTGGACTCGTCACTCGGGGGGAGAGACCCGAGACCGGGAGACTAGACTGGAGATAGGGTGCTATTGTGTTGGTTCAAACGGGTTAAACGGGTGTGATTTTTAATTGAGTTGGTTTTAGTTGGGTAAAAATAGGTTAGAAGAGTAAAAGAGTTCGATTAGGTTGAGTTATCTTATAAAAAAGGTTGGACTAGGGTGAGATGAATTTAGAAATTTTGGATTGAGATTTGTTTATGAATGATTTCAACCCGTGGTGTAGTCTAAAGGGATGGCACTTAGATTGTCCATAGGTTTAGACTACCATACTCAGTTATAGTTTTCTATAAAAGCATGTGAGAGCCGCATGTACACATGTGCTTGCTAATTTGCACAGATTAACTCCATACACATAGAATCATTTGCAACAAACTTCAATCAATTTTGCAAAACTTTTGTAGTGTGAACACGATGTTGAAATTTCAAATATCAAAGTTTTACAAACACTTCAAGCATATCAGGCCCATATGTAAGTCTAGCCTTGCCAATCTGCATAAAGTAGCTCCCCTACATGCAGAATCATCCCTAATAAAATTTAAATGATTTCGACAAACTTTTATGGTGTAAACGCGGAATTGAAATTCTAGATACCAAAGTTTTACAAAAACTTCCTATGAAAAGCATATAGAACACACGTATACGTCTAGCCCTACCAATTTGCACAGAGTAGCTTCCCTTCACGCAAAATCATTTGCAACAAATTTCAATTGATTTTGTAAAACTTTTGTAGTGTGAACGCGAGATTGAAATTTTAAATACCGAAGTTTTACGAAAGCTTCCTATAAAGTATGTGGGGCCCACACGTGCACCTAGTCCTACCAATTTGCATAAAGTAGCTCTCCTATATGTAGAATCATCTCCAATAAATTTTAATTGATTAAAAAAACTTTTATAGTGTGAACACAATGTTGAAATTTCAAATATCTAAATTTTACAAAAACTTCCTATAAAAGCATGTGGGGTCACGTGTACGTCTAGCCCTGCCAATTTGCACAGAGTATCTCCCCTATACGCAGAATCATTTGCAATAAATGTTAATCGATTTTGCAAAAAAATTATAATGTGAACACGAGCTTAAAATTCTAAATACCAAAATTTTACAAATTATTGGGTTGTTAAATGGGTTAGGAAGTGGGTTGAACCCATGGGTTTGAGTTAGGTTGGATTTAAGTGTAAGATGAGTTAGGTTGGGTTTAAGTAGAAAATAGTTTGGGTTGGGTAGGGTTATAAAAAATCTTTTGTGGGTTAGGGTGGGAAGTTGGCTTTGTTTCATATGGGTTGGATTGGTTTGGGTTGGGTTTAAACCTATTAGCAGGCCTAACTAGAGAGGAGTGGGGGTTGGGTTGTTTCTTTCAATTTTCCACCTTCCGATTACATTCGCGCAACTGTCTAACTTTCTGCCTTTCCGTTGCGTTAATGTAGTTGTATTTATGAGTTGACGTGAGCCTGTGACAACCTATTGTAGTAGAGAAACGTATTGTGTGGATCTCTACGGCCCATGTCCAGCCCACATTCCATCTTTCCAACGATCATAAGCCCACATTCTTAAAAAAAAAAAGTAAATTTCACACAACCACAGATAAATTGATGTAATTTTCAAGGGACTATAAATTTAACAAGCTATTTCAACGAACTACAGGTTTAAAGCTGTTTTGTTTCGTTGAACTACAGATTTAAGAACTTCGACATACCTGGCCTACCCGATGGTCTCGAATACATCTCATTGCCCGCCCTAGTGACCCAACAATTTCACATACACATCAATCATCGCCCAATGGCTAGGGTTTTGCATTCCAGATTCCAGACAGAATCCGTGCGTCTTTAGGCATGGCATGAACGACGAACACCGACGAACAATGACATCGAGCTGTTTTTAGCTGCTATGTACTCTCAAAACCCGACGCCTCGTGTGCATCTCCACAACAACAGGTCGACACACGCATATGGTGTCTGACGTGTTCAATGTTTGAATGAGCCAGTGGGAACTGAGACACGATCAAGTGCCCCTAGCGAACCAAGATTTGTTGCATATTACTAGAGTTATTAAATCTATAGTTCAACGCAAAACTTTATACCTAACTATGTAGTTCCATGAAATTGATTCTCAAATCTGTAGTTCTCAATAGTTATGCCAATATACCAGTAGTTATGTGAATTTTACTTAAAAAATCTAGAATGTTCTAACTAATACAGCTTGCTTACTCCTCTCAAAAGCAAAAAAAAACACTAATGAAGCTTTGTATTTCACTAGCCAATGGGCCACACAATAGCGTGAGGGGATAGGACTTGCTCTGAGCTCAAGGGTGAAGAAACTGGCATAGCAACAGCTCTCAATTGGCCACAAGGGGGTATTTATACCTCACGTCAAGAAACTACCTATTGGAGCAAGAATTTAGAAAAAAAAAACAAACTGAGGCCAATACTATCGCCAACTAATGGCCAGTACTACCACTTCCTTGCAACAACTAGAAAACTAGCCGTTATAGGTGTTGCCAGTCAGAACGCCCAATAGGGTCCAGTCCAACCGCTCAAGCCGATCAGACCGCCCGACCGATTTTAAAAAACAATCCTCTTTGAAAAATACTACCGGCAACAAATGTCTGATCGTACTGCAAAGGTTCGATCAAACCACTCTCAAGGAGTCGATCAGATTGACCATGGCCAGTTAGACCGTCGACACACGACTGATCATACCACCACACACAGGGTGATCATACTGCACGGTCGGTCTAATCGCTCTCACAGAGGCAGTCATAACTTCTTGCATTTTTCAACAGAGATAGAGTACTTGTACTTCAATAAATTTGCAAAAATGCATTCGCAAATCATAATACCATGCAAAAAAAAGTTAAAACTTGATTCACAATAAGTTGCAAAACACATCCACACTCTTTAGAATTATGCCACGAGGATTAGGGACATGGACTCGAATCGTTTGCAAAAACACAATCACAAACTTAAGTCACATGTTATAAGAATTATGCGTGAGTCTCAACTATTTGCAAAACACATTTACAAACAATAGCATCATATCACGGAGAGCTAGCATGAACCAAATGACTAAGAAGTGCATCCTTAACATATGCTAGTTATATCTTTGCCTTGTGCATCCTTTTGAAGATCGATGAAGAACATCTTCTTTTCAAATCCAGGTCCTTGACCTTAGCCATTAATGCATGATATTCTTTGCTTGACTTGATGACGATCAACACATGAAGCCATCCTAAGTCTTCATCATCATGGGATATAAGCTATTCATCTAACTCAAGGAAAATATTAGATCCACAATATGATTGTTATTAATTACCAAAATATATCATTAACTTATAATGATGGGTCTAGATTCTTTATAACTTGAGTTCTAAAGTCTGAACACCATTCATCACTTCAAGCATACACTAATGGCCAGATGGTTTGCAAAATGAAAGATAAGGTAAGTCAATGTGAAAACCAAATCCCTACTAAAGAAAGGAGAAACAATGTGGTCGAACAAAGTTTCTTGCAAAACATGAGCTCAAGGAAGGCAAAAAATAAAGCCAAGTAAAATAAACACATTCCCATATTCAGTGTTTTCCAGAATGTACACTATAACAAAAATACATATTGCAGCACAACAAACACCACATGGTGTTACTGTAAATGACACATATATGATATTTGTGCTATGACACACATTTGACCTAGGGAGGGCAACACATTCTATAATTACATTGAACTAAAATAAAATGGACTGATAATAACAGCATGCAAAACTAAACATGTACCGAAACACACTAAATTTATGTAATGAAGCCATGATCATTGATTATCATTGCAAAAGAGGTAAGAGCTACCTCAGCCCTTGGACAATCATATAGCATCTATAAGTACGGGATCAAATGAGTATGACACCTTTATTATTATTATTATTTGTTGGTGTGCATAACCATTTTTCCTAAGAATTTAGCACTGATGTCGGCAACATCATATAATATAAAATGAAAGAAATATCTCAGAGCAAGAACTAAATGTTTATATTCATAAGAAAAGGGTAAATAGTAACTCAAAATATAAGTTGCGTTGTTTGGGGGTCTTGAATCTTAGCTAGGGACATAGTATTAAATTTGAGCTTACTTGATGGCAAAATAGGTCTACAGTTTAAACAACTTTGATGACACTAATATAATAAAAGTACTTATGTTGAAATTAGGGACCATTGTTGCTCTATACAGATCGTCTGCTAGCATGTCATCATCATCTTTCTAGCACTAAATTCAACATGGTAACCTTTCGATAACTAAGAGCAACAGTGGTCTCTAACCCAAAATAATATCTTAAGAGTATGTACCTAACACACATCTATTTAAAGGTCTCCATTTATCTCATACAACAAATGTCAGCTTGCTAACACATGATAAAAAAATAAAATTGCTCATAGAAAAGTTGCAGGACAGTTTCACTTAAACTTGCACATGATCTATTTCATCATCAGGGCTACCACAATTCGCTATGAACTTACATTTCTTTCCATTTTTACGAAGGCATAATTACAAACATTTCGAAATCTACATGCAACCATAGATAACACTAAGGTAACGTCGCTCTGCTTCAATACTTTCTCCAAACTCCAACAAATTGCACAATATTCAAGCCTATCCTCCAGATTTATGCTATCACATTTCATCTATGCAGTGCAATCATAATTTTGTCAGAAACTGCAACTCTGAACTTTGAAACATATGAAAACCAAACTTAAAATAGCATATTTACACCGTCATCATACCACATCTAATCCCATGCAGAAACCATTTTCGCTAGAATGGAACCCAAATCAAGCCTAATTCACGCTTTTCGTAGCCCAACTGCATTGGAAAGCTCTAAAATTCGTATCCCTCACACCTCTTGTACACAAAATGAGACCTTTACACTATAACCCAAAGCTAATTTCTAAAGAGATCAATTCCTTACCTTCTCATTTATGGTTTGGCATTGGACTACATGTAGTTGTCAATGTCGAAGCCGTCAGTGTTGAAGATCTTGAGCTTCTCGACAAGCTGCACCCCGCCGTCTCTGTCCGTGGCACTAGATGCCATGTTTACTGGGAACACGATAGAGTGGTCGACGAGCCATGACCTCAAAGACTTGGCAAACGCCATCACCGTAAGAAACCTAGTGCAGGCAAACTTCCCCTTCCCACCCCTCCCATGAGATCTAGAGGAGTGGCATCATAGTGGGGTGACATCGTAGGGATGGAGCAATGATGGCTTGGCAACATGGGGAGGAGACCGCATCAGCAGTGAGCTCCTAGAGTTGGTGTTGAGGGTACGGTGTTAGGGTGGATCGAGTGGTGGTGGCGTCTCAGAAAGATGGGTGTGAGGGTGAGATAGCATGACTGGCGATGAAGGATTCGGAGATAGAGGCATTAGTTAGGGTAAGAGGCGCTGACGTTGTAGATGACAACGTTGTGTTTGAGTGGGGGGAGTATACAGAGGGAGCGCAGGGGGGGCAGAGGAGATCGCCAGAGATGGTAGATGGGAACGGCGGCGTGGTAGGACTAAGGTGGCAAAGTTCTAGCTAGCAGCAGTTCAATTGGAGGGAGAGGAAGGTAGAACGGTGGTGTGGGGTCAAGTGGTGCTAGGAATCATAGGCAACCAGAGGATATTGAAGCGCAGGGAAGTGGAGGCGGCATTGCAGAGAGAACAAGGAAGTGGTGGCGCGGGAGGAGGGAAGATGACGCAATAGAGGAGGAGGCTAAGGAGACGGCGACGGGGAGGCCGTAAGGAAGGTGGAGGCAGGGACGTGGGTATAAGGAGGAGGGGTGGCGCGGGGATAAGGAGAAGGGAAGGGAAGGGAAGGAAAGAGAAAGTCCAAAGCCTTCTTGGTCTCGATCAAACGGTCCACAACAATCCCATACTAGATCAAACGGTTGTGGATTAAAGGGCAACGTGGCTCACTGGGACTGCAGGAATCCCAACTAAAATGTATATATAGATAGATTAGGATGTTCATAAGCTCATATGAAAATACGGCATTAACGCTTTTCGTAATCGATTCCATTATCTAGGTCAATCATAGGAGGATCAGTCTCCATGTTGGTATCGAGCATAATGCTCAAGTATTAGTATAGCTTATCTAAGTGCATTCTACTTTCTTAACCTTCATTTCTCCCTATTCTACCAATCGCTAGCTAGCACTCTGCACCGGCTGATAACCGGCCGGCCTATAATATTCCATACAACCCACTTTCCCGTACACTACCATGTAGTACGCCAGCACGAACAAAAGCATGTCTCCGTCACAACCATACAAACAGCGAACCATGCTTGAAAATCCACGTCAAGAGGGAATAAATTTGGCTAGGTACAGCAATGCTAACGGAGACAGAGGAAAAGATAAGGTACTATTCTAAATAACTTCTAGATTTTATTTTTTTAAAGCTAGTTTTTAAATAGAGTGGTTTATTAAAGTGATTTCTATAAATTATTTGTAGATACTATAGAAATCGCTTTGAATAGAGTGGTTTCACAATGTGGTTTCTATAAACTGTTTGTATGAGTCATTAGAGGAGTCGCTTTAAACGAAGTGGTTTCTCAACACGAGTATCTCTTACTCTCTCAATCTCTTTCGCAATCAGTTAAAAGTAAAAAATCACAACACTTTTGAACATAGAAATACACTAGTAAGTAATCTCAACTGAACATCATATAATACTGTGGGCTATGGTAAGCATGTATACTAGTTTCTGAAAATATAAACAAACTGATGAAACAACAACGGCGATAATAGGATGCCTGCTACAGTGCTTCTTCCATAGTTCATCCCTGTCAGATTTTAGTACAAATCTCAAAGCTAGCAGCACTGCAAGAACCATGTATGGTATGCATCAATCAATCATCAATCAATGTATGCATCTTCCTCCTTCGAACGTCCATCCGAGCTTCCCCATCCGCCGCTCCCACAGCGGCCGCGCCATGTACCTTTTCCAGTCCTTGATCACGTTCTTGAGGTCGTGTAGCTTGTTCTCGAGGCCGATGCAGCAGGTCATGTGCACGGTGGCGATGCGGTTCAGGTCGCGGCCGAGCTGGCAGAACCCGCTGACGGTGGCGCTGTCGATGAACCTGATCCGGACGCCGAGCGCCGCCGCGAGCTCGCGCTTGATCTCGTTGAAGACGAATTGGTCGTGGTCCCCCGGGAACCGCCGCCTCGCCGCGTGCCAGTACGCCATGGCGCGGACGTTCTTGGCTGTGGCCTTGAAGTAGATGAAGCCCGTGTTGGGGAAGTTGCCGAGGTCGTCCGGGTCCCCGAAGTAGAAGTCGCTCGACGTCGTGATGTCCGGCGCCATCGTGATGTGCACGAGCGGATTCCGGAACCACGCCAGGTCAACGTCCTGCACTATGCCAACGCCTCGTAAAACGTGTGAATTATACTAGTACATCGCATCACATGATTCTGAACGGCATGCGTGCCAAGGAAAAAAAACTATGGGAGAACAGCGACGACGTGCCGTGAAGAGGAGGTTGTAGCCGAGCTCGAGGACGCGCTGTTGGAGCTTGAGCTTGCTCCAGACGAGGTCGAGGTAGTCCTTGGTCATGTAGCTCTTGGCGCCGGAGAGGTCCAGCCCCTTCACCTCCGGCAGGAGCAGGTGGCAGTGCGGGTGCACGGCCCGGCACCGCCGGAGCGCGCCCTCGTCCATGGCAACCACCACGATGTGCTGAACGAAGTGCGAGATGTTCTCCCCCACCAGGAAGCTCTCCAGGAACGAGTCCAGCAGCGACCCCGGCGCCGCCCACGCCTCGTTCACCGACGTCATGATCACCGTCCGGTCGTCCATCGCCGCCCGCTGCAGCATCCGCGCGAACGCGTCGTCGTCCGCGCCCGTCTGCAAATTAAAATCACGACACCGATCGATCACCATATCTCGGCATGAGCACCTCCAATATTTGCTCTGTTCTTGACAGCAAATTAGAATGCATGCACACCCAAGAAGAGGAAGCTTGCAGCTATTCTTGGATTTGGCAATCAAGGAAGCAGAGAAGTAAGAAACTAACAATGGCGCGAGAACAAAGCGTACTGCATTAGTAGGAGCCTTTGGAACTCTTGCCCTTGCTATCCTGTGTTGCTCTGACCCGGCTGTCTTGTTTGCCCGTGGAGTGCAAGGCACACTAGCCGAGCCAGCCACCTCCTGCCTTCTCCGAGGAGCGGTCTCCATCGTGGACCACGCGGGCCTTGGAGTCGCGGTGAGCAAGAAGACGAGCAGCACGGTGGCCGATGCCGCCCCGAGGAGGAAGACGACCACTCTGGAGAGGTTGTTCTTGGAGCTCGCCATGCCTGCTTTGCTGCTGCTACGCGCATGAGCAAATTAATAGTGAGGTAGGGGAAGAGGAAGAACTAGGTGGGTTCAAGAATTTGTAGCAAGCTTGACTGTTCTTGGAAACTGACAGCCTGATAGATCATGACTCATGAGCCTAATGTGCCAGTTCGTGGACCCCAAGTTCTTGGATGCAACATTTTCTTTGAATAGGCCCACCATCTGCGGTCCCCAGTCTGGTATCATCCGTGTCAAACGCAAAAAGATTGTACAGGATCTGGTTCGTGTCCGTTTTATTATCTTGGGGATCCCCGAGCCGTCGATCAAGCGATGAACGGCTCGAGCTTCGTGCAAAAGAGGAGGGGATTCAGATGGCAATAGTTTTTTCTTTTCTTTTCTTTTCTTTTTTTGAAAACAAGGCGCCCTTTATTAGTATGAAAGCAAAGTTATTCAGATGGCAATTGTTAGTTACTTTGTTTGGTTATGATACAGTGGAGATAGAATTATTCAGATCCTAAGTTCAGTTTGGTATACGGTTCCATCAATAAGGATATGAGATCCGCTTTTATTGCTGCAGAAGCTTCTGCAACCGAAACTAGCATTGTATGATTCTGACATGCATGCATGATTGTTGGAGAATTCTGACATGCATGCATGATTGCTGGAGAATTTTTATGTCAAGAATCCATAAGGAATAGAGATTGAAGAAGTTTTAGCACTGTGTCATTCACTTCTGCTAGAGAAATGTGTCGGCAGTTGTGTGCACACGAGGGAGGCCTGTACCCATCGTTAAGCTGCGATAATTCTGATGACATCTGCACATGGTATGATCAGACAAGTTGGTCACTACGAAAAAAGATGTGGCCAATACAAATCCTATGCAGCAGTATCCCAAAAATTTAAGACATGGTAGTAGCTAGCTACATTGACCATATGTAAATTAAGAGTAGACCAATGACAAAAGAACAAGTCATTTCTATGACACATTAAGTGGTCAAATGAACTGTGAGAGACTTTGTTCTGAAAACCCTAGATCAGTGAAATTGAAGTGTGGGAGAATACAGTTGAACTTTTTCTATCCTTTTCCTTCACATCACATTCATTGATGACAAGTGCTTCCCAACCCATTCTTCGCCTCCATTCAAGTTGCAACAGGTTTCTGAACTGCTCTGTTTTTGTCTCCATCGACTAATTAAGCAGCAGCATAATTAGCACTCTTGGGAAGGACAAGGTGGTAACATTTTTCTGACCTCTTCATACATAGGTGTTGTTTGACGCGAGAAATCGTTTTAAAGTTTTTTATGTGAGAATTATGATTAAAGTGTTATACTAAAGTATAATAAATATATAAACACAAGAAATAAAAATATTAAGGAATCATGTATTTTATTGATCCTCAAAGAATTACAAAATATATAAATCTCTAATTATTATATGCACTCTATAGCCTGCCAATGAGACAAACTTGACTTGGTGATGTGGTCATTACACCCGCAAGATGCACTCATGGGATACTTCCTATTAAGCTATGTGATGGTCGCCGTTTTGGGTCTTCTTCGTGTTCTCCATGTATGCGATTAATAGTTGATGTAGATATTAGTGTTGGTATGATCTATATTCTATAGGACCATTGATAGCATAGCATTTGCATCGGTCCTTGTCGTCCGGCTTCGTCGGTATTGAACGGCATGTTGAGTTGAGATGAATGAGGAGCATGCATGGTTCACACTAAGTTTGGCTGATCGGATGATACAGCGTCAGGGTAGATAGGTACAATTCGTGCCAAAGTACGGTTGGTGGAGATGAGCACGATGGCGACGGCGTAGTCGGCGGTGATGGCCGGGACGACATAGCTGTTCATATTACAAGTGTGTACAGCAACCGAATGCAGCAATGTTAACAACCAAACCGCGCGTATGCCTCTCTTAGTCTCTATACGTCCAGGTTAGGGCTGGCAAAAAAGCTTGGGCTCGTGAGCCAGCTCGGGCTCGGCTCGGGCTCGTGAAGGCTTGGCTCGGCTCGTGGATGAAACGAGCCGAGCCGAGCCAGCAAAAAAGCTCGGGATCTAAACGAGCCGAGCCCGAGCCAGCTCGCGAGCCAGCTTGGCTCGGCCCAACTGCTCGAGCCAGCTCGCGAGCCAGCTTGGCTCGCGAGCCACTACATTCATCCATTCATCCATGGCAAAAAAGCTCGGGCTCGTGAAGGCTCGGCTCGGCTCGTGGAGGCTCGTGAAGGCTTGGCTCGGCTCGATTCGGGCTCGTGAAGGCTCGGGCTCGATTCGAACTCGTGGTTGTTGGCTCGCGAGCTGGCTCGAGCTGGCTCGAGCCGCATCACGAGCCGAGCCGAGCCTACAAAAAAGCTTGATATCCTAACCGAGCCGAGCCGAAATTTTACCGAGCTTTCACGAGCCGAGCCGAGCCAGGCTCGGCTCGGCTCGTTACCACCCCTAGTCCAGGCTGAATAGGCTTAAGCCGCGCCGACGACTTCCGGCACCCGGCCGGAAACCGTCCACCTGAAATTCCCACTCTTCTTCTCCTCCGGCGTCAGGCTCGTGTACTTCTTCCAGTCCGCGGCTATATCCTTGAGGTCGTGCACCTTGTTGTCCAGGCCGACGCAGCAGTTGGAGTGCATGGTGCAGGCCTTGCCCAGGTCATCGTGGTACTCGCGGAAGCCGCCGAAGTAGACAGTGTCGAGGGGCTCGATCTTGGCCTGGAGTTTGCTGACAAGCTCGCGCGTGCTTGACTGCATCCTAGTACAAGTGGTACATCCTAGTACGGATTGCGAAACCATATCATATCAGCATCCTAGTACAAGTGGTACATCGATGTACTATCAATCACCATTCTTCGGAGCTGGATCACTAGGGCCTGTTTGGTTGGTGCCTAAGTTTGCCATGCCTAAGCTTAAGTAATGTGTGGCTGCCACAGAAAGTGTGGCTAACAAAATCGAAGCCACACTTGTGACAAAGTTTGGCAAGAAACTGAGTCTATAACGTGTGGAGCCGGGTGCTAAGAAAGTGTGGTATGCCACAGTTGCGTCAGTGAACCAAACAGCTACCTAAAAACTGTGGCACGTCTAACTTGTGGCTAGGCAACTTCTGGTCATGAACCAAACAGGCCCTAACTGCTAAGTTCAAAAAGATTGACCACTTAAATATAAATTAGCAGTAAGGATCATTAGTTCTTACAATGAAGAGGAAGTTGTAGCCGAGTTCACCCCTTAATCATCTTATAATTCAAGTAATTGACCGTTATGAAGGACTCATTCCCATTATTTCCTTCGGAGTATTTCTCATTAAACTTATCCCAGAGCTGCTGGCATTCGTGAAGTTGACATAGACGCCAAACAAACGGTTAGACAGGATGGCCAGCAAACGGGCTAAGACTGCGTTATTAGTCTTTTTCCATCGCATCGTTTCAGGGATCTCCAGTGGGAACATCGGAGGATTTGAAATAACCCAGAAGAGTTTAAGATCAGTCAGCCATAGCTTTGCCTTTGCCTGCCAACGCTTGAAGTTGACACCGTCAAAAACTTCGGGCTTTATGATGTCAAATGAGGTAGCCATTTCTTTACTTATAGGTTTTTTGGATTGTTGTAGAATTTGCGGTATAAGCAAGTATTTACTTTTAATTCCAGCATAAAAGAATAGGACCCAAGCATGATGAATGGAAAAATGACTTCTTCAAGAAATAATCATGTGGATTCATTAAGCCATTTAAACAGTATATCATGCAAGAGTAAAGAATCAACATATATTCAAGTTTGTGATATGAATCATTAAAGTTTCATGCTGCCATCAAAATTAGCCAAGCATAAATGACTACAGTCAACATGTTTACATTGTTGTTATTTGCTATCAGAAACCTAGATGTGCAAGAATGAATCTTGGCCTTCTCTGCCATTACAGATTTTCATCTCGACAATATATGACAGTTGCAAATTTGATCTTGAGCCCTAGAATAAGCTCACTAAGCCCAAAACTCACCAATAATATGTTTCAGATAAGCTGAACTGGAAAGACGACAGTATAATTAAACTGAAATTCATATATGTGTGTGTGTGTGTGTGTGTGAATGCTATTGATTATAATAGAGTTCAGCCACTACAAAGTAATCTAAATTAATTACTCAGCTAAAGACAGCAACAAGAACAATCTCCAGGACAGTAATAAGAGAACAATAGTGAGACTCAATTCAAGCTCAAGATCAAATTGCCATCACATTCATGTATAGTCTCATTAAATTCTTTGTTTCATCATAGAGCAATTGGTCCCTTCCTTTGCACTTTTAGTTGTATAATATCACAGAGATACCAGGTAAACAACAGGAGAAGAGCCTGAGTACTCACAAGGCGATGGTATTCAAAACCACAGTGAAGAAACCGAAATGGCAAGGCACACGATCAAATCGCTGTCCCAGAAAACCTATCAACCCACTGTGACAAGCAGGAAGAAGGCTCACGGAGATACAATGCCACAACCCCAATTTTCGGCCACAGCCAGAAATAGGAGTCGAGGGTCAAGTAGCACCGCACAAGACCACCAAGGTTCACCAAGAACAACTCGTGAACACCAAAAGGACCTCAAGATCTCTCTCAGATTTTCAGCCTCAATCCGACCCGAAACACCCCCAAGATTTCCCTTACTATCACATCCGAAGAAGTGACAGTCGGAGAGCCGCACGGGAAACCCTAGGCGGGGGGTTTCTAATCCCTTGATGCCGACGGCGACCAAAATCAGGTTGGCTAGCATCCTTCAAACTCAGAGAATGAAGATGCTGAGAAGGATTCTAGAGGGAAGAGAGATCTTATTGCAGATTAGTGCCCCAAACAGAGAGGAGGTGACGGCTTATAAAGGAGGTGAAAGGGGGGCCGAGCCGGCGTGCTGCGGCGCGGTTGACGCCGAGGCGCCCGCGCCATCGCCTCCTCCATCGCTGTCGCCCCTTTGACCCGCTGCCTCCGCAAGCGACTGGGTCAAAAGGAAACCTCCCGCACGTGCAGGTGCGCCCACGGGAGGAGACACTGCTCCCTTTATCTTTTCCGCCGGCCACCGATAGGTGGGCCCCACATCCTCTCTTTTTTTTCTTTTTTCTCAAATTGGGAAATTACCGAAATGCCATCAGTATTTCAACAAAAACCACGCGTGAGTTTCTATTACTCTGTAATCTCTTGTACGAACAACTCAAAAACTATATAACCACAGCAAAAAAACCATAAGGAACAGCTGAAAAGAGCAGGCTCTTGATCTGTTGAGCACCTGCTGCTCGTGCTTCCCCGGGAACGACGCCCGCGCGGCGTGACACGCCCCGAAAGCGCCCACCGTGCGCCGGCTTGATTTCACGTACAGGAACCCCGTGTTCGGGAAGTTCGCCGGGCTGTATGGGTCGCCGAAGTAGAAGTCCGACGACGTCACCATGTGCGCCGCCACGGACATCCGCTCGAACGGGTCACGGAACCACAGGATGCCCACGTCCTGCGCATCATTCTACCGTACATTAGGTATATCCTGCATCTGTCATTTTTGGAAAAAACCTTACATCCTATAATTTAACTACAAGACATTGAAAAAACTCTAAAAACATTTATAAAAATTCCTGGGCCGTATCAAAGTGGCCTTTACATAAATAACCAAACATCAGCTGGCAATGCATTACGAAAAAAACTACATTTTTTAGTACTATTTATACGGTATGTCATGTAAAAAATAGCAATTAGTATGATTATGATAAGTGAACCTCTTGTCCACGTGCTAGTGAGATACCATTCTTCCACCGATGCCACGTGTTTGAAACCCTCAAATTTTAGGAAATTGCTAAACAACACCACTGTTTTTTTTACTCGGAGCATTCATATTTTTTTCATGTATGCAATATTTTGCGTTCATATTTATAATATTTTTTCATTCATATATGCAATATTTTTTTATATATGCAATATTTCTCGGCTATAAAATATTGCATACATATGAAAAATGTTGCATATATGAGCAAAAAATATTGTAAATATGAGCAAAAAATATTGCATTCATTAGAAAAAAACTTGAATGCTCCAAGAAACAAAAAACACTTGATCCCCCGTTGACACCTCCCAAATTTTATTTACCAATTGTTAGAGGGATGGTTTTGTAAAATGTGCTCGCATTGGACCGTTCCCGAAATCGATTCCAAATGCTACGACGTACCGTGAAGAGGAAGTTGTACCCGAGCTCTCGGATCCTCTGCTGCAGCCTTACCTTTTTCCAGACCAGGTCGATGTAATCCTTGCTCATGAACACCTTCTCGTCGGAGAGGTTGCGGCCGGCCACCGCGAGGAGGTAGCAGTGAGGGTGCACGGCCCGGCACCGCTTGAACGCCCTGCCGTCGAGAGCCACGATGAGGAGGTGCTCCGGGAAGTGCTCGATCCTCTCACCGGCACGGAAGCTCTAGAGAAAGAGGTCCAGTAGAGAGTCCTGCTCCGCCCACGCCTTGTTCACCGACGTCATGATGATCGTCCTGTGCTCGTCGGCCACCGCCCGCAGCAGCTGCTCCAGGTCTTGCTCCGACGCCGCCGCCTGTCGGGGAAAAAAACCCAGATGTTAAGGGATAGCATCGAATTGCAACTTTGCCTTTGCCACAATTGTGTGAACTATCAAAGATTCGAACTGCTTGACAAATTACCAAGGCAGGGAAACTAGAAAAGTACAGTTAAGTAAGCAAAAATTGCAACCTTGTAATCTTAATTTCTGAAACCTGGCCAACCTTTTCCTCGGCATGAGCAGCCTTGCTTGTCAAGTTAGCCTCTTGGGCTGGAGGATTGGCCCAGCTCGAACATGCCTGCCGTCGATCGCGCGCCCAGCCCGGCCGACGACAAGAACAACAACACCGCGGCGACGGACGCCCCGAGGAGACCAATTCGAACTGCTCTTGGTCTACACTTAACTCTTTGGTGTTATGACTTATGCTGCAAAGGGAGCCCATTAGTTTTTTTCTCACTTTTTTAGTGGGATTATTGTTTCTTCACTTTTTGTTTGACACTTTTCACCGTCTAAATAACAACCACATGGTGCCTGTGCGAGGGGCGGACCTAGTAAAGATCCTGTGGAGATATAATTTTCACTTAATTGTCAGATCACATGTATATCAGTTAAAATTTTATTATTTGTGCTTTCAATGACCTAATAAAATTGCTCATATTAAACCTAGAATTAGTCTAAAAAAATCTAAGCCTATAGTTATTTATACCCCCACTTAATTTTTATCATGGATCTGCCTGGGCCATGGCATGGCATACTGTTTGCTTCTTTGCAATATACATGATCTATCTTACTTATAGGGCCTGTTCTTTTTAGTTATGGTTTATGGTTTTTGGCTGCGGATTGTGATTTTTGGCTACGACTTGTGGCTTTTGAGCTGCTTGTACGAGAGATTATAGAGTAACAGAAACTTACACGCGGTTTTTGTTGATATAAATGAAGTTAGTAAAGTATGTACTACAATTAACTAATAGACTTTATTTTAAAATACTTTATTTAAAAGTTAGTTACTATAAAAAAATCGAAAAACAGTTTTTAGACGTTGAAAAGAACTAAGGGCATAGCATGGTGCGCACTACGCAGCATTCCATCACCGCGCGCAGGGTCAACAATCCTTCGGTTTTTACTTTCATTGCACCGCTTTACGTTCGTTCTTACTGCGTGGACAACACGGTCCGAAAGACCGGATAATTCCAGTCCAAGTGGCGCGACAGCGAGATCATGCCAGCTCCATGGCCGCCACTGATTTCCCCATGATCATTTGTAGTCTCGATGCAGCTGGGCCCTACTGGACGTCCACACCAGCATTTGGTGGGCCACACGAAGTCAATGGTCGCACTATCCGGTGGACCGTCCGTCTCGTCGCATCTTTTGGGTGGACGGCCAGGATGGTGCCGGTATCCATGCTCCCCGTGCGGCGCGCGGACGTCGCGGTCACCGCCCTGGGTGGGCCGGTGGGGCGGGCTTCTCCGACGAGACCCGTCGCGCAAGAAACGACACTTCCCCGTTTTACCCTTCGAAGTTCAAAATCGTAAAACTCGTGCATTTTCGCAGTTTTGGCAAATACCTATATCCCATCCATGAAATCAACATTGTTACATGATGATCAAGAGGTTTCTACAGGGCCGATCCTGATATTTAGGGGGCCCTAGGCGAGATAGAAGTCGAGGCCCTTTACTCAAACACAAACATGTTTTTATATCAACTATTAAGCTAATGTTCAATATTACATAGCAAATATTCATGGTCTCATATTGCCATGTGCTCTATGGGTAAACTACAACATTGCATCACTGCAAGTCCGATTTCTACCACAGTACCACTACCATTAGAATGCAGTTATGCAGATTACAGATTTCAACAAAATTAGAATGCAAATTGCAGTCTTGCAGAATGAGTGAATGACTGAATGAACATGCAAAATGTGTCACCTTGAGGCTTGAGCTCGTTGATCGGTTGATGAACCGGTCGTCTGGACGTCTGGTTGGTTGGGTCGGCCTATGGAGACGAACGCGGGATGCCGGCACGCCGTGCCGCCGCAGAGCAACCGAGCAACTCCTCTGCGGCTCTGCTCTTGCCTCCTCCGCCGCGTATGCAAATGCAATGGCCGCATAGGGGATGGGAATGAGTAAATGACCACACCGGCGTATGCAAAAGCCATGGCTATATGAGGGGATTTCGAGAGCCGTTGCAAAGCGAAGAAATCAAAGACAAATTGTTGGGAATTGAAGAAATTGGGAAGCAAGATCGGATTGGGGAATGGGGATCTGGGTTATGCCGACTTACCAGCAAGCACAGGCGGCGACGGCGGCGTGCGATTGGGGAATAGGGATCTCCGGATCTGGCGAATCTTCTGCTCGTATCGGAGGCGGCGAAAGATTGGGGAATGAGGATTCTGGCAATCTGGCCGCCATTGCTGATTGGCATCGCCGCATCGATGCGTCTCGAGTCGTCTCTCGGCTCTAGTCTCTCGGCGCAAGATTGGGGAATGGCATCGAATTTGATCTAGACCATTCGTCTCTCTCCCCCTCTCTATCAGGATACAACCGCCCACCTTTCCACTTTCCCTATTTCCTCGCGCATTCTGACCACCCTTCCATCTCTGTTTTTTGCTCTTCAATATTTTATGTATGAAGTTGGTCAGACAGTAAATTTTATCTTATATTTTTACGATTTTGTTGTAACGCATGGATCTCAACTAGTCAAGAAAAAGTGTACAGTTCAGGTGAATGGTAAAAGGATGGATGGAATTTCTCTCTCTTTTCCCGTGCCGTCAAAAGAAACACGCTCTTCTTGTTCCCTAAGCCAAGAAGGTGGAGGCTAAAAAGGTCAATCCCCTCGCCTCTCCTTCCCCTGCGTTCGAATACCCCCCTCGACACCTCTCGATTCTTCCCATCCAAAAAAAAGGGGGAAAAACATCTCGATCTAGGGATCCCTCTCGCTCCTCCTCCCCGCCCTCTCCTTCCCAAAACCCTGGCCCTAGAGGCGGAGCTCCCCTCCCGCCACCGCACCGCACCCATGGCCGACGACCACTTCTCCTCTGCGTCGTCGCCGGCGGCGACGGCGGCCGCGGCTGCTGCGGCGGTGGGGTCGTCGGTGATCCCGATCGTGAACAAGCTGCAGGACATCTTCTCGCAGCTGGGGAGCAGCTCCACAATCGACCTGCCGCAGGTCGCGGTGGTGGGGAGCCAGAGCAGCGGTAAGTCCAGCGTCCTCGAGGCGCTCGTCGGCCGCGACTTCCTCCCGCGGGGCTCCGACATCTGCACGCGCCGCCCCCTCGTGCTCCAGCTCGTGCACCAGCCGCGCCGCCCTGCCGACGCCGACGCCGACGAGTGGGGCGAGTTCCTGCACCTCTCCGGACGCCGCTTCTACGACTTCCGCGAAATCCGCCGCGAGATCCAGGTCCCCCATCCTCTCCTCATAATTTATCGTTTCCGTCGGTGATTGAGTCGGTTAGGCTTTGGAATGGAGGCTCAATCGATAGCGAGATAGATTTGGTTATGCGGTTTGTGGATTGTGTTCGTGAGTTTAGTGGCAATAACATTGCCTTGTGTCCATTTACTAGGGTTATGGATGATTGTTTAGTTGCGATTTTAGTGGTTGTTTCGGTGAATCATTCGTAAGTTGGTACTGGTTTCTGATGCTTTTGGGTTGGGTTATAGAACGATTTGGACTGTCTTTAACAGGTTTTTGGATTGGAATGACAATAATGCTGGGTTAGATGACACCATCTTCATATTTAGTGGCGGTGATGTTTTTTTACATTCCTGCTTTGTGGGGTGATTTTTGTTTAAAAAAATTGTTTCTGGGGTGATTTTTGTGGTTGCCGTTCAGTGGTTGTTTTAAGGGCACAGGATGTAGATTGCTATCTCCTTGATTTATTTAGTGCCCTTTAGATTTTGGTACGCTAAGAGCTGGGATATATTGTTAGCTTGAACGTCTTAGTGGTTTGCTTGAATGATGAGATTGTTTGGATACTTTTATGTGGATTTAGTGGGGTCAATCCTATTGCGATACAGTGTAATTACATTTAGTGTTTGTTCGAAAATCGAAATAACTATTAAACTTTAGTGGTGAATTAAAATCTGGTAGCAGAGATGTGTGTAGGGCAGCAATTTTTGTTTAATTTTTCTTTCCAGTATTTGGTAGAACAATGATAGTATCTGTCAATGATACACCCCTCCGTATCAATGCAGGCAGAAACTGACAGGGAGGCGGGTGGTAACAAGGGTGTGTCAGATAAGCAGATACGCTTGAAGATTTATTCACCAAATGTGCTAAACATCACTTTGGTCGATTTGCCTGGAATCACTAAGGTGCCAGTTGGTGACCAACCAAGTGACATTGAGGCCAGAATAAGGACTATGATATTGTCATACATCAAGCACAAGACATGTATCATCTTGGCTGTTTCTCCAGCAAATGCAGATTTAGCAAATTCTGATGCTCTTCAAATGGCTCGAACAGCTGATCCTGATGGTATGTATGCCCTTCAAAGTCCATGTGTAGTCCAGTAGAATATTTCTATTAAGATCTTGTATCTTACTAGGCTGATTTATTGTTCTTGTAGGTTCTCGAACAATCGGTGTTATCACAAAGGTTTGATCATGTATCTTAAATTTTCTACGTTCTTGGATTGAAAAAGCAACATTCTATTCATATTATCTTTTCTACGTTCTTGGATTGAAAAGGCAACATTTTATTCATATTATTCCACTTCTGACCTTGGCTGCTCTTCTATTTCCTTCCAGTTGGACATAATGGACAGGGGCACTGATGCCCGCAATTTTTTGCTGGGAAATGTGATCCCATTGCGACTTGGTTATGTTGGCGTGGTAAACCGCAGCCAGCAGGTACTTTAGTTTGCAGCATGTTTGTTTAATTTAAGGGTGCAGCTGTGTTAATATTCCTACTGCATTGCTGCCTTTCACAGTTTGATAGCGATCTAACTTGGTGATCACTGAGTTCATTGTGTATAATGATCAGAACCTCCAGATGGAGTAATTGTGTGGTATTACTGCTTGTTGCCTGCTGATAAATAGCGGTTAATAACAATAGCTATAAACTTTGAACTTCATACCTAGTTCATATAATCAAATATCAGTTTCAGAATATTGTCTTAGTAATTATAGGAATGTCTTGGAGGTATTTTGCTATTGCAGTGTTAAGCATCTTCTTTGATGGTGTAAAAGGTAAGTCCAATCTAAACTTTTCTTAATATGCAGGATATCAACTCAGACCTCAGTATCAAGGATGCTCTGTCCCGTGAAGATAAATTCTTCCGTACTCAGCCGGTATGCCGCAGTGAGGTTCACTATTTTTTTCAACTTTTGTATTCTTTGTTTTACAAGTTTCTGAAATGTGTTCTCCTTTTCAGGCATACCAGGGTCTTGCTCAGTACTGTGGGATACCGCAGTTAGCAAAGAAGCTAAATCAGGTATTTTTGTGAATAGGATATACGTTGTAGTCCACCTTATATAACTTTCAGACACATGTTGTGATTTAAACTAAAAGTACATTTACTTGGTTTCAGATTCTGGTCCAACATATAAGGACTGTTCTGCCAGGACTGAAGTCACGCATAAGTTCTCAGCTGACAGCTGTTGCTAAGGAACATGCTTTTTATGGTGATCCAGTCGAGTCCAAGGTCTGGATTGAATTAATATTCTTTGTCAAAGTGATAATAATCATACAATTTTCTTATGAAATCATTTTTAGCAAGATGTATTGTCTGACTTGGTTTATTTAGCACCTATTAAAATCTGTCTGCTTCAGCTGTCTTCTCTGTTATTCTTTTGGTCTCTGCCTTGATGGTCCATCTCTGTGTTTCATGGTTGCAGGCTGGGCAAGGTGCTAAGCTTTTGAACATTCTAGCTAAATACTGTGAAGGTAATTACTGAACCGTGAGACTATATGTATGCTTAGAAGTCTTGTAGTTGTTCCTTTGTTCAAGTCTTTATCTATTACTTTTTTGTGTCATTATTTGTAAACGTTAACAATGTGTGCATGCTGTAGCTTTCTCCTCGATGGTGGAAGGAAAAAATGAGGATATATCAACAGTTGAGCTTTCTGGTGGTGCAAGAATCCATTATATTTTTCAATCTATCTTTGTTAAAAGCTTAGAGGTTTGTAATTTTGTTGCTGCATTTACTAGCTTAATGGATCTTTCATTACACTGCATCATAGCATTCATCATACCATGTAATCATGAGGTGGTCAAATATCTCACATAGGATGTTGACCCTTGTGAGGATGTCACCGACGAAGACATCCGCATGGCTATACAAAATGCAACCGGTCCTAGGAGTGCTTTGTTCGTACCCGAGGTATGATGCACTTGTGTCCTTTTGAGTATACTATTGAAAGAGCAATTGTAGAAATTCATGGATGTTGCCTAGTTGAGCTGACATAGCTCTTCCTTTGCTAACTTTTTGTCAGATACCATTTGAAGTCCTTGTCCGTAGGCAGATCAGCAGATTGCTTGATCCAAGTCTTCAGTGTGCAGATTTTATATATGATGAACTAGTCAAGGTATAGACTTGACTGTCCATAAAGCTATGACCTTTTTGGCAGTTTGTCTGATGTTATTGTATGCTAGTGCTCGTGTATTATAGAAGGCATAATTTGTTCGCCAATATGCCAGTTCAGTTGTAAAATCTAGGAAACTGAAATTGAAGTATATATTTTGCTCACTTCACATATAGCATTAATTAACATTTAACATGCTGATAGATTGTTTCTATTGCTACTTCTTTTGATAACTTCTGTTTTGCTGTAGATGAGCCATTGCTGTTTTGCCATTGAGCTGCAGCAGTTTCCTATACTCCGGAGGAGCATGGATGAAGTAATTGGGAAGTTTTTGCGGGATGGGCTTAAGCCGGCACAAGATATGATAGCACACATTATTGAGATGGAGGTAAACATTTTCTTGCTTTGTGGATGTTAATTGTTTGTTCTGTTCCTGGTATCCACTGGAGTTTAGAAACATGTGACTTACCCATATTTGATCCAAAATTCTATATATAGTGCTGACCACGCATGCACCATTTTGTAACTTATTTAATGAAGATTTTGATAGCATATTATTTGATTTGTATTCGATCCAAGGTGTTCGTTTCCTTATTTATTCTGACTTTGCATTGATATTTGGTATATGGTTTTCATTATTTTCACTTGCAATGATATTTACTGTGCAGGCAGATTACATAAACACATCTCACCCAAATTTCATCGGTGGCAGCAAGGCGGTAGAGCAAGCACAGCAGCAAGTTAGGTCCGCCATATTGCCGGCAATGGTGGTTAGAAGAGTATGTGTACATTATATGTACCATTATAGTGTAATTTCTTCTGCTGAGAGCAACTTAAATTTAGAATCACTGCCAACTACAAATGAAATCTTTATTTCATATAAGCACCCAGTGCTTCTATTTCTTAATGACATTGATGTTACCTTAATTTAAGACTTATCGGAACTTGGAATTAGACGAATATCTAATGGTGCGTTTTCAAATTATTGTTTATATTTGATGGACACCTTTTTTCCTATAAATATATAGAGGCTAGCAGCTACAGTGGTACTTTTCCAGTAACAGTTAAAAGTATGTTTTTTTTTGTCATGAAATCATTCATGATGCTCGAAACCATAATGGATATCAATATGCCATTATCAAACCATTTATTTCTTTTGGAAGAGGCATGGATCATGACTAAGCCAACTCTAGTGATAGGCCCATGTTAGAACTTGTGCTGCTAGAATGAAGGATTGTAGACATGCGAACACCTATTGGTTATTTTTTACACATTAGCAAGTTGAATAATGTATTCAGAGATATTGATTCTTTTAGTAAGTTATATGCACATATCACACATCCTTCATTTTTTATTCAGTCCACATCTTATCAACTATACACAAGTATTTAACAATACCACGTGGCAGGATGGAGCAGATGCCGATAAGCTACAGGCTCCTGATAAAACTAAAAAATCACGTGCGTTATTGGGTAGAACTGTTGGTGTAAATGGAGTTGTCACCGACCACACCCAGGTTTTTCTCATAACCATTGTTTTGTAGCGGTGTGATGACTATTCATTTTGTGGAATTGTTTCTGAGATTTTTCTCCTTTGCTTTTGCTTTTGTGGTCCAGTACCAGGGGATACGGTCTGCTGCCGAGACTGAGAGACCAGGATCCTCAGGTAAGGGTTCTGTTGCAAATGCAATAGATCCTTTGATATATTTGAGCGCAATAGATCAGCCTAGTGTTTTTGAAACTATCATACTATTTTACCACAGCCAATTTATTTACCTACTAATCTTTCAGGTAGTGGAAGCACATCTTTCTGGGGCTCAATATTTACTTCCAATGAGGACCGTCCACATGCTTCTGCAAAAGATAGCTCAGTGAACAGATCTTATACTGCACCTACTCCCAACCTGGAACATTCATGCTCTACGATACAGTTAAGAGAGGTAAGCTATCCTATTAATATTTTTTTAATTTTCTCATAAATATGATTTGAACGTGCAAGTGATTGATGGAGACCATTGTTAAACAGCCACCGTTAGTCCTCAAGCCTTCAGAAAACCAGTCTGAGCAGGAGGCCCTTGAAATAGCAATTACAAAATTGCTATTGAAGTCATATTACAATATAGTCAGGAAAAATGTTGAGGACTTTGTGCCAAAAGCAATTATGCATTTTCTGGTATGATTCTTGTCCAACTCTTCCATATTTACTTAATTGCATAACATAACTATTTCTTTGTGCGCATCATTTCTATTATAACTCTTACAAATCACTTGGGTATGTATGATGACTGTTTCTGTGTGCGATCCTTGTGCTATTTTCTTAGTTTCATGGAAAGCATAGATGGGAGAGTAAACAAATGTTAGAATCTACCATTGCTTTCGCCTCAACTACTGTCAAGCATGGTTAAACACCAATAATACTGTTTGTTGGTGGCATTATCAAATATTATTAAGCAGCACTATTATTGTGGATTGCAGTAGTGAGTACTGATAGTATTTTCCTCTTAATTTTTAAGCATTTGTTTTTCCCCTTTGTGAATGCAACTAATGAGCTTGCATTGCATTCAGCAGATTGCTCTAAAACACAGTGTTCCTTAATTTTTTTTTTAAAAAAAGAGGTGGATTTGATCAAATCTCTTGCCTCCTTTCCTTCTCTGCCTTCTTGATTCAGCTCTGTGCAGTTTCTAGTGGCCGGGAAGCTGAGCAGAAACCCTAGTAATAAATGTATGTTTTTTCAGTTGTGGTATGTTCATTAAGGAATTGATTCTTTTGCAGGTTAATCACACAAGAAGGGAGCTGCATAATTTCCTTATAACTACCCTTTATAGGTGAGGAAAGCTGTTTCTACTCTTATTTGAATGGCGTCCACCATCACATGATAGCAAAATTGCTCGCTACTGCTGCTATACATTATAGTTCCCCAAATGTTTGATATTTTCCTATTGAACCAAGCAGAGAGGAGCTCTTTGGGGACATGCTCAGAGAACCTGATGAAATAACTACAAAGAGGAAGCAGATATGTGATACCCTCAAGGTCCTTCAGCAAGCATACAAAGTATGTTTTGGCAACCCTTTTAAATCCTTCATTCAAATATGTCTGGTACTGCTTGATCTGACTACTACTAGTTCTTTTTTTGCCTTATGTTTCTTTGACAAAATTCAGACTTTGGATGAGATACCACTTGACGCGGAGACAGTTGAGAGGGGCTATTCCCTGGACTCTGATGCAACAGGTCTACCACGGGTCCATGGGCTTTCTTCATCCTTCCATGGCGATGGGAGCTCACCATATTCGACCCCGAAGCAAACAAGGTCTAGGAAATCAAGCCACTCCGGGGAGCTGCCGCCGTTCAATCCCAATGCGAGCGGCAACGGATTTTGATACCGCCTTTCATGACCGTCACCCTGATTGGTGATTGAACCAACAGATGTGCTGGTGGCACACAGCCACACTATTCTGCATTCAGTTTGTTGGCACCCAATAGATATATGTTTTTCTAGTTGCTATATTCTTTTTTAGTGTTGCGCCCAATGAAGCATGACATGGTGCGAGTTTTGCCGTTTACCCTTTGTACAGTTAATCGCTGCCCAATCATTTCTTCTTTAAAATGGCATCGGTGATGGGTATTTTTTTTTTGTTGAAACCCGCGGAAGAAGCTGTGGGAACATGTTTAGTGCCGAGCGTCTTGAATGTATGTATCCTAACACGGTCGGTTTTGCCGTCCAAAATCTGACATGGTTAGCATGGAGATGCAAAGCTGTGTTGCTACCTTATCCCATTATTACTTTGATGATATTAGTTAATAATAGTTGTGATTTTCAAGAGGTGTTTACTAATCCATTCTTTCAACATCCAACAACCCGAGTAGCTTAACTGAAATAAATACGTCTAAAAAAACGTTACAGTGAATTTCTTGAGACTAAGGGCTATTCATATTAGTTTTTACATTCGGCTTTTGCTTTTAGAAGCAGAAACTAATAAGAATGTTTCAGATTCTATAAGTTGTTTCTATCATTTATTATAATAATAATAATAATTATTATTATTATTCAGTCACTATTTTTAGCTTTTACATATTATAATATACTTTATATCTTATTATATTACAATTTTGTAAGTCGTATGGCGGTTCGAATGTTGTAGTATCTTTTGTTACACCGTTTTCTTTACATAATGTATTTCTATTCATCAGTCATTTTTATCAGATATTACTATTCTTTGAAACTGATAATTTTTTCGATTCTTGTGAAGATTAAATTGTTTTTTATAAAATTCTTGTGTTCCAAATGGTGTCTAAAATCGAATTTTTTGTATGGATAATCCATTTTTTATTCGAAATTACAGAAATATACCCGCGAGAATTTTTTTTACAAAAATAGGCTCAAGTCGCCCAATGGTTGGGCGACTGGAGCCTTTCGCCCAACCCAGCAGCGACAAATGGAAAATCGCTCAACCGTTGGGCGACTTTCATGCAGTTGCCCAATGGTTGGGCGACTTTAATGCAGTCGCCCAATGGTTGGGCGACTGCACTCAGGTCCCCCGTGAATGTTTTAATTTTTTTTTTCCATTTTGTAGTTTTAAACTGGTAAAAAATTTGCTGGAGTTGTAATAAAAGTTTACGTTCATTGTATGTTGTAGGTGTGTAAAAAATTTTGAAATTTTTTTTAGGAACGATTGACCGTAGAACGATCGGTACATACGATAGTAAGTGATATTTTGATGTTACTAAGAATTCATGTCTTTGGGCTAGGATTGGGTTGAGGAGGATCAACGGGCCTAGCGGTCAGACAATCGGTAGAACGATCGGTACATACAAACCATCTGTAATACTCTCTATCACAAGTTTTATATACCGATACAATATAAACAACTAGTCTCAAAAGATAAAATAGCAAAGTTTTATATGGTTTATATATACTCATTTGAAAGGTTTCGATGAGATCTACACCTTTTTAGTTGAAGCACAATCCAAATTCCAAAGGGAAGACCAAGAGAAAAGGCAAAAACAGAAACTAAAAACTTACGACGCGGGTTTAGGTCCATAGATGACAGATTTGTGAGGTCTTGGAGGGCGACTGGTGCAAGCGGTCATTTTTTTGGATCGAGCTCGTCGTTAGCTTTCCAACGAGTACAAGAACGTCGAAAATGGACACCGTATGCAAAAGTTATGCCCGTTTTACTGAAGGTATGTCGGAAACAGACTCGAATTCGTTTCGACCTCAATTGAAACTGCTATAACTTTTGATCCCATGGCCGAAATTGCTCAATTTTTTTCCTAGAAGCTTTTGGATGTATGAAGAACAGCTCCACCAATTTTCATTATTTTTGGCGAAGGTTTGATGCATTTTGCAAATTTCGGCAAAGATGGACTCTTTCCTCTCTTTTTTCTATCTCTTTTTCTCTTTTTTCTCTGTAATTTCCCTAAAATTTTTTACACACCTCCAACATACAATGAACATAAACTTTTATTACAACTCCAGCAGATTTTTTACCAGTTTAAAATTACAAAATTGTAAAAGTTTAAAACATTCACGGGGGACCTGCGTGCAGTCGCTCAACCATTGGGCGACTGCATGAAAGTCGCCCAACCATTGGGCGATTTTCCAGTTGGCGCTGCTGGGTTGGGCGAAAGGCTTCAGTCGCCTAACCATTGGGCGACTTGAGCCTATTTTTATAAAAAAAAATTCGTGGATATATTTCTGTAATTTCGAATAAAAAATGGATTATCCGTACAAAAAATTCTCTAAAATCTGGGGGATTGGTTGGAAACATGGATACTACCGCTACGTTCCGATGGGGTTGGATTAAAAAAAAAATCATAGAATAGCTATTTCACAGTTGTACTGCAAATAAGCGCGTGCTCTCGTATCTGTGCGTCTGTAATCTCTACATTGCACTTCTGGGCAACAAGGTCGAACCAATACGCGCGGCCAAAATCTGATCAAACAGCCGATGAGATCAATCACCTCACCGCTTGAAGTTTCCATCTTAAGCTAAACTGCACACACAAAATTTGAATGCTAGTAACTAATAATAGAAAAGCTTGAAGCTCTAAAGTTCCTGATATTTTGAGGAAAACTACATATATTTGAGCAAGTTTCTTGGATTATCTTGCTCTAATTTGACCTTGAGCTGATGCTTCGTTAGGAGGGTGTAAAATTCCTCACAGCAACCCATAACAACATTAACTCTATACGCCAACTGGATCGGCATGGAGAGGCATTAAAGATGCAAAAGCAACCAGCAGATGGTAGGTCCTTAACCCGCCACTTGCCCACTTCAGCCCTCGAAGGTATACCAAATTGTTTCTGCTGGGTTAGCCTTTTGGTAGTCTACTTGGCTTTCTTCTTTTCCATTTGAACGACTTATGATTCCCGTTTGTAGATGGCCAGGACTTCGCTGGTGCATTAGTAATTTCATTTAATTAATGCGATTCAAATGCATATGCCGTTACCGAATAAAAGAAAACTTGATTCCAAGACCGTTGATTGTGTTTTTCTATGATATATTAAAATAGCATATCTTATAGATTTCTAGCAGTCAAGTCCGATGTGAGTGACATCATTACAGATGTAATGATGGAATCTCATAATACGACGTTCATTGAACATATGTTTCCTATGAAACCAAATGAAGTCATTGATCCTAATGGTTCAGATGCACACTCTATTCCTAATAGTGTGGATAACACTACTCTAGAATTGGAGTTGAGAAGGAGTAAGAGGCGGAGGACTAAAAAATCTTTTGGTGATGACTTTGTCACCTATGTGGTGTATGATGAACCACGGCCCCTTTCAGAGGCATACACATCTCTAGATATTGATTACTGAAAGGAGGCAGTCCGTAATGAGATGGATTCCATCATAACAAATAGAACATGGGAGATTACGGACCTTCCGTCCGGATACAAGCCAGTGGGCTGCAAATGGATATTTAAAAGAAAGCATATACCTAATGGTACTATAAAAAAAGTACAAGATCCGTTTAGTAATTAATGGTTTCACACCAGGAATATGAAGATTACTTTGATACATACTTTCCTATAGCCCATTTACCCATAATTCAGGTGCTTTTAGTACTAGTTGCTGCATACAAACTCTAAGTTCATTAAATAGATGTAAAAACTGCTTTTCTAAGGCCAGTCTCAGTGGGAGTTTCATCTGTATTTAATAGGCTGCCATATAGGTATTTTTGATGATATGGCAATATTTTTAATAAGAGAGAGAAGAAGTGAGTTTCATCTAGATGAAACTCTCTTGGCACGATTACCAACTCTATATGAGTCATGAAATTAAATGTCTATGAAACAATAGAATGAAACTATGCATTGAGGATGGATGTTTCATCCATGTTTCGTTTCATTTTACATGATGTGGCAGTCTTGTAAACAACGCCATGAAACTCACCACTGAGAATGGCCTAAATAGAGTGTTGGATCATGAGATTTATATGCAGTAGCCCGATAGTTTTGTGGTTAAAGTACAAGAGAAGAAAGTATGTCAATTGATTAAATCCTTGTATGGTCTAAATCAAACTCCCAAACAATGGTATGGGAAATTTGATAGTACTGTAACCTCGGTTGATTTTTGTGTGAACGAAGCAGTGTCACTCTGTGTTTTTACGTAGATGACATATTGCTTTTTGGGACCAACATGGATGCAACCAATAAAACAAGGTCTTGTCTCTCTCAGAATTTTGATATGAAAGATCGAATGAATCTGATGTTATCTTAAACATAAAGTTGATAAAGGGTGAATAGGATTATCCTTTTGCAATCCCATTATGTGGGCAAGGTCCTAACTAGATTTTAATTTATGGACTATAAGTCAGTGGCCACACACTATGATCCAAATGTTAAGCTACATAAAAATAATAGATATGAAAAATACCAGCTTAAATGTTTTCAAATAATTTGAGCATTAATGTATCTCACTAGGGCTACGAGACCTGACATCTTATATGTTGTAAGTAGATTGAGTCGTTACACGACCAATCTAGGAGATGATCAATAGATAGCACTAGAGAGGGTGTTTAGGTATCTAAAGGTGACCTCAAACCTGGATATACATTATTTTGGCCATCTAGCAGTCTTGTAAGGATTCAGTGATTCTAACTGGATCGGTGACTCAGATGACATGAAGGCTATGAGTGACTATTTATTCACTCTAGCAGGTTGGGATGTTTCGTGAAAGTCTTCTAAATAGACTATCCTTACATGATCCACCATGGAGGCTGATTTGGTAGCACTAGACTCAGTGGCTGTAGAGGCAGAATGAATCAGAGAACTTCTTTCTAACCTACTTGTGCTGGAAGAGCCAATTTCATCTATATTAACCCACTGCGATAACTAAACCATTTTGGTTAAGGCTAAGACTAGGAAGGACAATATAAAATTCTCAAAATATATAAAGAGACGACTTAAGTCAATAAGACATGCCAAAGAAACATGTGTTATTTTTGTGGAATACATCTAGTTTAAAAGAAACTTTGCAGATCCTTTTACCAAAAGATTGGGGCGGAAGGCCATCTTTGCAACGTCAAAGGGAATGGAGCTCATACCCGTGTAAAGGCTAACATTGGTGGTAATCAATCCTAAGAGATCGGAGATCCCGTGAACTAGGCTCTAGGATAATAAATTGTGTGAGATTAGAGAGCATATCTATAGGGTCTCATTATCTATAATGCTCTTTCTGTATGGGAGGTTGAATAATAGATCTTAATGAATTCGTTACCTATATGGCATTGAGAATTATCCTACAGGATTCTCTGAAGAATTCACCTACTTGAGTGTGATCGTGAGGTCGTGATCAAAGGAAGATAAGGGTATACTTTCTTAAATACTTATGAGCTAGATATAGGGACATGACCGTAACATCCCAACCCAAGAGGGAAAAGGGCAAGCCGCCTAGTACAGAATGTAACTTGGGCAAAAACTCTCACACCAAGGCATTGGATTATGGTAAAGTCCTTCTTTATCTGTGCAGAGTTGTAGTCCTTATTGTTAGGCTTTGGATTTAAACCCGTAAGGTACTCATCATTGAATAGCTATATATTAGACAAGATTTGGAGCATCTTTTGTCAAATTGATAAATTGGTGGGGACTATTGTAACTTTTGTGCTATTTGGTAATTTCTCATTTGAGAATAGAAGAAATAGAAAAGAAAAGAATTTGTGGTAGGGCCAACCTATCATTGGAATAGGAGGGAAAGGATAAGGTTGGAGCCGAGGAGGAATTTGTGGTCAGTGGCTTTAATTGCCATGGGCTTTGTGAGTATCACAATATTCCATTTTAATTATCTCTTTGCATTTGTGTTGTTGTAGTCGGAGTCTCATACTGTGAGTAATTGTATTGATACCTCTACTAGAAGAAATTGCAAAGTGATGTTGTGGGCCTGAGTTTAATGCTCAATGATGATAATTGTCTAATATTGAAATTGATTTGATAAACTAGTTTAGATTTGAGCTCTAATTGTGTTGCTTATTGTTGTCATTTGATCTTTAGCTTCTCACACTGTTACTTTGGGTTGTGCTTAGCTGAATTGAACCGTCTGGTTCTGTGATCTCTAGTATTTCAGTATTCTGTAGCTTGCTCTTCTGTTAGCCAAAAGGGCTCTTTTGCTAAACTTAAGAATATGTGATCCTTCTTCACTATAATTAATCAAGTTCTGTTGGCTGACTAGAGTGTTATTTTTGTGATCATTTTGAATTGATGATCTTCTGTTAGCCGAAAGTATAAGTTGTTAACTATTGTGTATGGAAAGTCTTTTGACAGTTTAGTAAAGCATACTTTATAGCTCAAAGTCTAAATTCTAGTGGTCTTATCTAATTTGTGAAGTATAGACAAAAGTATCGAGAATGCCAAGAGTACATCTTGTGCAACTCTACATCAGAGAGCAATAATCAAATATTAAAGTCTGAGCGTTATGTTGTTTGAATTGTCCACATGTTCTATTTTTGAGTATATTATCCTGCTTAAATGGCATGGAGGATTTACATGTTTATATGTTAATTTTGTCATTTAATTACTGTTGGAAATATGCTTTAATCATGATTATTGTTGCTGGAATTATATCTGAATATTTGCTAAAGCCGCCATTTCTACAATAGCAACATATTGATGGAGACCATATTGCGTCATGAATTGCAGCAAGGAAGACCACTATATTCCACTTGTCCTTCGTATTAGAAGTTACAAACCACAAATAGCATCTATAAGGTCGTATGTTCTTAGTCCAGAAAAAATAGAAAAGCTTCCTTTCATATAGTTATACATAGTTATGTACATGCTATTAAGAAAAGTAACAATTACCTGCACATTTCTTAGTTCACCAGTACTAGCATCTTGGTCAAATGGCTGAATATTCAACTCAGATATGCCTAAAGGACCAAAGTTCTAATATATTAGGCTTCACTTTATGAATTGAAATATTTTTTTTTCATATCCATATGAAACAAGAAACAACGGAAACGTGCCTTGCCTCAAAAGCTTAACAGCAGTGTTAAATGTGAAAAACAAAAAGAGGATCATAAATTGCAACTAAAAGTAACATGTAGCACAAAAAAGTTCAAGACGATCATGACAACTTATCGTGCTATTCTTACAATTAAATATATTTTGATAGCTAGCCTCTGCACTAGGAAATATTTGTAACCGTATGTGTCCCTTCCTGATATAAACCAATCAACGGGGTCTCTGGTATTCCATGCACTGCTAGGTTTGCCCGGCATCGCCATTCCCACTAAAAACACCATCATACTTAATGGAAAAGCAAACTCACCAACTAACGACATCAATTGCTTTAATAATCTACATATTTACTAAAACAAAGACTAAACATAACTTTCTTTCCGGTTATCTGATCAAGTAACTAGAAGCCATGCAATTATGCAAACTATTAAGCTTGACATCAAACAAGCATATCATTAGATGCATTTGGAGGTACAGTTTTATGGTGGAAACACAACTTGAGTAGCCTCAACATGCGAGCTTCTGTTCATCAAACCGATTTCCACATTGAACAAAAATTATGCACGGTTACAAATTACTTCATTAAAGCTAAGCTGATTACTAAATAAGAGCTAAGAGCATCTCCAAGAGATGCTCTTTCTCACCCCCTATCTTAAAAAATTGGGTATGAAAACTAAAAACAAACTCCAACAGATACTCTAAAACACACCCAATAATTTTGGTACTCTAAAATTGAGGTGGATCACCATCAAATATACAGTGCCTAGATAGTAATTTTAGGGATCCAAGTTTAGAGGAGCTGCTGAAGGAGGGGAAAGATTTAGAGAACAATTTTTTTAGGAAGACTCCCAATATGAGATTTTAGAGGACAAAATATTGAGCCTCTTTTGGAGATGCTCTAAGTTCTAGTGATCTGTAACACTAGTTTTGGGCACCAGGTATATAAACCACCCAAATAGCACAAAACTACATGGCCACAACCAAAATTTCTGGAAGCTACACATACCAGTCTTCCCCTACTGAAGGTGAAATCTCCTACTCCATGGCCCTTGAAGAAATTTGCCACCTCCTCTAGCACCGGTGGCTTGCCCAAGTTAAACTCGTGTGTGCGCCCTGAACACCTATGAATCAGGCTTGAAAAAAATTAGCTCACACATGCAAGCAATTGCTCGCACATCGGGAGGGAGAGAGCCACACAAGCCAAAGTGGAGGCACCCGAGTCAGGTGGAGGAGGTAGTGGCATAGGCGGCGGAGGTGGCTGGGTTTGGCATGATGGGTTTGAGCCGAGGTGGTGGTGGTGGTCGATGGGTAGGAGATAGGGGAGGAGGGCAAACGCAAGTGCGGGGAGGAGGACACGTTCGAGTCGTGGTGGCCAGGCGTGGGGCTACCGGCGACGGCTAGGGAAGCAACCCCGCCGAGGGAGGCATCGCCGGTGGTGGGGTGGGAAGCAGAGGAGAGGCGGGAAGAAGGAAATTGAGGGATACGGAGGCAACGATGCGTTTCGATGTTGGATGCAATATTTTTTAGGGGAAGTAATGACATTATGACAATAGATTAAACTCATATATTGAGCGTGGTACTCTCATAAAAAAATTATTGTTTCACTAGTATATTCTAAACTTTAGCTATCGTTTTTTTAATATTTATATTAAATACAAGAAAATGATATCCATATATTTGTCTCTTAAATAACTTTTATAATTCCTTTGTGAGAGCATGCTAGCTCCTTCACATATGTAATAAGAATGTGTCACATATAAAATAAGAATGCGCTGATCAGCTTCACGATGCATAATTCTTAATTTAGAGTTTAATCGATGCTAGTTTGTTAAACCCTCATAAATTAACTGGACGGTTGATCTAATATTTGTGGGTAGCAGAGGGACTGTTGCTTCCCTCCTTAGAGTAACTCCAGCAGGGTCCCTACTTGAGCCCTCATCCTACTTTTGAGGGTCGAGGGGCAAAAAACTCACTCCAGCAGGGCCCCTACTTGAGCCCTCAAAAGTAGGGGGCCCTCAAATCTCCCCCTCGAGCCTTCATTCCTGGGGGGGGGGGTCTGGAGGGAGCCCCTACTTTTGAGGGCTCAAGTAGGGGCCCTGCTGGAGTGAGTTTTTTGCCCCTCGGCCTCAAAAGTAGAATGAGGATGAGGGTGGGTCCTATGTGTCATCCCCTCTAAGAATGAATTTGAGGGTCCTGTTTTGAGGGCTCCTGCTGGAGTGTAGCCTAAAAAACAGAGCCCTCAAATAAAAAGTAGGGACCCTGTTTTGAGGGCTACTGCTGAAGTTGCTCTTAGAATAGAAGAAAAACAAAGTTTAAATTGGTTTGGTTCGTTAGACTACAGGACGTTGGAGGATTGATTCAAGTTGTAGCTCGATGCTTGACGTTGGTCCTCCTGCCTCTTCCTCTTGGTTGACGGCGCCGCTGACTCTAGCTTGCTCTGTCGGCACATTCTCTCCTCCTCTGCAGTCGGTGGCGCCAGCTATTTCATTGGCATCTTCTCCTCTGCCGCCGGTGACGCCAGCTGCTCCACCGGCATCTTCTCCTTCCCCTCTGTTGTCGGTGGTGCCAGCTATTCCGCCAGCATCTTCTCCTCTACCGCCCCTGCCACCAGATCCGGACCACGGTAGATTGACCATGGTGGCTATGATCGGTTCCTTGTAGCTACCGACGCCTCTCTACTCATTTCTCTCATCTTTGATGTCGACCACGACAGGTAAACCAACGACCGGTTTCTTATAGCTACGACTGATTCACTGTAGCTACAACCAGTTCTCTGTAGCTATGACCGATTTCCTGCAGCTATGACCAGTTTACTATACACCTACTGTGGTTGATGGTCGTATACACCTTGACCATGACCTACTCTGCAATCCTCTTGCGATGACTATCTCTATAGTAGACAACTTCACCATCAGCTCTTTGCATGGCACTCCTCATCGGCTTCTAGTTCAACTTGAGCTCCAGCCTGAGTGTTCGCGACGCTCCCACTCTGACTGCGGGGGATGTTAGAGTACATGTTTGGCAAAATTATAAGAAATGATTTATACCCGATATGGTTTCTTCCATACCTTTAGTAACCTTTCATATCTGTATTAGATTGACTTGATCTCCAAGTCATATTATACTATATATGTACGCCATCCGAGGCTCAAGCAATACACTCGATAATTATCCCGGCCATTCTATTTTCCTACAGAACCAAACAGGGCAAAATGATATTCAGTGAGCTAGGCATAGTGGGCTTTAGCGCAACCTAGGCCCAGCCCACCTTGCCGCAAAAACGTCATAGCCTACTAATGGGTTTGTTCTTTTGAGCTGCGATTTATGAATTTTGGTAGTGACTTATTAGTCTAATAAATAATAATTGTTAAGAAAAACTAAAAGTTGTTGAAAAGCTAAAAAGAATAGGTTCAATTTCTCATCGGTCCGGTCAGCCCAACTAGGTACCTGAACAAGTTCTCAACCTGACTTAAGCCCGGGGTTCCTTGTTCCCTCACGGCCCAAGGAGAAGGCTCAATAACCCGCACGGTGCAGTATAAGCCCAGACTGGTTAGTCGTAAGTCTCCTCGGCTCCGATCGGAACAAGACAAAGCATGCAGAGCCGGCTGCTACACCGCTGATAGGACGTATAGGAGGCGGCGGAGAGAGCCACGGGACGACGCAGGCAGGAAGCAACAGAGAGACGTCCAACCCCAATCGAAGCATGTAAGCGAGCTAATCGATCCTCTGCTATTCGTGCGCGCGTCCTGTGATTAATCCCCAGTTTGTTCTGTCGATCGATCAAATCAGAGCTATTATTAGTCCAGAATTTACACTTCCTCTCTTGTTTTCTTTTTTCTTGGGAAAAAAAAGCTCTGAATCTGATGCGTTGGGCGATGGTTTTTGCCAGGAGAGCGTCGATTAACCGGCCGCCGACTCCCAATCCGGGGGAGGAGGGGCAGCAGGAGGCTTCTCTTAGAGAGACCATCAACATCAAGGTACTGCTTGCTCCCCCCTTCTTGCATAAATCGAGCAAGGAAAATCGTGGATCGCGGTTGCTTTTTCTTTGCTCGGAATTAGAGTTCTTGGTGCACAGAGGTGGGGGGTTTTGCGGCTGCTGGTGTGATCCAATTGGGTAATCTTGATTGTATTTGGTTAGGGTTTGGTAGGAAGGGGAGAGGAGGGTTTGGGATAGTTGAGTCTAAGAGGATTGTTTAGGGTGCTTTTGTTTGCTGCTTGAGTGCTTGTTGTCGTTTAGTGCGGTAACAGTGAGGTGGGTTTTGGTTTCTGAAGTTGGTAGAGAGTGGGGAGAAGGAGAAGCTGATGGAGCTCCTCCGGGAGCGGCTCGTCGAGTGCGGCTGGAGAGATGAGATGAAGGCTCTCTGCAGGTTTGGCTCCTCATCCATTGAATTCCAATATAATCGGTAACATGGTATCTTAGCATAAAGAAATTTGTGCCAATCAGAGAAACGATGGTGTTGTTTTTAACTTTCAATTATAGTTTCAATTCAATTGATTTAGTTGGATTACAAGTTACAAGTTACAACCGAAGAATAGGGGTTTCTCTTGGTTCCTCATGGAACAAACTTACAGTAGACTTATCAGTTATCACTTTCTGATGAATAAGTGGATGCCTCTAGTAGATGGTTACTGCAGTTTATGTCAATGTAACATTTGCAATTAATTACATGTTTTGTTCTTAAATCTCTTCTGCAAAAATTTTAGAGGTTTAAGTAACTTAAGCAGCATGTGTGATTTTAGACATATGCTTTACTGAGCATGATAAAGTGCTCTTAAGTCTTAACTCTTTGCTGCGCATTGCTACTTTACTGTTAGGTTTCTGCAGAGAACAGGGTCATGTAGTACTTTTAGTGAAGTTCTACCTTAGCTTTAAAACATCTCCGGCCTAATTCTGTAACCCGGAAAGCCCTGAGCCTTTGCAACCACCTAGCAATTTGTCACTAACATTTATGCTGCCTTAAGTTGCCACATTAGAGCATTCTGGATAGTGTGTGCTATATTACACATTCCGCTTGTTTGGAATTTAAGATGCCATTGTTTTACCTGGAGAATATAAGCTATCTTTCCCTTCCCCATTATTGTTGTTAACAGCTCTCATTTTGTTTTGTCTAGGGCCTATGCAAGGAAGAAAGGAAGAAATAATGTGACAGTAGATGACCTTATTCATGTTATTACTCCGAAAGGAAGAGGTCAGTGATTTTCATCTGTCCATCGATTTCTTTTCGCTTGCAAAAGGAACAAGATGTAATTCTAGTGCACAACGCATACAATTTGGAGGGATCATTATAAATTGATGTAGTCTTGCCATGCATTTGTCCATCTTTCCACTTAAGCTTATTCTTGCATACTATAACTGGACTTAGGACAAACAAATGGACAATCCATTAACTTGCATGTCTCATCCAATTCTTGTCGTAGCCCCTCGATTGTGCATTGCCTGGCAGTTTTATGACGCTAAGTGGGAAGTGTTTCTTTTGTTTGTTCTTGTTACAGTGTACTCATTTTTTTACTCGTCTCTGAAACAGCAACAGTGCCTGATTCTGTGAAGGCAGAGCTCCTGCAACGTATCCGTTCCTTTCTCATGTCTTCCTCACTTTGGTAGTCCAGCTATCATAATGGTTGGAACCACAGGTATGAAGGTTAAAAAGTTGATCTGGTGGGGGGCAGCACCGCAAGGAAAACAATTCATCAGGCCATATAATCGGCAGGAAAAGGATCGAGTGATCTTGGTAATGCTGTCAACATGTTTCTCTTTCAGGCAGGCGATTGGACCTGTTTCCCGGCTGTACCATTACCGTACTTAGTTGTAAACCTTAAACACTGTATTTTTAATGGAACCTTCCAGCTTGTAATGCTACATTGTGTTATCTCGTGGTCGCCACTTGATATCGTAATTATAAAACTGATATATCTTGATAGTACTCGTGCCTCATGTCAAACCTGATTGAGTGATCTTCATTGGGGCCTAACGAGAATAGACACCACTTTGTCATTGTGTTGTGATAATCGTGGAGGCTATAATGTTGTCGTGCATTGTTTGTACTGGTTTATCGGTTGTATGGGGTGCCAAATTTGACCTTATTTGCTGCTAATAATCCTTGTGTTGGTTCATTTGATCCCCTCAAAAGAATTTCACGATTATATTTTGCTGTGCTGATATTTTGCTTTGCTTGGCTGCTGATTAGATTTTGTGCGCTTTCTGGTCAGACTTGAATGTTAAAACGACGTTAGAAGTTTTCGGCCTTTTATGTAGCTTAATCCATAAATCGTTCCTACTAGGAAAGAACAAAAATGACGAAGGCAGTGGTGTAATGTTCCACATAGTGAGCAGTTGGCATGTCATTGTCATAAACTCGATCAAAGCACTGCAAAAACACGTTGATGCCATCAAGCAAATGCCAAACCACGAATCCGGTTCCATTCATGGCACAGATGCCAGATCACAAATTATGCCATAAGCCACGCAGCTTTGTCCGGGAAAAAGTATTGGACAATTGGTATTGGATAGAGCAATCCATTTGTCTGGCGTCAATCAAGTTGGCGCAAAATGGTCGACACAAATTCACCAATCAATCATACAGTATACTATTGAAACAAGGCATGGTATCCCACATGGCCGCATGGCACATGCATTCATTCTGACTAACTGCTGGCAACTGAAAAATATATCCGTGAAGATTCAATAAGATATGCACAAACTGAAGCATTTCTTGAACTAGATTACATCCCCTTGCAGTTGATTAACATATGGATACGGCACATGAATTCCTCGGAGTGACTACTCGCTTGATTATTACAAGGATATAGTCTCTCAACACTTGCCTTCTTTACAGTAACTTCAGGGCCGGATCGGGTAGTATTGTAGAAACAGCTCAGAGAAAGGGAGCACCGGAGCCGCATTGTCAAACAGCACAAGGCCCAGGGCTCATCTTCTGCCTCCTCTCATCTAAGGTTAGGCTATGAACAAAGCTCGGTAAACAACAGCGCCCAGTGTACCAAGCCTTCTCTTTCCGACTCTTGGCTTCTCTGATCATCGTCGGTTCTGTGCTGCAAGCGGAGCTGGATTCGGACACTGGCTTCCCAGCTGCAGAAGCAGATTGCAACTGCTGCTTCTCGTTCTTGCTGGCATTTGGCTCTCTGGTTGCATCGGTGCTTTCTTCGGAGCCATTTTGCATTGCCTCCTGCAGGAGGTCAGCTAGTTTTCTCCGACCAGTTGGAGAAGGCTCCAATAATTTGGAATTATGTACATTATCAGGTAGAAAGACGTTGCTCATCACTGTTTGTGTTCTGGGTTGATGGTTTGGAGTGCTGCCACGAGATGGAGTGAAATCTGCATACGAAGAGCATATCTTATGTTTATGCACGGATTGAAACAAATCACATGGTTTGGTAGACGATCTAGTTATCCACTATTGAACTTTTGAGAATGTCACAAAAGGCCGGAATAAGTGTCTTATATTTCCAGGATTTTGCATGACTTATAAAATTAAGGACCACATGGAATAGGTGGGGGTCCAATGCAGCTCATAGATATTAAATGCCAAGAAGCATGATAGTGCCAAAAGATGAAATCAAAGGCCTCAACATTTTGTCTCAAGAAGCAATCAAAGGCTAAACTAAGCCCCTTAGGATCTAGATACACAAATAAAAGCTGTATAATCACCAACTCAATCAGAGCACATGCAGATTGGACTTAAGAAAAGGAACAATCTTCATGCTACTGATATAATAATAGAACAGTCTAAAAAAGGAAGCAGCATAAACCAAAGCACTGGCACTACAGTAATGTCAGTATGAAGGGCAAAAAATAATGGAGGTGTCTAGGGAACACTGAGTGTCTTTTGGGGTTAGGAGCACTCAGATTTTTTTTGGCGTTGAATTTCCATCCAACATTCTAGATTTGGAGCACTCATATTTTTTTGGAGGGGGTGGGATATAGGGGGATCTGTTGATCCAACGCTCTAGATTTGTTTTTTTTTTGGAGGAGAGAGATATGGGAGAATGAAGATTCAACGCCCCAAAATCTGAGTGCTCCCAACCCCCAAAAAACACTAAGTGCTCCTTAGCACTTCTCAAAAATAATTGCACACAAGAATAGAAGGAATCTATTGCACTAGACTAAAATTCCCTTAGTTAATAAACATGTATAGCTATTTGATTACCTCCATTCACACTGTAAAAGTCATCCTCGCAGTCAGAATCTAACCATCCTCGAGAGTCGAAGAACATTTCATCCTTGCTACCTGGAAATTAAGTTATGTGAGTTTCGTTCTTAATACAAAGATCAAGAAAGGATCCCAGACTGCTCAAGATTATCTGCGCAGGATTAAATTCCTGGCTGATCAATGGATTCAGTTCAGAGAAACAAATGTTACAAAAGGCAGAAAATTTATCAGCTCTATTAATTCGCATAAATATTTATGCATTAATGAAGACAACAAATTCAGCTAACAGATAAAAAGAAGTGTACCAGAATACACAAAACGACCATCTCCCATGCTTATTCAAAGATCGACAAGTCAAGGGCTAGAATTTGATTTTGGACAAAGCAATATTTCAGGCAAACTCAGGGTATTCAAATAGCTATGAAGCAAGCACATGATTTGGTGTACCGGGGAAGACATACGAGATGAAAACCATGCATTGGCAATTTAGGAAGTAACAACAAAGAAATAAGATAAAAATCCTTCCATTAATACTTAAAAGTGTAGCACACTTCGAAATTTCGAATAATAGGACATCCTGATTTGGACAAGTGTCTGATTTTTAAGAACAGGAAATTGTAACAAGCCTTTCCATTAGTAGATTTGGGATCGGAGATGGAACGATGAAAAGTTTGGATAACCCCTGAATCCAAAACAGTATGTCAGTAAAATCGCTTTCTGTTAAGATCATCAGTACCAATTGAAACAGGCAGCCTGTATGATCTTCAGAAGCGAATACTAATATAGAGTAACACCAATACACTTCGCTTTCAAATCCTTAAATCCAGACCCGAACAAATCAATAAAGAAACCCAAAAGAAGGCCCCTTTCCACAGAAAGAACTGACTAGTCATCTTCTTCTTTGCCTTGAAAGATAAACTTAACTAGCTACTAACTAATCAAGTAAATATAAACATATGCACCTCACTTCAGAAAAAGTCCAAAGAAAGCAAAGATCAACCATCATACCAGCATCCGGGCTCTTGGGGTCAAACCCTGCCTGCCGCTGCTCCCCCTCAACCTTGCGCTTGAGATCAACAACAAAGCCATCGCCAACCGGAGCGCCACCGCCACCCTTCCCGTTCACGGCCTTCACCTTGGGAGGCGACGCAAGAAACAGCTTCTTGGGGAACCCGAGGTCCTTATGAACAGAAGCGCAAGAACCCATCTCTCACTCCACTCCTCCCCACCTTTAGTAATCCATGCAAGCGCGCCCACAGAGCAAGCTAGTAAAAGATCCTGCAGAAAAATAATCAAGAACGGGAAGAAGAGAAGAGATGGAACCCCAAGAAGGATAAACAAAGAGAAAAAGTTCTTGGGGGGAACTAGAAGAGAATGCTGCAGGTTGTAGGGGAGTGGGTTGGACGACCAGGGAGTACGAGGGTACTATTTTACCAAGGCATCTTCTACTTTTTTTCAGCTATATTAAATAAATAAATTTTATGTAGAAGAGAGTCAATGAAAAGAGATAATATAGTATCTCTTATACAAACAAAATTAAGCTTATAAACTAATGTAAATAGTGAGAGTGTATGAGACAAGAAGTTATAGTGAAAATAGTATAAAATAGTTAAATAAATGATCTACTGTTAGAGAATTGTCTCTAGTCATGTCTTTAGATGAGGTGGAAATCTTAGAGACAACCTTAAGAGATAAAACTATTATATATGTCAGGTCCGCTCTAAAGAGCTTAAACTTCTAGCTTTGACTGTTAACTTTTGCCAAAATTGCATTATAGCATCTGTTAGTTTTTTCTGAATCATTCAATTAAAAGAAAATTTAAAAATAAGAAATAAAAACCATTATACCTTCACGAACAATGTAAATGAATAAGAGAAAAAAGACAAAAATATCAAAAGGCCAAAATAACATAAAATTAAAAATCAACATGTTCTAAGTAACTTTCTTAAGTTAAATAGGTCAAAAACCAAAAAAAAAAGACAGAATCTGAAACAATATTTCTTGTACTGCTGCACAATAATATATGAGGGAGAATAAGAGGACTTCGCAAGACAATTGGTAGCAGTATATTTTTATAGTGTGCAGAGTTGTAGCATAACTATCTGAATACACAGTAGGTTTTTTCTGCTTTTTAGTTTTTCTAAAGTAATTAGTTTTTAAACAGAGTATTTTTTTAATACGAAATATATAAGTTAATTATAGTACAAAGAGACACAGTCAGGTGCGATTTTGCTGAAATAGTTAAATTTGGTATAGTATCTATTACAATCAACTAGTAGATCCTGTCTTCAAAAAATATAGCTACTCAGGGGCGGATCCAGCGGTGGGGCCCTTGGAGCCCCCCATAAATTTTTAGCATGGATGTATTAATGCAGCAGGGGCTGAGGTCGAGCTGAAGGTACTTCAGCCCCTCCAAAAAATTTTCCTGGATCCGCCACTGTAGCTACTATAATATAATCTATAAGCTATGAATCAGAAGTTAAAAAGAATGGGCTATGAGTTTTCTTTGTCGTTTTTCCGGTTGGTCCTCTCACTTTCCAACTAGCAAGGTGACACGGTGACTTCGACATTTTGGAGTTTCCGTATGTGTAATGGCTGCGACGTCCACGGTCCACCCATGGTTTTCAGCATGGAAAACTTGGCAACATGTGCATGATCCTTAGGTAGGGACCAAAGGGTTTTCCTTCAATTTTAGCAGAGCAACATCGACGATTCTTCCCTGCTCATTCAATTCAAACTTTAGCCATCTGTCTCGTGTCCTCATGTGAGTTGTCTATCGATGCAGATCATTTTACACATGTACTCCTGTTGCCCATGTTCCTCTTAGATGCTCACTCGAATTTGTTGTAATCTTTACCTGCGTCCTGTTCTGCAAGCTACACATCGAGGGAAATCGATGTCAACTGAAAGTCCAACTCGGGAACAATAGTAGTTAATGTTACCAATAAGATGGAAGGCCACGCGCGTCAGGTAAGAAGAGAGAATTCGACCTTTGATGCTTCACTATCCTATTGTAATCAAAATTATTTTTTCTTTGTTTTAGAAGAGGCAAATTATCTTGTTACTATCTGGATTTAACACTACAGTCTCCAAATATAGGGTATGTTCTTGTTGGCTGCGGCTTATGACTTTTGATTGCGGATTATGTCTTTTGGGCTATTTGTGCGAGAGATTACAAAGTAACAGAATCTCACGTACGTTTTTTTGCAGATATAAATGAAGACGGTACAGTATGTACTACAATTAACTATTAGACCCTATTTTGAAAAGATATTCCGTTTAAAAACTAGTTACTGTAGAAAAGTCGAAAAACAATTTTTAAAAGCTGAAAAAACATAGGGCCATACGCCTCAATCATAGACCTGTCAATCCCTTCAACAGTACTAGTCCATTATAATTTAGAAGAGTCAACAATAATATCCTCTTAGGTGATTACAAGCCCGACACTCCATTGGCTGGTAACGCAACGCAATATTGTCCCCTGATGAGTACCTTTTGTCGCCGCAAGAAAAATGTGTAAAAGGACGAAAAGGAACCAACAAGGAGGAAAAAAAGAGCTGATATGAAGATGCAAAAACGTGTCAGTTTTTTGTTGCAAGGAATCAGGCGGTAGTATTATGCATTCTCATTCCTTTTTTTTAGAGAGTATAATGTACTCATTCCTGATTGTCTGGATGTTATCAAATGTACCGTTTTGGAGAATAAGAATAACTAATTAAATCGAAGTAGCTAGGTAGTAATATTTTTTTTGCGAGGAAGCTAGGTATTATTAAAGTGGCATATATAAGATGCAGCACCTGCTAAGCCAGCAAATGCTGAAATTAACCGAATAGTGTGTGGTATATAATCTTATGAAGTTGTCTTCACAAGGATGATGAAAGCGTATATGATTAACGGTGTTTTCTAGAACTAAAGAGATATCAATCGATCGACAAGATCGACATGCACGCATGCTGAATATTATGCGTACATAGCGCGGGAAACGGTGCCATACTGCATGTGCCACTTGCACAGCCCAATTTAAGAGGGTGCTCAAAATGACTTTTTTAAGTAGCTTAAGGCTGAAAAGTATCGTAGCTATCTGAAATTGCACTGTAACTAATATGGCTTATTTGACGTAATTAAATTTTGAAAAAATTAAAAATAGAAAAAACAGGTTAGCCTATCACGGTCAGTACAAACGAATACGGGAAAAAAGAACCGATAAAAAAACTCAAAAAAACCCAGAAAAAACCCAGAAAAAAACAAAATTATTAAATAGTAAAAAAAATAAGCCATAAGCTAGAGTCTAAACCGTTTTGAGCGGACGTTATATTGCAATATACGACGGGTCAGTTTGATGGAAACCGACCTCGACCTTCTAGTGTTCTGCTTCTGCATGAATCAATGGATGCATATTGTTGTAAGACCTTTGTTCATTAGTTATTGTTCTCCTTTTATCTTTAATGCAAAGACCCATAACCTTTTGCGAGTTCTAAAAAAAATTAATATATATCGGAATATATGTAGAAAATAATTGAAAAAAACAACCGATCGTACGTCATGGCTTGTGGATTGATGGGAATTCGTAGCCTACACGTCAGGGAAGACACAATAACCCTGTAGCAAAAAAGATCACACAGTTGATCCCCTTCAATGAAATGAAAAGACACTTGACAGTTAAAAGACCGTAGCTTTAAAATCTTTATGAACTTGTCGACTTATCGTACTGATACGTAAGCTAACCGAAGTCTTGAACCAGCCTAACTATCGTACAGAGATCAGGATCAGGTTGTCAGAGAAGTACTGCTCTGCTAGCTAGTACGCCTAGTTGGCCTTTTATGTTTCAACCGTTTTTGGGTGCTCTTGTGATAAGTACTCTATCTAGCTGGTTCTTGTTGCAACAGCACGAGTCGATTGATATCACTTGAAACAATTCTGAATCACCACATAAGTTTGATGTATGGGCTGGGAAAATCGATCTTATATCATTGGGTAAATAGCATGAACTGGATGCACAACCGCACAAACAAATAAGACAGGAATAGCAAACTTGATGGAGTTTACTAGGCAGCTAGCCAGGTTAAGCCCATCATCCTGAGGGCCAATGAACACGGTGGCCCTCCTGCCGCCGGCAAAGCCGCTCGCCGTGCCACGGCGCAGCACGACTTGGCGGCAACGAGAGTGGCAAGTTCCTGAATCCTTACCGGCCGCGCGCGTAAGGTAGCAGCGGTTGCAACACTCAGGCTGCCAGGCACGTAGCCCTGGCCACTGCGGCCCAGGAGGCGAGCGGCCGAGGTTGCCGGCGCAGCCACAGCCACCGGCAGCCTTTCCACTGTTTCGAATACTCCCTCCCACAACAGATTTGATGACGATACGTTCATACCAGAGATCACTGAAAAACCCTAAAATTTCAAACCAAAATTTTATTTGCTTTTTGCTGGATTTTTGAATGTTTTTCTGAGAACTTTCCCTTTTTGGAAAGTTTTCCTCGGTCCCGCTTTCCTCATTTGGCCTGGTGCCTTCCTCCTTCGCTGGCGCCCTCCCCGATTGCCGCCTCCTCCTCCTTTTCCCCGGCGCATCCGTCCCTCGCGTTTGCGCTGGTGCCGCCCCCTTTCCGCTTTCTCCCTCGCCCAGCGCCTCTCCCCGCTCCCTCTCTCCCGCTGGCGCCCCGCTCCTCCCCGCCTTCTCCCTCGCGCGTGCGCGCTGCGCCTGCGTTCGCCCAGCACCGCCTCTCCGCCCTCCGCGCCCGCGGTTTTGCCCGCGCCCGCGCCCCGCCATTTCCCCGGTCTGAAGCTGGCAGCACTTCCGCGCCACGCGTCGCCGCTCTCCTGCGCCCGACCCCACCTGGCAGCGGCGGTCTTTCCCCTCTCCCGCGCGCGGACGCTTCCCCCGTCCATGCCCGAGCCTAGGGGTGGCAACGAGCCGAGCCGAGCCTGGCTCGGCTCGGCTCGTGAAAGCTCGGTAAAATTTCGGCTCGGCTCGGCTCGGTTAGGATATCAAGCTTTTTTGTAGGCTCGGCTCGGCTCGTGATGCGGCTCGAGCCAGCTCGAGCCAGCTCGCGAGCCAACAACCACGAGTTCGAATCGAGCCCGAGCCTTCACGAGCCCGAATCGAGCCGAGCCAAGCCTTCACGAGCCTCCACGAGCCGAGCCGAGCCTTCACGAGCCCGAGCTGGCTCACGAGCCCGAACTTTTTTGCCATGGATGAATGTAGTGGCTCGCGAGCCAAGCTGGCTCGGGCTCGGCTCGTTTAGATCCCGAGTTTTTTTGCTGGCTCGGCTCGGCTCGTTTCATCCACGAGCCGAGCCAAGCCTTCACGAGCCCGAGCCGAGCCCGAGCTGGCTCACGAGCCCGAGCTTTTTTGCCAGCCCTACCCGAGCCCACCTGCCCCCGTGCCGTCGCCTCGCCATTACGGCCGCCAGCGCCCCGTCACACCCGTTTTTGCGCGGAGGAGATGCCTCACCTGCTCCCCGTCACTCCTGTTGACTCCAGCGCCCCGCTCGTTGCCTTCTCCCCTACGGATCCCTCCCCATCCACCCGGGTATAAAACCCCAACTCCTCCCGCAAGCTCCTTTGCTTCCCCGACTCCCCCACCTCTCCCATTCGCCTCCTACCGCCCCGAGCTTCTCCCTGAGCCGCCAATCGACGTCGCATCGCCCGGAGCACCGCCATTCCTCTCCCCTGCGCCGGCGGCACCCGTGAGCCAATCTTCCTCTCCCCGCCCCCATTCTTCGATTGCTTTCGCCCGGAGCTCCTCCGCTACTCCCTAACCCCGCGTATACCCTTGCCCGGCCAGGTCATCGCCTGTGGAGCTCCACCACCGAAGCTCACCGCCGCCCCAGCCGTGCGCCAGTGGCCAGCCACCCTCGACGCTCCCCAGCTCCCATTTCCACCGCCAACGTGAGCCTCACCCTCCCCTGGCCGTGTACTCGCAGCCGATTGGACCCTCTCGCCGCCGGCAACCCCCTCCGCCACCAAAGGACCGAAACTCTCCCATCTCCCTCCCGCTCTCTCCGTTGGTCCCCTCACCCTCCAAAACCCCAAAACGGATTCCTCTTGTCGAGCCACACCCGCCGATACCCTCCTTGGCCGCCGGCAACCCTCCACCGCCGCTAGAGAGCAGAGGCCCCTGTCCCGGCTCCTCTGCTGCGCGTGGCCGACGGGAGGAAGACAAAGACTGACGCGGCGCTATCGCTGCCGTCCACACCCACCTCTCAACTTATAACCTCCACCGTCGGATGGCGCCTCCTTGCTACCGTCCGATCCCACTAAAGTCGTCCCTCCCCAGCCGCCCGATCAAACCCTCCGCTCTGCCCGCCTTCATCACCCCACTGCCGTCCGATCTCCCCACACCGCATCACACCCGTTCGCCCCGCCCCCATCTCGCCCGTCCAGCCTCGCCACGTGTCGCCCATCCGCCAAGACGGGGCGCGCGCACAGGCCTCCGGCCGAGCGCGTGCGTGGGCCGTTCCGGCTTGCTCCCCCTCGCGCGCGCGTGCGCTCGGGCCGCCTGGGCTGCTCGGCCGTGTGGGCGAATTCCCGGCCGGGCCGCACTGTTGCAACGGGCCGGCCGTCTACTGTTCAAACAAATATTCCAGAGATTTATTAATTTCTAAAATCCCAGAAAATCCAAATAAATCCTAGAAAATCCCAAAATTCCCAAATTTCACCACTTTGCTTCAAATAATGTCTTGAACCCATTTTTGACCTCCATTCCCCATTTGCCTCCTAGAGAAATTCCTAAAATTCCCCATTTGAGGATTTATGCATTTTACTTCTTTTTAAATAGTTTATTTTTCCTCGCTTGAATAGTTTCAAGCCGGACTTATTTCTTTTATGTGTTTGCGCTAGTTTCGAAGATCCCGGAAGTTCAAGTGCAATTTCAGGATCCAGGTGCTTCTACGTTCGAGCTAGCTGAGATCATCCGGATTGTTGGCAAGTCCCAAATCCTTTGATCAGGTTGCAACCCATGTTATCTAATTATGTTATTATGCTATTTGCATTGAGCTAGTTCTAAAATGTTAGTTCAAAGTAAAATAAAATATTTAGAATGACATGTGATATAGTTAGACCTACCACCGATAAATGTCATGTTTAATTCGTAGCCATGCCATTGAAACCCTAGAATTAATTATCTGTTAATTTAGATAAATGTAAGTTATTACTATTATCATGCAAAGTCTTACACTAATAAGGTCGTGGCTGCGGGCCAATAGAATTTGCAAACCCGACTCTAGGGTAGGGTGGTATGGGACACCGTGCCCTAGAGCGGAGAGTGACGGCGTGCACAAGGTAGGGTAAGGGTTGAGGAAGAGCTGGCGAGTTAGTCTTCGCCCATCTCTTACCCTAGGATTGAAGTTAGGGTAAAGGTGTTGTGGGGCGCCGTGAGACGGCTTTCGCCCACCACTTACCCTAGGTTGGGTCACGGGCCTGGCAAGGTTGCGGACCAGGGGAAAATATAGAACTAGACCCTTACGCTGAGCAAATGACATAGTGATCGCTCAACCACAGGAGTTGACTTGTCAACACTGGTCTAGTAGCTGCCCAACTCAATTGAAACTCTACAGGTATTGTAAAGGCTTGGTGTTGAGAAAGCGAGGTTAGGTAGGCCGTACTGCGGGTGCCTAACAACGGTAGAGTTCACTCGAAGCGGACGGGAGTTTATTGTGCCAGACCCGAGTGAATTCTACCGGGTAGAGCCTATATAAAGAGATGAGCAGTGAAACGACCGGACTTTATTAACTCAGTCATGAGGGTTAAGGAATCGTGTGGGTAAAGCTGAGCAAACTCTGCATAGTCAAATAAATGGTATTCGAATACGCCGTACTCCCGGTTAATGGAGCTGTGTCACTTGGGTGATTCCAGCAGCGAAGCTTAAGTAGTTTTGTAAATGTTTAACTTGTTTAGGTTGGTTAATTAACTCTTCATGAAAAATCCCTGAGTTCTTAAGGAGTAGTTTTGGGTCCGTCCTGTCAAAATGTTTGCAAATAAAACTGCATCCACTCAAAGTAATAAACCAAATATATTCCCTTCCTTTGTTAATCCGTGCATGTAGTAAGTTAGAGTCCCTTTGGGGCTTGCTGAGCCGGTTGTTTGGCTCACGGCTTGCTTAATCCACTCTTTAGAGGATCAAGACAAAGGTGAAAGTCTCCCCGTCGGGGACGCCTCTGAGGATCGCTTCTTCGTCGAGGATCCGTAGCTTTAGGTCTTGGCCGCGCTCAAGCAGATCTTGGAGCTTGGTAATGTAAAATACTTTGGGCTTGCACGCCCCGCTGCTAAAAACTGGATGTTAATCCTTATGTGAAATATATGCTGATCATTTGTTGTAAGCATGCAATGGTATACTCTTACGCGATATTCTATAACTGTTCATACGTGAATAGTTATGGAATACCGTGTCTGTACGCGCCCCTGAAAACGGGGACGTTACAATCACTGTCTCCCGTCGCCCGCGCGCCCATGCTGCCATCTCATTCTCATCTCTGACTAACATGTCCCAAATCATTGTGGTCGCGTTAGGTGGCACGTAACGAACAGAAAGCTGCGGCAATGGTTTATCTCCAGACGAAAAGGCGCGATGAACTCTCTTCCTTTTGCTTTTTCAGCCATCTTCGTTTTCTATCTTCTTTCCGTAATTATTATTTATTAAATTAATAAATCATAACTAAAAATTATAAATTGTAACTAAAAAGAGAACATGCTGCATGGTCTCCATGCCAAGTTAGCATTCGAAAAGGCGCCTTTCAGCTATGGGCACACTGCACACCAGGTGGCCATCACCGTGGCATTCTGCTGGCTCTTCTCTCTTTTTGTCCCTTAATTTCTCTCTTTTTTTAAGATTTAAGAGCAGGTCGTTCAAACGGGTTAAACAGGATAGGTCCTTAATTAGGTTAGCTTTGGATAAATAAAAACGAATTCAAAGAATAAATAGGTTGTGTTACCTCATAAATAGAGTTAAGATAAGTTTAGAAATTTTGGGTTAAGATCGGATTGTAAACGGGTTCAACCCGTGGGGTGGCATTTAGATTTATACATAGGCTTGAACTATCATACTCAGTTATAGCATCCTATAAAAGCATGTAAGAGCCAACTGTACACATATGCCTGCTAATTTACACAGAGTAGCTCCCCTACACGCAGAGCTATTTATGACAAATTTCAATCGATTTCATAACACTTTTGTAATGTGAACGCGAGATTAAAATTTCAAATATCGAAGTTTTACGAAAGCTTCCTACAAAAACATGTGGGGTGCACATGTGCATTTAGCCCTACCAATTTGCATAGAGTAGCTCCCTTATACGCAGAATCATTTTCAATAAATTAATTGATTTCGTGAAAATTTTGTGGTGTTAACGTGATATTGAAATTCTAAATACCGAAGTTTTACGAAAACTTCTTATAAAAACATGTGGGGTCCACATGTGCGCCTAACCTGCCAATTTGCATAGAGTAACTTCCCTACACGCAGAATCATCTTCAATAAATTTTAATTGATTTCATAAAACTTTGTAGTGTGAACGCAAGGTTGAAATTCCAAATACTGAAGTTTTACGAAAACTTCCTATAAAAGTATGTGGGGCCAACATATGCGCCTAGTCTTGTCAATTTACATAAAATAGCTCCCATACATGCAGAATTATCTCTAATAAATTTTAAATGATTTTGAGAAACTTTTGTGGTGTGAATGTGAGGTTGAAATTCTAAATACCGAAATATTATGAAAGTTTCTATAAAAGCATGTTGGGTCCATATGTGCGTCTAGTCCCGACAATTTGCATAGAATAGGTCTTTACACGTAGAATCATCTCCAATAAATTTCAATTGATTTCATGAAACTTTTATAGTGTGAACGCGAGGTTAAAATTTCAAATACCGAAGTTTTACGAATAAGTGATAGGTTGGTAAATGGGTTAAGAAGTGTGTTGAACCCATGGGTTCGGGTTAGGTTCAGTTTAAGTGAAAGATAGTTTGGATTGAGTTGAGTTTAAGTAGAAAGTGGTTTGGGTTAGGTTAAATTTAAGTAAAAGGTGGTTTGGGTTTGGTAGGGTTATGAAAAATCTTTTGTAGGTTAGGTTAGGATGAAAAATTAGTTTTGTCTTATATGAGTTGAATTGATTTTTAATTAGATTTTAATCCATTAGCAGACCTACTTGCCATCCTCGCATTGCCTGTCTCATCTTCTGGTTGTGTAAAATGATTAGAATAAGCTTAGCAACCAACTAATTGGACGGATTTGCGATAATGTAAAACTATTTGCGGACAATAGTAATTTGGCTGCCGAAAATGATGATAATTGTGAACGAAATCTATATGGAGCTTATGCCGCGCGTGCAACGTTCAATCGTTCTTCTAAGAACGAAATATGTTCTGTTTACATGTTACAAATCCAGTCTACGGCCTCTTTTTGTTTTGTTTTTTTTCCTCTAAAAAAGATGATTTATTGGTTTCAATTCATTGTAGTCAATGAAAAGTCGCATCAGCTATAGATAAATCGAAGCAAATGCCAAGTCTATTGCAGTCTCAGCTATGCTATGCATTTCATTGGCTGTTACCTACCAGTTCGGAGTATAACGTATTCTGCTGCAAACTACTCACGTATTCCCGTAAAAAATACTGGGAACTTAGTCATCCCGGATAACTCATGAAGTATAAAAAAACTCGTATGGTGATTTCGCTCCTCAGCGTACTCTGCAGAGTATGAAGTATCGAGAATTTAGCCGTCCTAGGCAATTCTACGGAGTTAAAAAAAATCGAATGGTGATCTCGTGTCTCGGCGTACTATGTAGAGTATAAAGTATTGGGAATCTAGACGTCATGGGTAACTCTACGGAGTATAAAAAAAATCGTATGATGGCCTCACGCCCAGGTGTACTCTGCGGAGTACGAAGCGTCAGGAACTTAGTCATCCTGGGCAACTTTACAGTGTATAAAAAAATTGCACGGTGGCCTCACGCCCCGGTGTACTCTGCGGAGTATAAAGCACCGGAAACTTAGTCCTCCTAGGCAACTCTACAGAGTATAAAAAATCGCACGGTGGTCTCGCGCCCCTGCGTACTCTGTGGAGTATAAAGCACTAGGAACTTAGTCGTCCTGGGAAACTCTACGTAGTATAAAAAATCTTACGGCGACCTCGCGCCTCGGCATACTTTGCGGAGTACAAAGCGCCAGGAACTTAGCAGTCCTAGGCAACTCTACCATGCATGTAAGCTTCGCCTCGTCACCACCTTCGTCGACGTCATGTCCGAAGGGTGGGAGACCTTCATCTGACCACGTCGTGGTCATAGACTTTGTCCGACCACCTCACAGTCGTAGACTTCATCCGACCTACTCACGGTCATAAACTCTATCCAACCATGTCGTGGTCGGACACTTACACTGACTGCCTCGTGGTCAAGACTTTGTCCAACCACCTCGCAGTCAGGACATCGTCCGTACGCGTGTCAACTTTGTCTTGCCGTTGACTTCGTTAACCCCGAGTCCGAAGGGCGGGGGACAGACCGCACGCGCACGAGTCGTCATCTTCCCGCTGACTTCGTCGACTCCAAGTTTGAAGGCTATGTGGGAAGGAGCGTGTCTCTGCCGTGCTACTTCGTCTGACCACCTTGTGGTCGAGATTTCGTCTGACCATTGTGTGGTCATAGACACCTCGTCCAACCACCTCGTGGTCGTTGATGTTTTGTCTGACCGTTGCACGGTCGTGACTTCGTTCGACCACCTCGTGGTAATATAAGCTTCGTCCGACCACCTCGTGTTTGTAGACACTTCGTTCGACTATCTTGTGGTTGTAGACGCTCGTGCGCAGAAGTCTTCGGCTCGTCGCCAACTTTATTGACGAGTAGTCCAAAGGGTGGGACGGGCCTCACACGCGTCATTTTCGTCTCGTCGTTGACTTCGTCGATGTTAAATCTGAAGGGTGGGAGTGGCCCGCGCGCGCGTCAGTTCCATCTCACCGCTGATTTCGTCAACGTCCAGTCCAAAGGATGGGGGACAGCCCGCGCTCATGTTAATTCCGTCTCGCCGCCAACTTCGTCGACCCTAAGTCTGAAGGGTGCGGGATGGATCACGTGCGTCAGCTTTGTCTTGTCGCTACCTTTATCAACCCCGAGTCCAAAGTGTGGGAGTTGGGCCACATGCACGTCAGTTTCATCTCATCGCCGACTTCATCGATGTCAAGTCGAAGGGCGGGAGACCTCCGTCCGATCACGTAATGGTCGTAGATTTTGTCCAACCACCTCGTGGTTGTAGACTTCATCCGACCTACTCACGGTCATAAACTCTGTCTGACCACGTTGTGGTCGGACACTTACTCTAACCGTCTCATGGTCGTGACTTCATCCGATCACATCGTGGTCGTAGACGCTTCGTCTGACCAATTCGCTATTAGGATTTCATCCGACGCATTCATCAGCTTTGTCTCGCCGCCGACTTCGTTGACTCCGAGTCATCAACCCCGAGTCTGAAGGGTGCGGGATAGAACGCGCACCTTAGAGCATTGTTTTGTTGCTGCCTTCATCGACCACGAGTCCGAGGGGCAGGGCACGGACCGTGTGCGTCAGCTTCATCTCATCGCCACTTTCGTCGATGTCAAGTTCGAAGGGCAGGGGACCTTTGTCCGACCACCTCGCGAACGTAGAATTCATCCGACCACCTTATGGTCGTAGACTTCGTCCGACCTACTCATAGTCGTAAACTTTGTCTGACCACGTTGTGGTCGAATACTTACTTAGACCGCCTCGTGGTCATGACTTTGTCTGACCACCTCGTGGTCAAGACTTTGTCCGGCGTGTGTGTCAACTTTGTCTCACCGCTGACTTCATCGACCCCGAGTCCAAAAGGCGGGGGATGGACCGTACACGTTAACTTCGTCTTATCACCGTCTTCGTCGACATTAAGTCTGAAGGGCAGGGGACCTTTGTCTAACCACGTCATGGTCGTAGGCTTTGTCCGACCGCCTTGCGATAGTAGAATTTATCCGACCACCTCGTGGTCATAGACTTCGTCTGACCTACTTACGGTCGTAAACTCTGTCTGACCACATCATGGTCAAACACTTACTCCGACCACCTCATGATTGTGACTTTGTTTGACCACATCGTGGTCGTAGATGCTTTGTCCAACCACCTCATGGTCAGGACTTCGTCGATCCCGAGCCCGAAGGGCAAGGGATGGACCGTGTGTGTCAGCTTCATCTTGTGGCCGCCTTCATCAAAGTCAAGTCTGAAGGGCGGGGGACAGTCTGCACGTGCGTTAGTTCCATCTCACTGCCAACTTCATTGATGTCAAGTCCGAAGGGTGAGGCACGGCCTGCGCACGTGTAAGCTCCGTCTTGTTGGCAACTTCGTTGACCCGAGTCAGAAGCGTGCGGGACAGATCATGTGTGTCAGCTTTGTCTCGTCGCTGCCTTCATCTTCGTCGCACATGAGTTATCGTCTTCCTGCCGACTTCGTTGACTTTGCCCGACCACCTCGTGGTTGTAGACTTTGTCTGACCTACTCACAAATGTAAACTCTGTCTAACCACGTCATAGTCGGGCACTTACTCCGATCGCCTCGTGGTCATGACTTTGTCTGACCAATTCATGGCCAAAACTTCGTCCGGTGCGCGTGTCAGCTTTGTCTCACCGTAGACTTCGTTGACCCCGAGTCCGAAGGGTGCAGGACGGAATGCGCGCCTCAAAGATTCATCTCGTCGCCGCCTTCATCGATCGTGACTCCAAAGGTGAGGGACGTGCCGTGCGTCGAGGTCTTTGTCTCGTCGCTAACTTCGTCGACCTTGAGTTCGAAGGACCGGGGATGGACCGCACACGTCAGCTTCGTCTCAGCGTCGACTTCATCGACCCCGAGTCTGAAGGGCAAGGGATGGGCCGCGTGCGTCAGCCTCGTCTCGCTGCCGCCTTTGTCGACCCCAAGTCTGAAGGGTGAGGGACGGACCACGCGTGCATGAGTCGTCGTCTTGCTGCCGACTTCATCAACTCCAAGTCCCGAAGGCTGTGCAGGATGGAGTGCGTCTCCACCGTCAACTTTGAGACTTCGTCCGACCGCCTTGTGGTCATAGATGCTTCGTTCAACAGCCTCACGGTCGTAGACGTAGTCGTTAGGACTTCGTCCGACCACTCGTGCTCGGGAATTCATCGACACTTCCTTCGACCACTTCGGGGCCACGACTTTGTCCATACCTGTGACCATCACGTGGTCGCACCTTCGGCGACCATATCACGAGCGGCATCGTCGTCAAGCCTTCTCTAACTATGTCGGAGGCACCAACTCGATGGGGCACCTGGCCTTTCGGCGTGGGACTTCAGCGTCCGTGTTTACGAGCCGTCTGAGGTTGGGGCACAATCTACGCGCGTCGGCCCGGCTTCTATCGGGAGATGCCACAATCGTTAAGATCGGTCAAACAATCTTGCTCTAGGAGGTTTATACCGTTCACATCCCCAGGGATTGGGAGTTAGCAGCTGCATCAGCTCGCCCATCGGCACCTGTGTGCTTACTTTCAGGGGATGGGGGTCGATGCCAGTTTGGGCCAATTGTTCACGTCTGCTCACCCATCGAGACCTCTGCGCTTACTGTTGGGGGGGTACTATTGTAGGTGTGACCCAACCCCCTGTAGCGGGGCTTTACAACTGATCTAATATGGAATAGACCTAATAGTGTATAGGAATATACCAATATACCCTCACCTTTTGTAATTATCAATGGGTAGGATGGGAAATTCTCATCCTACCCTATTCATGTATGTAAACCCCTAAGAGGGGTATAAGAAAGGAGAATCCACTTATTTTATACACGAATATTTTCTCCTGTCGTTGGCTCTTATTAGCTAGTCCTCTTCTTTACTGTTTGATCAGTAACCACAACAACATAGATTCAAATCACGAAAATTCATACAAGTTGTTAGCAAGAGAGTAGAGTGGCACGCCTTGCGCTCCGTTATGACCAGTTGGTACAACAAATTGATCATATTGCACCGTTGCCTAATTTTAGATGGACAAACTTTCCATTTTTGCATGACACATAGTCTGACCTCCAAATTTCATGACAAAAAGAAGGGACATTCGATGACTTCCATCCATCATCTGGAATCCCCACCGTCCCGAATCGACACGGATCTAAATTTTTGTTAGGTCTATGCCCCCGCAGGCCGCAGCAGTTGACTGTCCACTCCTTTCTCCCTTCCTTTCCCACACCGTCGCGAAGTTCTTGCCCGCATCGCGTCTCTGATCCCTCTGCCGCCCCATCGATTAGTACTCATACGCCTTGAATTCCATCTGCTCCTGCTTTTAATGGGCTTTCCCTCCCTCCGACATGGCCGGCGATACCCGCACCCGCGCCACCGGTGACCCCTCCGCCTACGCCGCCGTCGCCGTCGCACCCGGGGGTGGCCTCGGCCTCGGCCCCTCCAGCCTCCTCCTCCACTCGCCCTTATAGCCCGCAAAGGGGGGCCAGATATGGCCGCCGTGTTCTTCCACCACGTCGTCGGCGACCTCACCGTCGGCAAGCCGGAGATTGCCGAGCTGCACGACACGGACACGCTCGACGCCGCCGCGCGGGCCATCGCCGCCAGCCCAGAGGGCGCCGTGCCCGTCTGGCGCAAGCGGGTGTCGCCCGACGAGCCGCCTTCCGGAGCCAGGTTCCTGGGGATGATCTCCGCGCTCGACATCGCCGCGTTCGTGGCCGGTGTCGGTCCCGGCGCTGGCGATCGTGCCATGCGCGCCGTGGTCGGCGAGGTCGTGCAGTCTAACCCCGGGCTGCTCAGGGAGGTCGATCCCGGCACGAGGTAAGCTCTCCGCCGTTGTTTCTTGATGTCTCTTCTATCATGCCGCGCCAACCTGGCCAGAAAGTTCGGTTTTTGGTCGGTGTTTCGATTGATCCGCCACCCAAGATTGGTTTTTTAGCATGATTCTCAGTGCCTAATTTCTAATTGTGGCTTGGCAGTGTTGAATTGATCGAGAAGTGTGTGTGCGACTGTGCGTGCTTCGATATGTTTTGATTGATCCGTGAGCGCAGTGGAATCTTTCCAGTTTCTGGCTGCTAAATTGTGTTCTCAACTTGTACTTTTGATATGTTATCTAGGCATTTCTTTTTACTGATTTTATGTCGTTGGTGGTAGTAATTCTAGTTTATGCACTGTGGTTACTGGTTGGTGATCTTTGTCTTTTACGTGTCTGTGTGGTTTGATCTTTGGAGAAAGACGTGCGTACAGAGTTACTAGTATTTCTAGGTCCATCCAAGTCTGAGATCACATGGGTTTGTGGTTAATTGCTTACTGAAGCTGGATATGCTGCTGTTGTTGAATGCAAATGCTAATTGCTTACTGAATCTGCCTACCTTGCGCTTGTTATCATAGATAGTGAAACTGAAATGCTACGCACAGTTAATCCTTATTGATCCAAGGAAATATATATACATGGTCATAAGGCCTTATTATAACAACATCCCTATCATGGGGTATTTTTTCAAAGGTACACATGTCTTTATGTCTTATTAGGGCCTTTTGGCCTAGCAGGCCAAATGGATACTGGTGGGGGCCATCCCCATAACTGGAGCCTCTCATGGTAAAAGATTTCTTCTTGAGCAGGCCAAGACCATGCTGCATACGCCTTTTGGCCGCCCTCCGTCCTTTCGGCCTGGTAAGGAGTTGGCACATGCATTTGGTCTTGTTGCCTGTGGTCGTGCGCGGTTGCTATATTGAGGACACACGTGCACTTGTGGTTGGCGCGTCATGCGTCGTCTTGTCATGTGGCGTAATTTCCCGAGGGATGCTCGAAAAAGGTGCTTCACCTTTAAGACCCCGCTCCCCTGACGAAACGCCGCCCCACTTGTTGTTCGTTTTGTGTGCGCTATTTGGTGGTGGATCGCTGACGATTTGCTCTGTAGCAGCCACGCCCGCTATCCCCGCTCCTTCAACCATGTCGTCGGCGCCCTGCCTGCAAGCGTGCCAACCACCGTCACCCTTCGTTTTTGTTGAATGGCTTGTGGCTACGATCAGCGTCCTCGCCGCACCACCGCAGACGCTTCGTCGAGCCGCAGTGGCGTGTCCAGCCGCCGAAGCTCCTCGGTGACCGAGGTGGAGTACGACCTGGTTGACCGCGATCCATCGGCGGCCAATAGGCGATGGAAAGCGGCGAAGAGGGTGAACAGCATGTGCACGAACATGCTAGGGCAGAGTCTGGCAACCGAAGAGCTGATTTGGTCTCTGGTGTGCGACGGGAAGATCTCAAACCGTGGCGCGGTCCGTCTGCCCTCGACCGGTGAGACAGAACCCCACCCGACGAAGTCGGAGATAGTCGTGTTCGCCGCTTACTTCGACGTTCAGCAGCGATGTTCGTCGGTGAGGTCCTTCAGGTGTATGGGTTGGAGCTGGCGCAGCTGACCCCCAATGCCATCGTTCGGTTGGCGGTGTACTGCTGGGCTTCGCAGGCAGAGATGGTGTGGCCGAGCTCGGCGCTGTTCGCATTTCTGCACGACGCTCGGTGTCAGCTGAAGAAGCTCGCGGAGGGCGAATATTCCAATTTGGGAAGCGTCAACTTCGTGCTTCGATTTGTGTGTATGAAGCTATTTCCAGCGAATGCGACACGGACGAAGTGGGAGCCAAGCTGGATGCGGCCGTGGTTCTACCAAAAGGTGGAGGGTGGCAACAGTATGGGGTGATCAGGGCACCTGATGGAGTTCAACATGTCTCCATCGGTGATCCTCGACCGCGACGACGAGCATCGCGCGCGGAGGCTTGTGGTGGTCGCCCTTCGATTCAACATGCGGGATCTTGCGGAAGAGTACTATGTGTTCGGTGTGTCCCCGCTGATGCGTCCGTGTCATGTTCAATCCTGCCCCGCTCGTGATGACGGCCTCGACCATACCATTGCCTTGTTGCTGAGGCCAACCGACCCAAGTAGGCATTTGGTCGTAACCACCGCTTACCTCGATTATATAGGTCGCTTGTGATTCCGTCTTGTATTCATGGCAGGTTTCACCCTCGAAGACATCGAGTGTGTTGCGACTGTCTTTCTGGGGCCATATACAGCAAAGGAGCACAACCTTCGAGAGTCAGTGACGGCAAATAGCTGCCGGGTTAACCCTCGGCATCCCCGTGCCAGAGTGTGCCGTTCCCAGCATTAGTCGGCCCTATGTCCGTGAGGGCGACGATGGGGAGGCACACCTTTTGCGTCGAAGACCTCACTCTCCCATTGTTGCGCCACCGCTGTGCGAGGTGCCTCCTTCGGGCGAGCCCGATGAGCCCGAGGAGACCGCTGTAGGTACTGACTCGGAGTCGGGTGACTACGTGAACTTAGACCTCGAGGCCGAGGCGGAGCATGGCGCAGGTGGTGTCGGCAGCATCTTCATCACAAGCCCCGTAGAGGGCCTAGTTGCCAGGGCCTGCGGCACGGGCGGCCCCGAGCCTGCTGCGGGGCGCGAGGTCCCGGATGCCCTCGAGGGCGTAGCTTCGCCGTTGGCTGTCTGCCAGACACCTCCGGAGACTCCAGTCTGCCAGTCGTCTCCAGGTACTCATGCAACAAAGCGTGGTCGAGAGGATGTAATGCTATCGTCACCCATTCGGGAGGTGTCCCCGAAGACCGGAGCAGCAAAGCGTGGTTGGACGTCTTCTCTCGTACCCGCGGATTTTGGGTTCCAAGTGGCGCCGACGGCGCTGGTGGGGGACTCAGACTCCGACATGGACTTTGGTGGTGCTGAATTAGGGTGCGGTGTCGGCGATGGTTACGAAGTAGGGTGCGGTGCCGGCGGTGGTTGCGAAGTAGGGTGCAGTGCTGGCGGTGGCGCCACCTCCTAACCTGCGTCCCCCGGTCGAGCCGAAGGTATGACAAACTCATTCTCCTCTTGCAATTTCGCGAGGCTTTTCCCACTTTGCTCCCTGACACTGTCCTCAGCGTCAGCAGGCCCCTGGTCCCCGGGGTGTGCACAGGGCTCTAGCAGCGGAATCGGTCGTGGCCCGGCTGGCGTTACCGTCGCGGACATGTCTTCAGGTCCGAACATCCTCGAGGCCACTGGCTTGGAATTGCGGCGGCTCGTTGTGGTGGACTTTGTGCCTCGTCCTGAGGCGCTGAGGGCTTTCCAGGGGCGCTCTTTCTTCGTGCAGCTCGAAGCTCCTAGAGAGCGCCCTCGAGGCCACGGAGATGAAGGTACTGTAAGTGAGTACAGTAGCCCACTTTTGCAGTTCGATTGCTGAGACGGGATTGGCATGCAGGCCCTTGCCTTTGCTCATGTTGTCCAAGCTACGAGGCACCGAGAGCGGAACGCTTTATAGGAGCGACTAGCTGCCGTGGAGGCAGAGGTCATTTCTGCTTGCTGCTTTGCCGAGGATGCGGTTGCTTCTACAGCGGTGAAGGACGAACACATTCAGTTCCTAGAGACAGAGGGCATGAAGGCCATCACCGAGGCGCACGCCTTGGTGGAGCAAGGATGACGGGTGATCGCCGCAGAATGCGAGGAGCTACTACGGCAAATCTCCATGCTGGAGGAGAGGGGCCGAGTGGCATTGGAGCTAGCGGCAAGGGACCACCTATTGGGCGATGCCTTGTCAGCGACGTGGGAGTCGCTAGAGTCATTGGAGAGTACCCTAGCCGACCTCACGGTCGTAGTCCCTCCCCAGTCGCATGGACCCGCATACCTACTCTGCAGCCTTCGGAGGATCAGAGAAGCTTCGTCGCTTGCTCTGAGTGCCACACGTGCGGGAACCACTATTCACTTGCAACCAACCAGATGCTTCTCAGTTTACTTCACCTCTAGGGCTGCTTGCACTTGGGCGACCTGGCTAACCCCTGCTTCGACTTGCCTGCGGGAAACACGACAATGGCCGATGCATTGTACGTAGTCCACCAGTCCGTCTGTGCCTTCCACCACCAGATCTGGGAGTATATCGGCGAGGTTGTGGCGAAGGTTGCCCTGAAGCGTACACTGGGTGCGAAGGTGGATCTCGGCAATTGGCTGGGCGTGTGCCTCGACGGGATGAAGATGACGGGTCAGCGTCAAACATCCCAGCCGATCGGCAGGTGTGATACCGAGGCCTTCCGCCTTTGTATGTAGTGGTTTGCGTGTGTGGTCATCCGCGGTTGTGAATACGGCGATGGGTGTGAGCATGATGTAACCGTCATTTTGCAATGAAAAGTGTGGGGTGTCTATGCCATGGCCTTATATTGATGTTTCCCTGGCGAGCAGGTACTCAAGGATGACCGTCCCCTTGTGTCGGATAACGTGGTTCAGCGTCGGCTGCGACACTAGGGATGGGCGGAGGAATTGCTACGGTTCTGGGCCGAGAGGGCCCGCAGGAGTGACCCCTTTGTCCAGGAGTACATAAAGGTAGAACCTTCGGACGGGCAGTAGCATGAGGGCAGCCCACCTCCATTATCGTGTTGTCAAGTGTTGTATAATTGTAGCAATTGATGAAAACATTGTTTGAAGTGTTGTGTACCATGACGACCCCCGGATGCCTCGGGTTAGTGAGTATAACGTGGTCGTGGAGCATCTAGCACAATAGGGTGATCATACGAGTCGACGACCATGAGGTGGTCAGACAGGCATCTACGACCACAAGGTGTCCTGATGACGAGACGGTTGGACAAAGAAGTGGTAGGAAGTCATGATCACAAGGTGGTCGAACGAGCATCTACGACCACGAAGTGGTCGGAGAAGCGCGCTCTTCGCCCCCCCATCCTTCGGACGAGCATCGACGAAGTCAGCGACAACATGAAGTCTGAAAGAGCGTGCTCCATCCCCCCACCCTTCAGACGATGTTGACGAAGTCGGCGGTGGGGCAAAGTCCGCAAGAGCGCGCTCCATCCCCCACCCTTTGGACTGGTGTCGACAAAGTCGGTGGTGGGGCGAAGTCCGCAAAAGCGCGCTCCGTCCCCCACCCTTGGACGGGCGTCGACGAAGTTGGCAACGGGACGAAGTCCAGAAACCAGTGCTCCGTCGCACACCCTTTAGACTAGCGTCGACGAAGTCGGTGGTGGGACGAAGTTTGAAAAAGCCCGTTCCGTACCCCACCCTTCGGACGGGCATCGATGAAGTCTAAAAATACGCGCTCTGTCCCCCACCCTTTGGATGGGTGTCGACGAAGTCGGCGGTGGGACGGAAGTCCGCAAAAGTGCGCTCCGTCCCCTACCCTTCTGACGGGCATCGACGAAGTCGATGGCGGGACGGAAGTCTGCAAAAGCGTGCTCCGTCCCCCACCCTTCGGACGAGCGTAAACGCACGCTCTGTCCCACACCGTTTGAACGGATGTCGACAAAGTCGGCACCGAGACGAAGTCCGGAAATGCCCGCTCCGTCCCACAACCTTCGGACGGGCGTTGACGAAGTCGGCGATGGGAGAAATGCACGCTCCGTCCCCCACCCTTCGGACGGGCGTTGACGAAGTCGGCGGCGGGATGAAGCCAGCAAAAGCGCGCTCCGTCCCACTGCTCCGTGTAGTTCGCTGGAGGCTTTTGGAGTTCGCACTATGATCTATACTCCGCAGAGTTCGCGCGGAGGCTATGGACTCCGCGTAGTGATTTAGGCTCTGCAAAGCTTGTGCGGAGGTTATCGGCTCCGTGCAGTGATTTTATACTCGTAGAGTTCGTGCGGAGGCTATCGGCTCCGCGCGGTGATTTATACTTTGCAGAGTTGGCGCGGAGGCTATGCATTCCGCGCAGTGATTTAGGCTCTGCAAAGCTGGCGCGGAGGCTATGGACTCCCGCAATGATTTATATCCCGAAGAGTTCGCGCGAAGGTTATGGACTCCGTGCGGTGATTTATACTTCGCAGAGTTTGCGCGGAGACTATAGGCTCCGCGCGGTGATTTATACTCCGAAGAGTTCATTCGAGTATTGACCAAATCACTGTTGCTACAGTACTCGGAAGAGTATGGTTCACCCCAAACACTGCAGCTCCCAAGTACATATTCTACCAATTCACTGTAGCTTCGACCATACCAAAATCCTGTAGCTTCGGTCGCTCCTTACTCAAAAAATCCTCGATGACATTGCTCGAACGCCGTCTGATCCTCCGATGCTACTCGGACGTCGTTCGATCCTCCGATGCCACTCGAACACCGTCCGTTCCTCCGATGACACTCGAATGCTGTCCGATACTACAATGCCACTCGAACGTCGTCCGATGCCTTAGTTCCACTCGAACGCCGTCAGATGCTCCAATGTTACTCGAACTGGTCCGAAACTACTCGAACGTTGATTAAAGCCACTCGGATTCGAAACTTTCGATTGTGATCGACTGAAACTTTCACAAACGCAAATTCTTATGAAACCCAAGTGTCACTTATTTATCATCACTATATTCACAACCATAATCTAACAGAAAATTAATGCTTTGATGTTGCTTGCTTGCTTCTTTGTGATGAGCTGATATCTTCCATTTGTGTGTTCAGTAAGTTACATTTTTAGGGGGAAATGCATGTGTGTAATAATGGAAGTGAATAGATTTTTTGTAGTAATAGCTCGACAGCGGTACCAAGTACTTGGTACCCCAATGTCCTGGTGCTGAGCTGAGCAAATATTCTTCATGAAACATAGAATAGCAGTTTCATGTTGCAAAATGATGATCTAATCAATCCTATTTTAGCCTCTCATTGTTTTTCAAAACTTAAACATGCCAGATGGATTTCACGTGGCACAGAACTTGTCCTGATTGTGTTGTAGTAAGAGGAACAAAGTGGGGACATGATTCCATTTGGCAATGTAATGTCAGAATCAGAAGGTAACAATCTATATGGAAGCTGTACAAACTTTTAATGGATTCATGAGTCTAAGACAATAATTTAAATGCATGAGATGAGCCCACACATGAAACATGCAAGGCAGTACAATCATGTCTCGAAATGATTTGGAAAGACTGAGTAGTGAGCTATGGTCATATTCTTGCAGTTGATAACGAAGTTCGACAGCAAATAGCTGTCTGAAATGCAAGTAAATTTGGCCTGCATTGGCGGTGATGTTTCATCTGTTTTGGAAAACATACTATGTTGTGTCCACTTACCATACTTCACTGCATCTTCACCTGTTATTTAAATAAGTGTTACTGTTTTGTTGTCTTTCAAGGTTGATCGATGCACTGGAGTTGATGAGGCAAGGAGTGAAGCGCTTCCTTGTTCGCAAGAGTGGCACTTGGACAGGCTTCACCAAGCGGTTTTCAGCGGTTTACAGCGGGAAATGGCTGAAGAATATGGAATCCACATCTCCAAGCTCAGCTAGCAGCAGTAGGCAGCTGTCCTCATCTACCTGTTCCGTGGAGAAGTTTTGCTGTCTATCAAGGGAAGACATTCTCCGGTTCCTAATTGGATGCCTCGGTGCTCTCGCACCCATCCCACTGTCACCAATCTCTTCCCTTGGAGCCATAAATCCAAACTACTGTCATGTAGAAGCATCTGCACCAGCCATGGAAGCAATTCAGAAGATCCCTCAAGACCCATGCGCCGTAGCTGTAGTTGAGACGACACCAGACGGAATTCGGAAGATAATAGGAGACATCTCTGCCTACAAGCTGTTGAAGTGTGACTATGTTGCAGCTGCATGGGCACTGGCAAACCTATCGGCAGGGCAGTTTGTCATCGGCTTTGACGAGAACGGATCGACGCCTATCTCATCCATCCCAGAACCTCCCATCAGCTCATCGCCGGTGGAAGAGATCGGGTCCGGGCGCTCGCCCAGGGCCAAGAAGTTCAGCAGCAGGAGCATCGGGTTCCTGAACAGCCAGGCGAACCAGATGGCGTTTGGGCGGATGAGGAGCATGTACCGGGGCAGAAGCACGCCGCTGACTTGCAAGAGCACGAGCTCCCTCGCGGCGGTCATGGCGCAGATGCTGTCCCACCGGGCCACGCATGTGTGGGTGACGGACGCAGCGTCGGAGGACGACGGCGTCTTCGTCGGCGTGGTGGGGTACACCGACATCTTCAACGCCGTCACCAAGAGCGCTTGCCCGACGACATCTTGATGCAGAGCAACATGCATGCTCAGTATGGTGATCTGCCCCGGTGCGTGTCGTGGACTGTACACTGTATACTCGGTTGCTTTGTTGGGTTTTTGCCTTTTGAGAGTTCAGAGTTTTTGGTCAGCATGGGACTAAACTGGAAACTGGATGTTATATCGTTTATTCGTTGTGTATGGGTGTAATAAGGCAGACTCGGGCATTTGCTTGGGAATCTATTGATCATTTGTATGCTCCTTGCTCCTTCGTTTTTATATGTGTTCTTAGGCTTTTTTTTAAGGAGGTTGTGTTCTTATGCTTGTTTTTTTAGATTACAAATGCACACTCACGTACACCACACGTGTGTGCGTACTACCGAAACATATATTAGAACTCAAACCGGGTTTAGAGGTCGCCGAATAAATCCTAAATCTATCCGGTAACTTACAGAAGATAGACACAAGTTTTTTAATTAAACACGCATACATATATAAGACGAAACACCTATTGCCCGATCCAGAGATCAAACCTGAACGGATAGTTCGTACGACGGTGAAGCTCGCAAACCGAGCAAAAGCTCGGTCTCCTCATGCTTGTGGTCACCATTTCATGGGCTTTGCTTACATCCAAGTCGGTCGAGAGAGTTAGGTCCCGTTTGGCACGGCTCCACTTCACAAGTGGAGTTGTTTTTTTTCTTCATAAGTGGAGCCGGGTGAAGCTACTTTTTTCAGTTCCTTGGGTGAAGCTACTTTTGTCTCAGCAGGTTTTAAGGAACTCCTTGGGTGGAGCTATTTTGCTTTACCCCGTTTGAAACAAAAACAGCTCCAAGGAGCTGATGGTGGAGCTGTGCCAAACGAGGCCTTACTTGGGCTGTTATTCTCGTTGGGCTGCACACGTGAGGACGAATTAACGAGCCGCGATGGTGGCTTTGCTCGGCCTATGAAGCCTTAGGCCGTCGGTGGAACATTTAGTCCTTTCTTTGGATGTATCTTCAACTGCGAGCCTTTTATTCTGAATTTCTGATCGAAATTATCGTATGGTTCCTAATCGGCTGGGAGACATGTCGAGGTAATATATCAGGTGCGATCATCTTTACCGTGTAATCTAGATTTTCTTTCGGCACCACATCAACATAATTTTTTTTATGATGTATTGTATGGAGTGGGTATAGCACCTTTGAAATTCCGACTTCAAACTCAAAGTCTGTCGTAAGAAACAAGAAAAAAAAAGATAATTTACTGTGGATAGAAGCATTTGTCCTTTTCTTTTCCTTTTTTCTTTTGACATAACATGTCTCAGGAGATCCTCACCATTTTTGTTACTCTTAACACATAATAAATTTGAGCTTGAAATTTCATTATACATAGATATATTGAGTGGTACGTGTAAAATTCTTTTTATGAATTTTTCATGTTGCTTTAGTTCTCCGACCGAACGCACGATTACGTAGAACGGATTGCACTCGTATGTCTACGACGAGGTTGATGGCCCTCGGCGTGTGCCTCCGGCTTGCTGGCGCCCGGATCTGGGTGGAGTCACGTCCGGCGGCGGTGATGTGGCCCGGCTCTGTGAGGGTCGCCGGAACCCGGCTTGGAGGCGATGGAGGAGGAAGGCGAGAGCGAGGTGGGGTCGGAAGAGTCCGTGGCGGCCAGCAGCGTCGAGGGAAGGGTGGCTCTGCAGGGTTGTTGGTGCTCTCCACGGGGAGGCTGCAGAACTCTTGAAGGAGTCGCTGCATCGGGAGCAGGAACCTGGAGCCGCGCAGGTGCCAGGCGCCCTGCATCCACGCCGCCGGCGCCGGTTGCTTGTGCTGCCGTGGCGCGCCGCCGCCGATCTGGTGGTGCAGCATCAGAGACGTCGTGGCCTCCGCCGACCTGTGGAGCGACAGGGACAAGGGCGCCTAGCTCTTTTGCCTGTGCTGCTGCTCGCCAAGAACGAGCTGGATGGTAGACGAGCCGTCGTCGTCGACGAGCGCGGCTTTGTTCTGCGCAAGCGCCGTGGCCGGCACGAGCCCAATGGACGGAGAGGGTGGGCGCGCTGGAACGCGTGGAGGAGGCCATTCGGCGATGGCGGTAATGGCCGGGAGGCGGTAGGTTGTGGCTGCTGGGTTGCCCAGGGATCCTTGGCTCGACGTTGCTCGAGCGGGAAGCGGCTCGTCGTGGAGGTCAAGGATGGCTATGTCATGGCCTTGAGGCGTGTAGAACCCTGGTGTGATGGTGGCGGTCTTTTTTGTGTGTGTAGTGCATGGATTGCTGTGGAGGTGCTGGCGAAAGCCGTGCCGGTGTTCCTACCGGTCTCGACAACTATGACGCCTTTGGACGCCATTTTCCTTCCTGAAGGGTTGTCATGGCACTCCATAGCCCTCATGTACTCTATTCTCCAGGCGAAAGCCTTGTCTCGATGAGGCGGGCGGCGTCGGCGACCCTCATCGCTTCTTTGGGGACGTCGCCTTGGAGGTTTCTTTGCGCAAAGTAGACCGGAGTTTGGGTGGTTCAGTTGGAGGAGGTTAGGGGCTTTGTTGAAAGCAAGGATGAAGAAGTGTTGAAGCTTAGTCTTTCTAGCGTTTTCATAGTCCTTAAGTGCTTTTTCTTGTTGTCGTGTACTTCTCAGTGTTGAGACTTTGAGCCTAAGAGCTCGTGTATCTTTTGGCTGTGTATATCCCAAGTGGATATAGAGGCCAGATATTATATCCTTTATCTAAAATGTCGCGGCAATCAAGTTCCCGTTCAGGAGCTAGTGCCAATACCTATTGTTGGATATTGGAGGATCATTGGGTAATTTCTCATTTGAGAAAAGAAAAAGGAAAAAAAGGAAAAGAGAGCCTGCTTGTCAGATGGAGAGAGGGAGGAGATAAGGCAGCCTCGGGTGCTCCTTTTCTCTCGGCGGCACGACTCGTGGGTGCCCTCTCTTTTGGCTGTTCTTCTGGCTGGTGACTCAGGCGACGAATGAAGAGGTGGCGATAGGAGAGGCGGCATCGGAGGAGCGGGCTAGCACGGGCTCCTCGGAGCCAGCAGTTCACAACCACAACGCTGCAATCGTTGCCTCCTCTATATAAGCTACCTCCTCTTCTCATTTAGGTATCCTCTTCAGATCCAGCGATAATTCTTCTTTAGTTTTCTTCCTTATGATCTTCGAGTTTGGGGAGGCTTGGAGCTTCTACACCATCTCCACTTGGAGATCTCTTCTTTGGTTTCCTGTGTGTGCCCTGTCATCTGGTGGGGATTTGAAGGGTAACTTGGAGGTGAATAATTGATTTGGGGGGAGGAAGAAGGTCCTGATCACCTTGTGCTGCTCTTGAGTGCACTCGGCCAGTGCGCTTTGGTGGTTTTGTGCGGTATTACCTGTAAATCATTTTCGTGTTTTGGTGTGTCCTAAATTATAAAAGTGGGCACTGTATCTCCATCAACCCTTATCTGGTGATTCGCGGCACAGCGAGGCAATTGGTTTTCTGGGACAACGCTTTTGGTGTGCCTTGCCTGGTTCTTCTTGGTGGCTTTGAGTACCGACCGCTCCGTGAGTATTCTGATTTTTGATTTTGCGCATCACTGTGCATACTAGTTAAGTTTCTGAGATAGATCTTGAGACTAGTACCGGGAGATATTGCTTGGTGATTTATGTGTGTTCGGCTAATGCTCAATGAAGATTTAGATTCATATTTGGAATTGAATACAACAATTTATTATAAATTGATTTTGAGCTAGTAGATTACTTGCTGTCGGTTGTTGTTTTCATACATACATAATTGTCAGTTCGCTGAACTATTTATTCAGTTTGTTCATGTGATCTCAAGTCTTTTTCCCCGTTCATTGTGACTCATACTAGCGTTTGTTATACACCGATGTTAGTTGATATCTTGAGTTAGGGATCAATTCCATATTATCTAGTGAATTTAGACTTGATAGATTGGTTTAACCAAATAATAATAAGGCCTGCAAGTTTTGTTTGAGCTCAAAATCTAATTTATTTTAGAGAATTGTTGTATTTAATCTGTGAATTGAACTAACTCAAGTGGCGAGGATGCCAAGATTTATCTTGAGCAGCCTGACATCTGAGAGCCATAATCTAACATCAAAATCCAAGCAATATGCTGATTTTATGTGCTGTGTTGTCCCTTCTCATAAGCATGTTATTTTGTGTAATTGACATGAAAGATCTACTTGCTTATATGTTGATTATGTCAATTAAAGGCTGGTGGAATTACGCTTTTAATTCTATTATAGCTGTTGGAATTAAACGTGAAAAGTTGCTACAACTGCATAATTTACAATGCCTATCAATGCCCAAGAGCTTGAGTTAAGCAGCTTGAGGTGGCACATCAGCCCGTGCATTCACACCTTCATGATTTATGATTTCTCTTAAACAAATAAATAAGATGGTTTTTATGTTACCATTTCGAATCGGTTTATTGAGATAATATTTTTAAAGTGACTTATCGGTATTTGGTATATTCACATAAATACTTATGATAAAATAAAAAAACATAAATCATATTTTTAAACGATAAAGCAAGGATGAAGAGAACCCACAGACAAGACGAGGAGTGTACACTTGGCAGCCGGAGCCGGAGCACCCGTGTCCTACATGCGCGAACACATGCACTGCACCTGCAAAGCGCGTGCATGCATGCATGCATGCTGCTGATGCCAACCAGCCGGCCGGAAGGAAGGAATCGAATCATTCTCGCCTCCGTCCCCGTCCGCGCCTCGGTATCATCGACCACCCCCGGCCAGTTCTCGCAGCCCCTCTCCAACCAAGGATTTTCACGGCGAAAGCATATGCCTCCCCCCCTGCGCTTCCGCGGCCACGTATATGCCGCAGGCCAGGGTGAGAAGGGTTGCGGCCGCCGAACACTTGTCGCCTCGTGTCCCTCGCTGGCAGCCTCGCGCCACGCCGACGCCAATTGTCGCCTGGACGCGCGCGACAGCGTTCGTGCGTGCGCCGACCAACGGAACGTACGTACGCAATCTTGGCGGCGCGCTGCTTGCCACCAACCACGTACGCGGCGTGCCCGCGTTGGAGTGGGTGAAGTGAAACGCGCCGTGGCCCGTGGGAGAGCACTGGAGAAGGGGTAATGTGAAATACAAGTACTGGTAGATTAGGAGCCCGTTTATTTAGGCTGAAATTTAATGATTTATAACTGAAATTATATTGTAATCTATTGAAATTGTATTGTAACTGATGATGGCTTATTTTGACACAATCAAATTTAAAAAAAATTAAAAATAGGTTAGCCCCATCACGTGTAATGCAAACGAATACAGAAAAAAGAACCGGAAAAAAATCTCAAGAAAAAAACCGAAAAACCAGAAAAAGATGAATTTTAAGAATAGTAAAAAATAAGCCAGAAGCCAGAAGTTTGAGCTGAAATAAACGGGGCTTCCGCCGTTGCCCTTCCAACATTTATGTACCTGTTATTTTAGGCCATCACTTATAGTTATAATTCATTAGTTTAACAAACAATCAAACAACGATTGCTGAGAGAAGTTAAAAAAATGAGTCAATAAAAAGTAAAAAGGAATAGGGCCATAGGCGGCTATCTTCAGAAGTCTCCTAGTTAAACTGAGACATGATGCTTGTCTTCACATATTTTTGGTGTTGCTCTAAGTGGCTTTTAAGTCGTGGTTTCTGGATGTGACTGTTGATTTTTAGCTAAAAGTACACTGTAGCGACTTTTAGCTTTTTCTAAATTATTCAATTAAAAAATTAAAATAAAAAACGTTATATCATTATAGCTAATATAAAGGAAAAAAGCAAAAAAGCCGAAACAAGCTAAAAAACCCCAAAAAAATCAAAATTAAAAATCGACACGTTCTAAATGATTTCTAGCTCTGAAAGTTAGAAGATAGAAGCTAAACTATTTAGAGCAAGGCCTTTATGATCTAGCGGTCTCTGCATATCTTCTCCTGGCTACCCACCACTCAATTACTGCATTATTGTGATAGCTAGAACAGCGACACGGAGTGGTGCGATTTGGACTAAACGGAGAATACAAATACCCCTTTTGAAAAAAACAAAGATGCACGTTTTTTACTTCGTAGAAAAGGAGGTTAGACTCTTCGCTAAGAAAAGAACAATTTGACTGCCCAAGAGTCGGGTACCGATCTACACAAAGGGAGCGAGGGGAAAAAATAAATCAGGGGGGCAGATCAGTAAAAACGAGAGATAAGAAGGGAGAGAAAGAGACATAAATAACGGGCCCGAGCGAGCCGGGTGGCATCCAGCACTCCGCTTTCGTGGCTCTGGTAAGCGCGCAGAGCAGCTATCGCTCGCTCCCAACTCCGCCGAAACAGAAAACCTGAGGCGGAGATCGCGCGAGGCCACACCATCTCTCTCTCTCTCTCTCTTCCTCGCCACCACACATCAATCTCGCTCCTCAACTGACGAGCAGTCCACCGCCACCTCCACTCCCGTAAAACTGACTCCTTGGCGGCGCGCGCCTCCCCCGACGATGGCCTCCAGGATGGCGCTCCGTCCCCACGACGTCACCCTCTGCCTCTCCCCTCCCCTCGCCACCGGCGGCAGCCGCCACCGCCGCGGCAGCGTCAGGGTCTACGCCGTCGCCTCCACCGCGTCCACCGTCTCCACCAAGTAAGCCGGGAGCAATATAGCTCCACTCGCGTCTTCTTGTTGGGTTCTCCTGTTAAAGATTGGTTTCTTGGATTGGATGGATCGATTGCTCTGCCCGCCTAGCCGCCGTGTCAGGATTTGAGTGCATTTGTTCCGGATTGGTGTGGTGATTCGGGCTGGGTTTGCGTCGCGACGCTAACACGTCTTGTTGCTCGAAATGTTGGATCAAGATTTGATTTTTCCCCCCGTTTCCTTTTCTCCGCTCTTGTTGGCGCTCGTGTCAGGGTTGTCAGATTAGTCCGTGTTTGCTGCGAGCTCCCCGTCTGGGTGGCGCTAACATCTGACGCTGCGTCTCGCTGCCTCCTCAGATCAGGCGCAAAGCGTATAAAGCGGCGGTTCTCTTACGTGATTTATGGTTTAGAATTTTAAATTATGCCTCTTCGCGAGTGAGTATAGTGAGACTTCCATGTAAATTTTATCAATATTGCTGAATTTGATATACTCTACTATAATTAATTTATAAATCTAATTTTAAAAACATATTATATTTAAAAGCTAATTACTGTATTATAAACCATAAATTAAACGGCAGAAGCAGAAAAGAACGCCCCTTTGCCATTTATTCTGCATGGGTAGGTCCGTTTCCCTGTGCGGATTGGCCTGGCGCGGTGGCGCCCGCGGCTCCCTTGGGTTCTTGGTTTCTTTGCCTTCCACTGCCAGCGAAGCGAGCTCCTTTATGTGTGCGTGCGTGTCAGTCCTTTTCATATTTATTTTGATGGCTTATTTCCTCGACATTAAGGGAAGTTTCAACCGGCTTAAAAGTCCCGCTACTGGCTTAGGCTGTTAGCTTTTGACTATAAATCGTTAGCTTTTTCGAAACCAAAAAGAAAAAAAGAGAAATATTGAAAAATATTGATATATCTTCTGAGACAATATAAAAGAATAAGAAGAAAAATAAAAACAAAAACAATAAAAGCTAAAATAATTAGAATTAAGAAGCTTACCTGTTTCACTTTTAGTTTCTAAAAGACAGAAGTCAAAATCATTTAGAGCAGAATCTAAATTTGCTGGGACCTTCAAGTTGCAGGGCCTAATCAGTTTGCATTCTAGATTTGCTCCGGATGTACCATGCACGCCTATAATTGCGGCACTGTAGTTTGTTGTACTGGCCGGCCATGGAAAATCGGTGGTACAGATCGGTTTCAAGAACTATAATCATGGGGGTGGCTCGTCTCCGTAGTATTTAGCTTCCTTACATCAGACGCGAAGGCGTTCCCATCGTTGTCGGCTCGATTCGGTAGCCCTGTGGTACATGCCATGTTCTCAGTTTGGTGGAATTTAATTTGATTTGCTCACCAGTACCATGGGTCTCTTGCTGTTTTATGACAGCTCTGTGTTGTTGATCTGCTTGGTTGACGGGTTTGTGGAGTCATTAAATACAGTATGACATTGGAATGAGACTGATTGTGTCAAGTCCTAGGTATATTAATTCTAAAATGGAAGCCCATCCATGCATGGTTCCATGCTGCCCTGAATTTCTTGTTTCTTACAAATTCCGTTTGTTGATATATACTCATTGATAATTTCGAAACCACGAGGTGTTTATCTAGGTAGATTCTCTACTCTAGTGCTATCTCAATGAACCTGCTTTGAACCCACATGTAGATTTTGAGTTAGATCTGGCAGGAAGGTTAAGAGTAGTAGGCTTGACTGGTTTTGGTCCTGGTAGCACCTGGTTGGTTTTATTTCTACTTCTGTGGAGCACTGCATTTGACTGTAATGTGGAGAAAGTCAATTGACATTAGCTACCGACCTAACTGCATTTATGTACGTATACCTGATAAGCTTAAGGCTAGAAGCCTAATGTAAAATCTGGTTGTTTATGCATATTCTACTTCTTTGTCAATAGAAAAATGTCCAAGCATAGCTGATTTTGTTTTTAAACCTTAAGGAAAAGAAGGCTGACCAGGTGGACTATCTTTCAACCTATAAAAAATTATTACATGTTATCTTATGCTTACAGCCATATGTTGAAAAGTATTAGACCATGATATAGACCAATATATTGGAAAGTGCTACTGCATACGTAAAGGGTGGCAGCTCAGTCAATTTGAATTTTGATGTTATGACCTTTTTTCTACCCTTGCATCTGCTCCAGCAATTCTTTATTCCAGATTTTGTACATGTCCTGCCTTGCTTTTGTGGTGTTCTTTATTTCAAAACAAACAAGAACAAGTGTGCTATTAATTTCCTGGTGCAGTTAGATAGGGATCATACTATATAAGTTCTGTGGGTACAACATGTATCTTTATTAGTCTGCTGTACCATGAATAGCATACTGCATAGATATGTAACATGAATGAGTAAGTTGTTTGAATCTATGAATGCATATATGTATTTATGTATGCTCGTTGGCAACACAAATTGGAGAGTAACGATGATGTTAACATATGTGCTGGGGCTGATGATGTGCTTCATTGGTAACATGTTCATCAGTGATTTGAACCGAGCCTATCCCCTTATAGTTTATGAGAGATTTTATGGTCCTTGGGTAGGTACCACAAGGTACCGGTACCTCTTAAGAAAGGGTACCATGTAATTACTTAAGGGTAAAATTGGGCAATGTTTTCCACACTAAGCACATGTGTCGAATTAAACTACTACTTGTTCTATGTGCTTATTAAACAACTCTTTCCACTCCTCATCCAATTAGATTGGCTTGCCCACTCCAGCAAGGAGAACAACAGTCATAATCTCTATTTCTGCTGAGATCAACAACTAAATTTTTGTGGCTTGTGCCATTGTTGATGAATGGTGAATCTCTCCAATCTTATTGGCTAAATGGCTTTATCGTACATGGATTGAGGTGATAATCAACTAAGCAAGGATAAAAAATTAATCGGTTCTTAGATCCTTCGGAAAAGAAAAAGATCATGTTGCCTTTTCTTTTCTATTGCACAATATAATTTTTAGCAGTTAAGTATTTTTTTCTCGAACACGCAGGAGAATTGCGCATCATTATATTAAGAAGAAAACAATAAGGAGTCTAGACGACTCGTACAACCCCTAAAGGGGGAGGAAAAAACAACAACGAAAGGCCATCAATGCCAAATCCCACGGAGCCCTTTGGCTCCTGCCATACACCACAAACTGGCCTCATCTCTAATATCCTGCATGATAGCGTTATGGTTAGGTGAAGCCCCCTCAAAAACACAACTATTTCTATGCTTCCAAATCCACCATGCCACCAATACTACCAAAGAGTTGAAACCCTTGCGAATAACCTTAGGAACCCACTGTAAAGCTTGATGCCACCAATCTGTAAAGATGCAGTCATCCACACCCAGAGCTAAGTGCTGCAGCCCAATCTGAGATAACACTGCAAACCACACACTCCTTGCAAACACACAAGTAATGAGCAAGTGCTGCACATTCTCCTCCTCATGATCACACAGTGGGCAACGCTCTGGGTGATCTAATCCACGACGGGCCAAACGATCGGCTGTCCAGCAACGATTTAAAGAGGCCAACCAAACAAAGAACTTGCATTGAGGTGGAGCCCAAGTTTTCCAAATTGCCTTCCACGGTTCAAACTCCACAGAACCCTCTAGAAAACGGCGGTAGGCTGATTTGGTTCATAATTCGCCAGAGGGAGATGCTATCCATATATGTTGATCCTCTACTCCGGGAGTGAGTTCAAACCCGGTTAAGATATCCCAAAGATGGAGATATTCTGATAGAAACTCACTTGACCACCCGCTTGCAATGTCACGAATCCAAGTACCATCTGCCAGCGCCTCCTATACAGTCCTTCGATTAGCAATTCTTTTTGGCACATGTTTACAGAGAGCAGGTGCAAGATCATGTAAGGATTATCCATACAACCATTTGTCACTCCAAAAAAGTGTTCTACTGCCGTCCCCCACAATAGATAAGATTGAAATAGAGAACATAGCCTACAATCGGCAGGCAGCCACCGCCGGCGACAGCAGCGACAATACCGTTGCGAAGACAGGAACAAGGCTGAAACACCTAACCTATGGAGGTTGCAATGATGTTCATGAGTTCCAGCGATTAGGCGTGGCAAGAGGAGGAACAAAATCAAATCGGGAGAGGGATTCCAATGGAAACGGCGGAAGAATTGAGGACAACATGTGTTTGGAAAATATGCAATACATGATGACATGAATACCCCTTGTAGATGGTACCGATCTTGCTTAAGCTAGTACTGGATCATGAGAAACCTCCAAGTGCCATGCAACCATCATCCATTGGATCTTCGAATATGGATGGTCGTAAAAGTTTTCAAGGACTGTAAAAAAACTCAATAGTTTGTAAGCACTATCTCACTATTACCAGAATCTTATTATCTTTGACTAGCTGAGTAGAAATGTTATCAACGTTAACCTTCTCCACATATATCTTCTCCCAAAGTGTAAATTTGTTGCATGAAATGCCTAAAGCAGGTGATGGGAGTCATCATGTGAAATTGCTTGAACTCTGTTTCTTTTTGTTTCAGGGTTGAGAGTAAGAAGCCATTTGCTCCTCCAAGGGAGGTACATGTCCAGGTTACACATTCAATGCTGCCTCAGAAGATCGAAATATTCAAGTCTCTTGATGATTGGGCTAGAGATAATCTCTTGGGGCATCTTAAGCCAGTCGAGAAGTGTTGGCAGCCACAGGATTTCCTCCCCGATCCAGCATCTGATGGATTTCACGATGAAATTAAGGAACTCAGAGAACGTGCCAAGGAAATTCCTGATGATTATTTTGTTTGTTTGGTTGGAGACATGATTACTGAGGAAGCACTTCCTACATACCAGACTATGCTTAATACCCTTGATGGTGTCCGAGATGAAACAGGTGCAAGCCCCACTGCTTGGGCTGTCTGGACGAGGGCATGGACTGCTGAGGAGAACAGGCATGGTGACCTCCTAAACAAGTATCTGTACCTCACTGGGAGAGTGGACATGAGACAAATTGAGAAGACAATTCAGTATCTTATTGGCTCTGGAATGGTAACAGCTTTCTTCAATTCTTTTGCTAGCTATTTTAATGCATGTCTTTTTGAACATTGACTAATTTGTTCAGCTATTCGTGCTTCTTTTACCTTACCTTACCTTACCCATTCTCTTTTAGCTTGTTGCATGTATCAACATATGACGCGCGCATGAAATTCTTTCAATAGCACTAATAACACACTAAAATCATACTTTTTTTTATAGAAAATTCGCTCAGACACATTTTGAAATTGGTATTTTATTTTTAGTTTTGCATCATTGGTTCTCTACCTTTGTTTACTTTGAACTTTTACATTTTGTACATGTTGGCTACTGTGTTGAGAAGTATGTAAAGCTTACATGTAATTTTTTTACTGTGTTGTTTACAGGATCCTAGGACAGAAAACAATCCTTATCTTGGCTTCATCTACACCTCCTTCCAAGAGCGGGCGACCTTCATCTCACATGGGAACACTGCTCGCCATGCCAAGGACTACGGTGACCTAAAACTCGCACAGATCTGTGGCATCATTGCGTCGGACGAGAAGCGGCACGAGACTGCATACACCAAGATTGTTGAGAAGCTGTTTGAGATTGACCCAGATGGCACCGTTCTTGCTCTAGCTGACATGATGAAGAAGAAGATCTCAATGCCTGCCCACCTGATGTTTGATGGGCAGGATGATAAACTGTTTGAGCACTTCTCAATGGTGGCACAGAGGCTTGGTGTTTACACCGCCAGAGACTACGCCGACATCCTTGAGTTCCTTGTTGACAGGTGGAAGGTTGGCAACCTGACTGGCCTTTCTGGTGAGGGAAATAAGGCCCAGGACTACGTTTGCACCCTTGCTGCAAGGATCAGGAGGCTGGATGAGAGGGCCCAATCGAGAGCCAAGCAAGCTGGTACAATGCCTTTTAGCTGGGTATACGGAAGGGAAGTTCAACTGTGAGCATCAAACGCCATTGCGACCGCTTGAGTTCTAGCGTGCCGTCCGTCATGCATGCGAGACGCATCTTGAAAACGATATTCGGTCTGCCTCGTTACACAGTTTTCAGGACTTCAGGTTGACCAGATGGGCTGGGAGCATCTGTTCGTCAGTATCGTTTCTTAAGTGGGATAGGGAGACGTGCGTCTGTGTTTTAGCTTTCTTTTCTGCTTTCATGTACAACAACTGTCCGTGTAGACTGAACATGCAGTTTGTCGTTGGCCGTATCTGTCTGCTCGTGTGTGTTTCAATGTGATCTGTTAAATTTTTGTGACCTGCGAAGTTGTCATCCTGATTTTTTTTTTAAATCTGCTATGTCCAAAAAAAAATATGCAGAGTTTCAACTGAAGATCTCTGGTAATGGTAGAGTTGCAGTGAATTAAATCTTACAAATAATGAACTCCCAACTTTGTAATGTAACTATCTGCAGATGGGCAGCATATGATTCACCTGTCAGTTCATTCAGTGATATTTTAGTATCTGCATAAATCAGCTGTTGCAATCAAGCTGCACTGCTGCACTCGCTGCGTCGAGAATTCGAGATGTGGCTAAACGCTTGCCATTGTTAGTGCATTTCATAGATCGACTGGGCTGTGGAGAGGCCAATATTATCCGATTAAAATTAGTGTCTTGCAAGTTCTCTCGCTCATGTGCTTGTACAGAATGGTTAATATGCGAAATGCTCTACATATGGTTCCACTCTAAACGGTTTCGACTTCTGATTTTCTGACTTCTAGAAGCTACTTGGAATGTATCGGCTTCTAATTTGGCTTTTTTGCTTTTACTTTTTTACTTTTTATTTTGCATTATTCGTAAAGATATAACGATACTTTCATTTTCCCCCTCATTTTTTAATTTTTCTTTAATTAAATGACTTAGAAAAAATTAATAACTGTAGCTAACAGCAAGAAGCCACAGCCAGCAGCCAGATGGAGTGGCCCCCATAATATGCTCACCAGTTGAGATTCCCTTCTCTTGTTCTAGCAGCCACATTACTGTACAAGTTGAGGAGGGGATGCCTATCTGCTTCTGACCATTCAGTCTTCCCATTTGCAGCATTTGAACTCAACTCACTCTCCTTGCTTGCCACTCATTTAGCATTCTGTTTTCAGCTCAAGAATGGTCGCCTCTGCAAATTTTTTGAAATAAATACTAATTCTGAAAATGCTGATAAATCAAGATCTCTGTCGGATGCAATTGCAAGCAAATCTGAATTTATATTCTATATTCCTTTAATATGGGATTCTGAATTATTGTATTTGACAAACTTTTCAGTAGCTACCGCTAACAAGTGTGTTGAGAATAATCCTATATTGCTTGTGGGAAAGGAAAAAACACAATTTATAAGTATAAGAGGGTCTCCACCTATTGGACTAGTCTTTTGGGGGAGAACGTCTAATATCTCTACTATTATATAAAGAGGAGTTGGTGGTTGGTACGTTCTCCTCTCTCCTCTCTACAGCCATCCGATTTGATCTGGACCATTCATCTCTCTTCTCCTCTCTCTCAGGATACAACCACCCACCCCTCCATTTTCCCCATCTATTCACGCATTCTGGCTACCCTTTTATCTCTATCGCTTGCTCTCTAATGTTTGATATGTGAAGTTGGTCAGGTAGTAAGTTCCGTCTCATCATTTTTATGACCTCGCTGCAACGCACGGGTCTCTAACTAGTCACTTATAAATTGTGCCTTTTCCTTTCCCACAAGTAATGTGGGACTATTACCAATATTCTTCCCCTCACACATTGCTTGTAAAAAAATTTTAAGACCCAAGGAGATGTTGAGAGCCTGGACTCTGATACCACTGTTAGATCCAGACTCTGGCACCCCGCCAGGTCCAATCGGGTTTTTACTCCTCTGTCTCCAAGTCTTAAATGGGCTGCGCACCCCGTGCATCTAAACCTATGGGTTGCCCGCAAGTAAGCCCCTTAAGTAACAAGCTTATAAGTGATATTAACATTTGGTATCAAAGCCCATACTCTCAACATCTCCTTGGGCTTCAGAAGTGCACAAGCAATATGTAAGGGGGAGAATGTTGGGAATAGTACCACATTACTTGTGGAAAAAGAAAAAACACAACTTATAAGTAGTATTGGTCATTCTCCCTAAAAGACTAGTCCAATGGGTGAAGACTCCCTCACACTTATAAGTTGTGCTTGAGGGGCTTGCTTGCGGACAGCCCATGGGTTTAGATGTGTGGGGTGTGCAGCCCATTTAAGACCTAGGAACGTGAGAGTAAAAACCCGGTTAGACCTGGTGGGGGTGTCTAGGTCCGGATCTAATAGACAAAGGAAACAAGATTATTTCCAGCAATCACCCCTTAATCTTGTTTCTTCACCTTGATCACACGATCTTCTCTTTTATGTTCTGGAACTTGATCATGCCGATCTTCTCTCATCGAGCTTATGGAACATGGAGCGATCTCCCGTCATGTGATTGCAGGCTCCATTGTCCATGTACTACCAATCAGTGTGATCATTGCATCCTTCCTCCGTGCGTAGTTTAGGAACTATGTTCTTCTCATTCAAGATCACCATGCCCAGTGTCTCTTCGACACATAAGGAAAGAAATAGTGCCGGCTCATCATCCTTCTCCACTTTGGTTACCTCCTTGTCCTTCTTGCTTCAGCAATTCGAAGCGTAGTGACTGTACTTGTCGCACTTGAAACACTTTATGTGGCCGCGGCACTCGGACGCGTAGTGCCCATATTCATCACATTTAAAGCACTTGATATGTGACTTGTCACGGCATCTTTCACCACTGCCTTGTCCGTGGCCATGTCCCCGACCATTCTCGTGATGTCCTCCTCTCTCGGCATTGCTAGAGCTTTCCTTCTTTGTCTTCAAGTTCCTTGCTTCCCACTTGGTTTGGGTAAGGAACAGTTTCTCTCCTTCGTCCTTCGAGTGTCATCAACTCTTAAATTCTTCCTCGAAGGTTCTGAGATGACCGATCGCCTCTGTGAGTGACATTTTTGTGACATCGCCGAGCTGTTCTATCATTCTGATAATCTGGAGGAATCGATCTGGGATGAACTGAACAGTTTTTTTGACAACGTTGCTCTCTTCCAGCTTTGCACTGAGCGAACGGATCTCACCCACTCATGGAATACTCGATGATCGTCTTCGAGTCTTCCATTTGCAACTTGCTTAGTTACCATTTGAGCACTTGAGTGCGTGCCTTCTTGATGCAATCTTCGCCTACCCGCATCTCCCTAAGTGCGATCCAAGCTTCTTTCGTCGTCTCCTTCTCAGCAATCGACATCATCACATCATCCGACACCGCTTGTGAGATGGTCACCATCGTGCCTTGATCCTTATTGCCATCGTCGTCTCCATCTTCGACTGCCGACCATAACCCTAGCGAACACAAGATTAACTTTATCTTGATGGTTCATATACCGTAATTCGTTTCGCTCAACATCGGGTATTGAATCGGGATTGTGGTGCTTTTTATCGTCGGCTTGATGAGCACGCCTGTCTTTGATTGATCGAGCTTGTTACCCGTGACCTTGACGACCACTCCTAACTTTGACAGATCACTAGTGTTGCCAGCCATCGCTTCGTCCCCTTATGCTCTGATACCAATTGTTGGCCTAGTTGATGTTTACGACCACGTTGAAGCTTCGATCTTAGAAGTCGTAGCTTGTCTACAACCACGTTGTGGTTTTACGACCACCCAGCTGGTTACGACCACTCCTTGCTGCTGTGCACGTACTCGTAATCGAGTAACGACCACTCTGGCTTACGACCGCATCTTCCCGATCGGCTCGTACTGGTTGCCTTGTTATGACCAATACGTCCTCGTAACGACCACGCCTTCTGTGCTGCGTACGTGCTCATAGCTTTTCCTTGATAAGATTTACGACCAATCTTGACGATCGCTCATGACTTCAATGGATCACCAGTGTTGCTGGCCATCGCTTCGTCCCCTTAGGCTCTGATACTAGGCGGAGTGCCAAGGTCCGGATCTAACAAACAAAGGAAACAAGATTATTTTCAATAATCACCCCTTAATCTTGTTTCTTCACCTTAATCATGCCAATCTTCTCTTTTATCTTCTAGAACTTGATCATGCCAATCTTCTCTCATCGAGCTCATGGAACAAGAGTGATTGGTTGTGATCGAGAAGTTGAGGGAAAGAAAAAAAAGAAGAGAAGCGGAAGTGCTTTGGCTCCCGGGAAAATAGACTGTGTTCGCGTACTTTATCGAGTGCTCGAAATCATCGAGAACCAAGGGTGCTCGAAGGTAATAAGTACAGTAGTACTTGAAGAGGCAGCAAAGTAGTCGTGGTTGAAGGCGCTAGTATTTTTAGTCGAAGTATTGAGTACTCGTTACTTGGTTACGAGTACGTGCAAAGCTCAGCAGAAGCGTGGTCATATATCTTATCAAAGAAAAGCTACGAGCACGTACGCAGCACAGAAGGTGTGGTCGTTACGAGGACGCACTGGTCATAACAAGGCAACTAGTACGAGCCGATTGGGAAGACGCAGTCGTAAGCCGAAGTGATAGTTACTCGGTTACAAGTACGTGCACAACAGTAAGGAGTGGCCGTAACCAGCTGAGTGGCCGTAACCAGCTGAGTGGTCGTAAACCACAATGTGATCATAAACGAGTTATGACTATTAAGATCGAAGCTTCAACGTGGTTATAAACATCAACTGGGCCAACAAAGTGGGCCCACGATGAAGCCATTCCTAGACCCGCCTGTCAGATATCATAACGAACAATTCCTTTGTGTGATCATACTCTGAAAACAAATGAGAGGAGAGATGCCAGTGCCACCAACACTTGAGTGAGCCAACCTCTGTTTTGGACGAACGCTGAATTGCTGACACATAATATGCAGGAAATATGCCGGCTTCACTTCAAGCTTCTAATTGGCACAATCCATTATCCACCTGATGCAAAGATTCTTTCTGCCACCTGAAAGGGCGGTACGTATATGGCCAAGTTGCTGGGAGTAGTAAAGCAACTGCAGTTGCAACTGCATTCAGGGAGGCAGATTAAACTAGTAATCTCTTCATGAAACAGCAGCTGATCGACAAAACGTTGAGATGGATTGGAATTTGGAACAATTTCATGCATGCCCAGCTTGATCAGATGTTGCAACTTACCCAGCAATGCGGCTACTTTATTGCTGATGAGCAAATAGATGGATCGTAATCATACATGTATGAATGTGGGGATTAATTCCCTGATCCTCTCTGAAGATAAGCTGGCGAGTGGGAATATGTGGACATCGCTAGCTAGCTCTTTACTTTGCTAAATAACTCTAGTTTCAGAAAGAAAAAAAAAGGCAGAATGTTGCAATGGTTTCTGAATTAGGTCAGATGAATCGTCCATCTTAGATAATTAGCATTATGGATGCAGATAAAAAAGAAGGCCGGGGCTTCCTTTCTCTGATCTTTACATGTAGCTGCAGATGCTATTATTCTAATCTGCTTATGCTTTGGGTGTAATCTGTGTTCTGAATGCACGTGGACACTTATTTTAGTTAAGGTGCTACGTTGTTAATTTTGTTGTACTAATAGAGTAATTAAATTGTCGGACTATAATTAGTAAAGTGTCGTTGTCATTGGCATGGTTGCCTAAATGCGACTTCTATCACAGATTTCTGGTGTAATATATTTGTAAAAGCCAATAAGATTGATATCATTTTCACAGGATTATAACCTATTATAAACACTTCTCCAGGTAACTCTACTCGTATCAATATTTTAACATCGTCAATGTAAATATGCACAGATCACAACGACATTGACGGCTTGGTTTGACAACATTAACACACTTATCAGATGACACTTGTGACATAGGAAGTGTAGTACCCAAATTTACAGTTTTGCTAATTATTAGGCACCTGAATTTGTCAGGTATAAGTCAACTTTTCATACCATTACCCTCGCCAAAAAATCAGACCATTGATGTGTTTGGAGATGCGTCCTTTTTATGTTGATCGATCTGATGGACAGGAATTAACTAATCCCAAAAAATCAAACGTCTAATGTATAGAAAACCCCTAATTTTATTTTGTCGTATGCGCATGTAACTTTCCGACAATTTTTTTGTGTTAAGAGGAAACGAAAACCAAAATACGCAAGCTAGGTATTATGGCAAGGTATATATTCCAAATCACTCTCCAAGCCAACTTATGACAGCAATTCCTAAATCTTGTTCCTTTTTGTTTCAAGATCAAAGATGCAGAGAAAGCAATAATTCGGACAACATGCATGGGGCTAGAATAACCACTGCACCGTATTCCTTGTGCCGATATATGCGTCTCTCTCTTTCTCTCTGTTCAGGTACATACGTGTGAGAATACTATTACCTTGCTGCATTGCTTTGGCTACCTGCAGGAGATGCTAGTAGCGAGCGCACCTTTTGCAGCAATACCGACCTGACCAACTGATGTTGAAGCATGCATGCGTAGTAGCATTATGCTAGCATTTCTCCGTTCATTCTCTTTAGGCTTTGTAATTACACATGAGTTTTTGTTATTCTGTAATCTCTCGTACAAACAACCCAAAAGCCAAAAACCACAAGCCGCAGCAAAAAAAAAAAAAGGCCCTACCACTACACCGTTATCTAGTTGCGCAAGCGCTTGATCTGGAATCTTATTGTCAGCTATTGCATTGGACTCATGCAACAGGGGAAAAATTGTAGTGGTAACTGGTAAGTTAAATAAATGGAAAGCTAAACCTGGCAAAGGAAATTACTGGTAGATTAATGCGATGGTAATTACAGTACGTACGAAGTGCAAGGCAATGTGAAAATAAACCATGCACGTACACCGGCCGGTGACCCCCGCACACGGATTTGGCTTTCGGCCACTGTTGCACATGTACACCTGAATGCACGCATGTATATATAATGTATGTCCATTTCAGTCTCCTCTCCTCTCTCCTCAAAGCAAAGCCACAGTCGGTTCTCCTATTTCAGATCCGACTGCTTGCAGGTGCTCTTCAGTATCTCAAATTCTCCATGCCTGACATCACATGTGCTGTTCAGTAATTTTGCTTGCGCATGCATGATCCTTGCACTGCGGTCTCCAACTCACGTGATCCGCTCCTACTCGCTAATTGCCTACATAGATGCGGATTTGGCTAGTAGTCGTCTAGACTCACTGGAGATATACGAAGATATAGATATGTGAGAGAAAACCTAAAATCGAATGCACAGATATACTGAGATATGTATGTCCGGCCTTGACACTGTAAGGTAGAGCAAGGAGCTGATTATACTATGGTACTCCCTCTGTTTTACATACTCGCTATTCTCATCTGTATCCAATCTCGACGTATAAGCTATCGGGGTGGAGATTGGTTTGCAACTCCTGATGTTAAAGCGTCGAAGCAAGTCTTTTGTGTATTTGGTTTGATGCACAAATATACCTTGCTTCGTCTAGTTGATTTGGAATCTAAAGAAGTAAGTTAACTGCCTCATCATGCTCATTTCGAATTCTATATTTTGGCGCCTGAAAACTTGGAAACTAAGCATAAAATAAGTCACCGAAAATAATATCATCCACATATATTTTAACCAAGATGAGATAACTACCATGCCTAAGGGTAAACAATGTCTTATCTACTTTACCCATTTAAAAATTATTGTTCAATAGAAACAACTTAAACCTAACATACTAAGTTTTAGAGGCTTGCTTAAGACGATACAAGAGTTTGGATAATTGGTAGACATGATTTGAGAACTTTAGACTCTCAAACCTAGGAGGTTGCTTGATATAGATCTATTCTTCTATGAAACCATTAAGAAAAATACTTTTAACATCCATTTGATAAAACTTTAGAAGCTACAAAGGCTAGGAATATCCTAATGACTTATAGTCTAGCAACATGTGCAAAGGTTTCCTCAAAGTATAAGTCCTCCACCTGGATAAACCCTAAGTGACAAGTCAAACTTTGTTTCTAATTACTATCCTATCCTCACTTTGTTTATTTTCAAAAACCTACTTAGTTCCAATTATGTTATGACTATGAGAGGGTTCAATTAAGGTCTAGACTTTGTTTTTCTCAAAGTTCTTTAACTCCTTTTGTATAGCATTGATTCAAACTCATCATCAAGTGTATGAGTGACATCACAGGGCTCAAAGAAGCAATGAAAGCAGAATGAGCATGTAAGTCATGGGAGATGAATCTAGAGTGAGTAACGCACTCATGAAGACCTTCAATCGTCTAATCTGGCGGATGTCATCGCTGGAGATGTTGAGGCAATCATGATGTTGATGTGGCCTCTACCTCATAGGCTATGGAAGTAGGAGCAGAGCCACCTATACTGAAGAAGAAGTGGGAGCATGTTTTGCAGCTGAAGGTGAAGTAGATGAAGCAAGTGCTTCAGCTAGCTAAAGAGGAAGTAGAGCAATAGTCTTATCTTCTTCTTCACACTCCTCAAGGAAGATGCCCTCTGAATATCCCTGAACCTATGTACCTGTAGTTTCTGGTCTAGTTCCTGAACTAGCCTCATCAAAAGTAATTTCACATGTCTCCAAAATTTTGTTAGTGTCAAGATTAAGCGCACAATAGCCACGAGAATAAGCACGATAGCCTAGAAAAATCCCATCTGGAGACCTATACTTAAAATTATCAAGATTGCCATGTTTAAAAATAAAACATTTGTAACTAAAGACCCTAAAGTGAGACACACTAGGCTTACGACCAATCTCAAGTCATAGGAAGTCTTGCGTAATGAGGCTCTCAAGGATACCTTGTCAGACACATAACAGGTAGTGGAAATAGCCTCAACCCAATACCTCCTAGGAATAGCATGCTCACCTAACATAATCCTAACCATCTCAACTAAAACCATATTCTTCCTTTCAATTACACCATTTTGCTTAGGAACTCTACGAGAGGAGAACTGATGTCCTAGACTATGCTTGGTACAAAATGAAGAGAAAGATAAGTTCTTAAACTCGGTCCCATTGTCACTCGTAATGACCCAAAGGGCTCTTGGAAGATCAACTGATAATCTAATGACCAACTCTCTAAAATTACCAAATGCCTCATTCTTAGATGCCAGGAAGTAAACACATAAGTATTTGAAGTAATCATCAACAATAACTAGTACATATCACTTCCTACTTGTTGATTGAGCTCTAAAAGGACTTACAATGTCTATGAGTAAGAGCCATCCTAAGCCATCTATCATGACCATGGTAAAAGGTGGATGCAAAACAGTAACCATCTTACCATGCGTGCAAGAAGTGCAAACTAAATCCTTCCCCACCCTTGAGCTTAGATAATTCCTTAATCAGATTCATGCTATTGACTCATGTCAAATGATCAAACTAATATGTCCAAGCCTATGGTGCCAAAAAACAAGATTTCTAGACTCTGAAGCAACAAGACACCTAAGCTCAGAAGAGTAAGACTCAGCAAAATCAGCATTAAAAACTCTCCCAAGACTAGAAATCCCAAAGACTAGATCATTGGACTGATCTAGAACTCTACAAGCACTCCTAAAACCCACCTCGAGACTATCATCAATTAATTATAAGACTAAAAGCAAATTATACTTGAGCTTATTTACCTAGGCTACATCCTTGAGTATGAAGTTATCGTTGACATGAACTGTACCCTTGGCCATCGTAGTCTCGGTAGAAGCATCCTGAAAATAATAAACTCGTTGCCAAATGGTTGGGTGAGGGAGGAGAACCATTTTAAATTTTAGGTCATGTATCGAGAACATTCGAAATCCGCTAGTCACATGTTCTCCTTCCTCCCCTACCGAACCTACATCACAGAAGTACAAAAATCTCGAGGTCTCAATACTGGGTTAGCAATAAAAGACCTAGGAATTTAGATCAAGACACATGAAGAGTAGAAGTGAAACCAGTAGAAGCATAAGCTGAAGCTTACGCAGAATAAGGCAAAGCATGGACATCATGAGAATGCATCACCACATGAGCTCTATCCCGACTTCCCCTAAACTCTTACCTAGGTCTAACAAAAGCCTAGCGCACACCCTGTTTAGTAGACACTCATGGATCTATGCTGCTCTCATAGTAACCTATGCCTAGACAAGAGACTGATCTAAAGCCATCAAAGAAGTCCTCAACAATCTAGACCTAAAGCTAGCTCTAGGGACATTCTGGGCTATAGGCACTCGTCTAGCTCTCAAGGATCTCTCTCTATCCCTCCTCCTGTCTGGCTCGCCTGAAGCCAAGCTGAACTAGGTGGCCATCTCTCTCATAGTAGGTGCATTGGTTCTTGATTCGATGAGGAGTCTGACCTGCTGAAGAAGAAGCACCCACTGCACAAGAGAGAGATAGTGCAAAGCCAATAGACTTGAAGACAGTCTTACTTGGTTCAGTCTCTAACTCAAATAAATCACTCTTCATAACTCTCACTACCTTAGGTGAATTATTCTTGGAATACTCTAAGACATTGAAACCTAGACCTCTATTCTTAACACTCACCTTAGACTAGTTTAGGATCATGTTGGAGTTCTTTTTACCACTGGAGAATCACTCTAAGGTCTTCTTAATATAGTCATTGTCTTTGGCTAGGGTAACACTAGAATTGCACTCACTCTTTTTCACTACCTTATCGTATCTTTCCTTACGCACAGCTACCCCAACCTTAGGAGACACAAGATGCTTCTCTAACTGTCATAAGCTACTGATCAAACTTAACTCTAAATGCTTCATGCATGCTGTCTAAATCTTGTCCTATCTCAACACAAAATGCACAAGCAATGGATGCAACAAGATTAGATTTCTTTGATGCAGCAAATGAGGCAAGTTTTTCTTTAGCAATGAAGTCATTTAGATTACTAGTTAATGCATCAATTTTAGAAATTAACTTAAGACATTTTTCATGAAAGTCCTATGGTGAAGCATCACTTCAGTTAGTTCATCATTTTAACCCATAGTATTCTTAAGCTTCAATTATAGTAAAGCACACTTAGAGCAAGATAAAATAACGACATTCATGTTCCCAGCTTCTAAGCACACAGGGTGTTTTCTAGACTTGTATTGAGCAAGTTCATCATTTGCATGTTTTAGTTGTTTAGCATGAGGTGAGTACACTAAGTACTCAGTAAGGAAAACAACTTTTATTTTAGTAAAATTATCCCTAGTGATAAGCAACTCATTAATAACATAAGCATCTATCGTTGTACCAAGAGTAAAGCAAGCTTTCATCTTCTCAATTTTATCAAGTGCTACTATAAGCTGACTAGCAACATCAGAATGAATGTTCCTTAGCTTGTCTAACTCAGATTAAAGAAGTAGGCAAGATTCACAATTATCATCACTAGAAAGTAAGAATCTAAGCCTAGCAAGTTTAGCATTCAAGGCCTCAACCAAGAAGTCACGCTTCTTCATTTTCTTTTTGCATTTTCTAAGACCATGATCTAGGCAAACTACGGCATGAGATATCTCATCGTATGAGGGTTTTACCTCATCTGGGTCACTGTAGAGATCATCCTCGTTGGAGATCTCATTGGTGCTCGCTTCTTGATCACAGCAAAATAGACAAAGAGAATCCAGAAAAAAAGCATATTCAACTTAGCCAGAAGAAGGACTCTTAGTGGGATCAGGCACAAATGCCATCAACTATGACTTATTCTTACGAGAGAGCAAATCGATCTCATGAGTCTTCAACCTTAAATAAAGCTTATCTAAAGTGAGCTTGCTCATGACAGTGATGGCATTGATGAAAGTGACCTTTGTCTCCCAAACTGACATGTCTAAAACTCCAAGAATATGACGTGCATTTTTAAGTTGGGATAGATCACATCGATAGCATGTAATTCACTGAGGATATTATGAAAGCAAGCAAAGAACTCATCCACTCAAACTTTTGGTACTTTTTTGAATTAGTTCTGACACACTCATGGTAATCAGTGAGAGTCTACCGGATATCGTGTGTTGAAGCGAGATGAGTGAGTCGTTGAATCAGGAGATTCCTAGTCAAACTGTTTGCCTCTATATGTGGAAGATTTGCCGAAGTGATATGATCATTGGCAGGAATAACATATGAACTCTTGATCTTTTCCCCGATAAAGTAGCCTTAAGCCCGAATGTATGTAGCCATCCTCACCTTCCAATGTGGGAAGTCGACCCCATTGAAGACGAGTGGCTTGGTGAAATACATATTTGATGTCGTGGCTCTTAAGACTAGTTAACATCTATGAGGAAGAACTTAATCGGGTTCTGATACCACTTGTAGGACCGATGCAGGCAATCAGAGAGTGAATGTTCTCAAAACTTTTTCTCAAAATGGTATGCAAAATCTTAACTCAAGTGACTATGAGAGTCATGAAGTTCAAATTACACCTAGTATGCTCCACAAAATAAGGTTAGAGACCTAAACCAATAAAATTAGTAACCTTCAGCGCAAGGTTGGCTAGACCTCCATGGATAGGCTAGTTTGACTGCAAGGACAAAGACGGTTTCTGACTATTGGGGTTGGTCTGACTACAGGTCTAGGGTCAATCTAACCAGTCCTCTATTTCTAAACCACTTAGGTCAAAGCTCAAATATAAAGAGCTTGCTCAATTTTCATTTAAACACTTTCAAATTTTGCGTGAGACTTGTTCAAGACATTAGGAACCTAAAATAATAATAATAAGGTTCTTTAGCTCTGGTTCACTAACTTGAAGAGAATCAAATCTAGATCACAAGAGCACAAAAACATCGTAAAAGTCAATTCTCTTACTCATCATTGATCACAACAAGACCAAGAGAAAACTCGGGAGAGAAGAAATTACATTGCGAACACAATATAAACACAAAGTTCAAGACATGAACAACTAGTAGTATGGATATTACAAGGTGCTCCCAAAGCACTACTCTTTCCTCTCCTACTCTCTCTCTCTCTCTCTCTCAAACCATAGAAGAAGGCAATATGGAAGAATAAAAACATCAACCCCTGGAATCCATGGATCTAACACCTCCTCTCCTCCCCTTTAATAAGCAACAATAAACTCTAATGGGTTCAACCCATTAAGACACCCAGGGAAATCTATTAACTCCATTAACACAGGTTTTACACACTCACACATGCTTCACAAAGCATTTACAAGAGTCAACCCACTAAACTATTAGCAATTGATCCACTTAGCATTTTCAGCTCTCATTAACCTAAACTATCTCTCCTTTGTGCCTCCCCGTGTCACGGTTTTGATTAAGGCACCAACACTGTATTTGGCTAACTACCAAAATACCCTCGATGAAACTTCCGGGCATCTTTCCTTGACTATCTTCACTTTCATATGAAAGCATCTTCGCATATCTTGACACGTAGCTTATAGTGCCCAATGACTAGCCGTCACATCTTCACGTATTTGATCTCCCCAAACCGTCTCTGCGTGTATCGATCTCAACACTTAGCGTATCATATGCACCAATTCATCTCTTTATGGTCTTTGTCTTCTATGTGATTCCCACTTGAGCCACATAGTCTCACCCGGACTTACACGACTGCATAAGCCTCAGCTCCCCCCACCTAGTCCCATTCACTTGCCATCAACCGCTAACGTTCTCCAAATCATTTGCACATCCAAAGACCAAGCAACCATCTCGAGCACAAGTTCCATGCACTTGACTCACGTTAGTCAAAATAATGCATCATGCAACTCAACACAATCAACCAATGACACCCATGCCATGCACCCACTCAAAAACACCTCTCACTATTCGCTAATTGCAGCCACCGGTCTGACCGCCATTACCAAGTCGGTCAGACCATCAGCGGTACGACTGCCATGATTTGATCAGTCTAACCTCTTAAGAACACTAGAAAATACCATTTCTGGAATTTTGGTAAAATTCTATCTAGTTTTAGTATCAGTTTTCATTTTCAGTGGCACCAAGTGCAAACGTATCCCCAAACAAATCTATACAAGTGTTTGGTATGTAATTTTTAAAAGACCATATGGCCCATCTGACCGCTTGCCCCATGATGATTAGATCGACAACCACCGACCGGTTAGACCACCTTCCCCATGGCGGTCAGACCACTAGATACAAAACCTGATGAACAGATCAAGACCGGTCTGACCACCATCCTAAGTCCAATCAGGTTGCTTTCAACTTCTGAATTTTGTAAAACTTTCACTAAATTTAATTTCAACTTAACCAAAATAATAATTATTTGTCATGAACGTATTCTAGACCTTTCTCTCACCCGTTTGCTTTGTCGACCTCCCACTGCTGGATCGATCTGCATGCTGTACGTCATAGGAATCCATCAAAGGTTTTATTAGGGGGAATATATCCATCAAAGTGGAAACCAAAGACAAGCCTCGGCTCCTCGCCTCTCTCCCATCACATCGATCGCACCCCTTTTCCTTACCACTAATTCCCCGGCCCGTTCAATGCGATTCAACGGCCACGATGCGCGCACAGACCCCTTGCAAAGACTGCATGCCCATGCATGACGTGGCCGCACAGGCACAGCGCGCCCTCTCGCTCGCGCGCTATAAAACTCACCACCCCACACACCCATCTATATATCCATCTATACCAACTCGATCGATCGTAGCTAGAATTAAGCACAATAGCTAGCGATCGCATTACAAGCACCTTGTTCTTGCACAAGATTTTGGGTATAGATATAGCTAGTACGTTCTTCATTTGCTAGCTAGTTCTTCAACAAGGAGATCAGGAGAGTCGGCGCCGGAGAGGAAGAAGATGATCGGGTGGGGCGACGTGTACAAGGTGGTGGCGGCGACGGTGCCGCTCTACTTCGCGCTGTTCCTGGGGTACGGGTCGGTGAGGTGGTGGCGCATCTTCACGCGGGAGCAGTGCGACGCCGTCAACCGCCTCGTCGCCTTCTTCGCGATGCCCTTCTTCACCTTCGAGTTCACGCTGCACACCGACCCCTTCCAGGTCAACTACCGCGCCGTCGCCGCCGACGTCATCTCCAAGGCCGTCATCGTCTCCTTCATCGGCGCCTGGGCCTGGTTCCTCGGCAAGGGCGGCTGCGCCATCAGCTGGTCCATCACCAGCTTTTCGCTCTCTACTCTCACCAACTCGCTCGTCATCGGCGTGCCCATGGCGCGGGCCATGTACGGCGAGTGGGCGCAGCAACTCGTCGTCCAGCTCTCCGTCTTCCAGGCCATCGTATGGCTCACGCTCCTGCTCTTCGTGCTCGAGGTCAGGAAGGCCGCCATCGGCATGTACGTCGACGGCGCATCCGACTCTGACAGCGCTCTTCCCGAGTCGCCGGTCAAGGACGTCGAATCAAACGGCAACGGCGGCGGCGCGGCTGTGGTCGCCGAGGAGGGCGTCGTTGCGGTGAGCGGCGGCAAACCGTCGCTGTGGGTGCTGGTGAAGGTGGTGGCGCAGAAGCTGGCGCGCAACCCCAACACCTACGCCAGCTTCGTCGGTATCACCTGGGCCTGCGTTGCCAACAGGTACGTAAAACCCATATACGCACCTACGTATGTATACATGAATGCCCGTATATAAGCATTTGCACAGTATTTTATTATTATTAATTGTAGTGTACATATATGTATATACTATGTAATATGTAATGGTAGTTGCACCAAGGAAATACCTAACCTTAGTCGTGTAGAGCTAGAAGTGTTTATCTGTATCAACATGCACGATGCATGTATATATGGTTGGAGATGGGTTATTTTGTTTGCCGGTTTGGGTAGTGATATACTGTATGTGTGTAGTAGCAACTTGACGTAGCTAGACGCATCGACGTGTGGTCTGACGTGTAGCTCACCTGCATCTGTATGCATGTTGCTCGATCTAATGCTAGGTCCACAGGCTCTGCCTGGCTACAATTTATTTCCCATTTCATATCTGCTCCCCGAGTGCATGCATGATATGGTATTGCGATGTAATTCACCGGCCATTATCATCTAATTAACGAGTTTTGCGATGTGCGATCTGACGAAATATTCCTGCTTCTGAAATTAACAGGCTGCACATCGCGTTGCCGAGCGCTTTCGAGGGTTCGGTGCTCATCATGTCCAAGTCAGGCACAGGAATGGCCATGTTCAGCATGGGTGAGTACTCAGTAATACTACATTAGATTTTTTTTTTTTTGTAAACTACAGTTGAAACTTGAAATGAATGTTCAGTTCAGGAGGCTAGCTCCCAGAATCGTATACTGAAACAGGGCACGTACTGAAATTCTATACTTCAAACCGTTGAGCTATCGCCCAGTTATCTTCCCTTTTACGAATGACCTATCCACCACTGCATGTCTCAGTTGGTATCTAATACTCCAGCTAGTAATACATATTCCATTGGATTACTACCCAAAAGAAATACAAAGAACCCTATGAAAAAACACAGCAGAATCTTTTCAGAGGAACCGATCAAAAGGCATAAGTTGTATATATCTGTACGTGGCATGCTATGATCGACACAACTGAAAAAACAGTGAAGGTTAAATAAAAAGATCTACGACAGACAGAAAAAAAGAGAGGAAATTCTGGGGTCACGTAATTAATTAACTTTTGGAGCGTACGTCGTCTTCGGATGCAGGATTGTTCATGGCGCAGCAAGAAAAGATCATCGCGTGCGGGCCGAGCTTTGCGGCGCTGGGCCTCGCCCTGAAGTTCGCCCTCGGCCCCGCCGCCATGGCCATCGGGTCCATCGCCGTCGGCCTCCGCGGCGACGTCCTCCGCGTCGCCATCATACAGGCATGTACCAGCTTTCGTTCCATACATTCATGCATCTCGCTTTCATCATTAACTTGCTACACATGCTCATGTACTTTTTTTAAGCTTGCAGCGGCAAATCCTAAAAAATTTGTTCTTTGTAGTGGCAACTGGCAAACATCTAGTCCCCCCTAAGTTAGTTGTATATCCAGGCTCTGTTTCCTGACGTCTCTAAATCACTTAGCTCCGTTTGGAAGACAGGAATTTTACATGATCCCTAAAAATCTGAGCAAGAAATTCTCGAAAAGAAATTTCGGCGTTCCAAACGCGTGCAGAGTTACCAGTATATATGTGTAGTAATATTAAGTTTATTAGGAAGACAGCATTTCCGTTCGAATAGCAAGGTACTAGTGGCATATGCAGAGGAGCAAGAAGATGTTGTATGACCATTGAGATGTGATGGTCGATACTTCATAGTGGTTAGACCTAGGCTATGACTCCCCAACTTAGCTGCTTAGCTAGTCATTAACCTCATGCTTTTGCTATGCTGCATATAGTACATGCAACTTCTGCTGTTGGTTGCTACGTAGAGTTGATGGTGTGCTGATGTCAAACTACATTTCGTAGGCATGCAACCTAACTATAAATCTTTTACCACTTTACAACAAAGTCTCGAAAGTTTACTTTTGACAAAAATGTCTCTAGCCCAACGTTGCGTTACACGACTGATTGATACATGCACACAACTTTTCAGTCCTTACTGTGCGCCCTTATTTTGGACATATATATTAACCTAACTTTAATTAAATAAACAACAAAAAATGATTTCACGAAGTCATCTACCATGATTGCATTTCACCGACATTAGATCGCATCCACAGCAAAATATTTTCACAGGAGCCGCCCCAAGGTTTTGTTTAGGCATGTCACGCGTAGTGCAACATTGGAGAATAAAGGTGTACTTAGTAGCCCACGAAATAAAAAAAACATAGCTAGCTTAGGTATACGGCTAGCTAGCAATGTCTCAAGACAAAGAAAAGAAAGAGAGATACTTGAACAAATGGAGGATGAGAGGATCAAATGTGAAAACTACACATTCCACTGCAATTCCTACGAGAGATTAGAGTACTAGTTTGTCAGCACCGCACAGCACCACTAACCTGACCGACTTGGGGCTTTAAGGCCGATGCTGCTTGCAGAGCCACAAACATGAACCCTATTGCTTAAAAACTAAGTATGACCAAAGGCGCAATAGCAGATTAATTAACCGCAACGTTACGTAGTCGGTGTGCAAGTGCGCATTCTAAACAGTAGTTGTGAATTTGCGAGCAGCATTAGCATAATAATCTTGGTCATCTTGATCTTGTTTAAGAGCATCCAAATCGTGCACAAACAGAGGTCAACCACAAACATGCATGCATGAACTGATGACCCTATCCAAGAACATGGAACACGAACCGGTATTGTTGTTGTTGTTGTTGTTGTTGTCCGGAAATAGTCAACATCGCTTAGTGGATTGGGCTTCAATGGGGCGGTGCAGCTTCTCATTTCATACCAACAAGAGTGCATGTCCCTATTGCTTTGCCACATTTTGACCCCTGCCAAAGATATGAGAGAAGATAATTGAAATCGGTCTGGAATTACAAGTTTGCTTAAAGTAAAGAAAATTTTGCTTAAATGAAGTTCAGCATGGGCATAGCACCCATGTGGCGGATCTGTTTTTGGCATGTTCTAGAGCCTGTCCCCACATGATTCTTGTCATCCGCTAAACAAAAGGGCATGTCAAAAACAGCTAGTCATTAGCGACCACTCATCAAATGCTTATCGCACAATGATGAATCAAACTAAACACGCTTATAGCAATATCAAAAGTTCGACAACATAATCATGTTAAAGGTTTTCAAAGCCAGTAGTTGCTATTGTGGAGTTGGCACTTAGAAGATGCACCGGGGCTGTCCTACTCATCATGTCAGCTAATGCGCATTTCACCGGAGATGCATTAACCTCGTCTAAATCAACACCACCTGGTTTGCTTTCTGGGGGGAAGCAAACTAATTCGATGTATTGTATCACCTCGCCCATGTCGAATTAGGCCCATGATGATCTATATATGTGTACGCACATGAGGGTATAGGTTAGTCCCACCTTACTAGTTTAGTTTGAGAATCACTAACCTATAAGCCTAAGACTTCAAATGGTAGCAACATCCAGTTAACTGTTTTGCGCGAAGCGAGGACGAAAGTGCAAGCGGGTTGCTATGTATGCGTGATCTATCCAGAATAGGGTTAGGCCTAAGCCGGTTTGGACCTTAGAGTGTTATAAATGGTATCAGAGCCGACCCTCGCGGTTACATGAGCGCGTGAGGGTCAAGGACACGGCATATGACCCATGGCGCGTGTGGGCCCGGAGTGGACACACAGCATGGCATATGTGCTGGCACTGAACGCACGAACATGACAAGGACATCGGGTCCTTTAAGGAGGGTGTATATAACACCTTGGCCCATATCAACTTAGGCCCATGATGACCTATATGTGTGTGCGCAAATGAGGATATGGGTTAGCCCCACCTTGCTAGTTTAGCTTGAGAATCACTAACATATAAGCATATGGCTTCCAATTGTAGCAACCTCCGATTAACCGTTTTGCGCGAAACGAAGACGAAAGTGCAAGCGGCTTGCTACATATGTGTGGTCTATCCAAAATGGGGTTAGTTCTATACCGATTTGAACCCTAAGACGTTACATATATATCACAGTTAAATAATAAAAAGAATAATTTGGCCTCTTTGCTGCCTGACTGATATCCCTGTCATCCCTTCATAATACCCACATGTATCCACTTTCATCCCTGTGTATAACATATCTAAAAATGGGAAAGTGGTAACACACTAACAGTTTTGCTTGGGGCGACATGCGCTTCTGAATATTGAGGTAAACACTGTTTCAACACCAAACTGGAGGTAACGAGGGGAATGTTACATTGAAAGTGATCCTTGGAACAAGTATGAAATCACTTCTAGTCTCCAAGAATTGGTGGTCTAAAAGGAGGGGGAAATTGGTCTCCACCCAGATAGTGGGGTTCAAGATTATGGGAAGGTTATCTATCATCTGGTAGGTGATGCTCAGGTTGCGTAGATCCGATCTCAGAAATCAAACATATGTTTTTCTCTATGTTACAACGCTTACTAAGCTCTTGAGATTAACATGAGAGTGTAACATGTTATTGTTTCATTTTCTTTTTGAAAACAAGATTTTCTTGTATACATTATTATTCTGTTGACATTTTGTCTCTTCCTGAAATGAGGAGACTGTGGCCTGGCTAACCTCTGTTTGAACATTCTGCAGGCTGCGCTACCTCAATCCATCACATCATTCATATTTGCAAAAGAATATGGGTTGCATGCCGATGTTCTTAGTACTGCGTAAGTATTTTGAACTGACTGCAAACTAAACGTAGTTGAAGGCAAATGTTTCTGCAGACAACAAATTCTTAGTCTTACACCATTTTGCTGCTCAATTTTGCAGGGTGATTTTTGGGATGCTTGTCTCCTTGCCATTGCTAGTTGGATTTTATATAGTCTTAGAGCTAATTAGGTAGACACAGAGACTTCGATAAATCAGGAAAATATAGCTTTCCCTTGAGGCTGCCCAAAGATACATGCTGACAACAAATGTTGTGATACATCTCCTACCTACATTCCTCGTTGCATAAAACTGCAATGGGAGTTATCGAGTGCTATGGAATACTTTTAACACATATTATATAACAAGCATGCTTACTTATTCTGTTATTCAAAAGAATGTGTTACAAGAATACTTGGTTCTGAGTCCGTTCTCCCTGAGCCAGTCACTTCAGCTTCAGCAGTAAGCACTAAGCAGTAAAAATCGATATTTATCAAGGATAGTATCAAAGAAGTCATCTGCTCCTTTGGAAATATATGAGGGGTAAAAATGTGAAACGAAATAAGAAAGAAAAGTTTCAACAGTATTACCTCAGTATACATTTGATTATATTGCCTAGCTCTTCACCACCACGATCCTCCAGCACATGGTGTCCCGCCTGCATGATAAGTCATGATACAAGATAATCAAAATTAATACCATGCAAAGTAAAGAAAATGAAAGGGAAAAATAGACATAGTATTAGTTGCTCATGTGTGCATATACCCACACTATTCAAACCAACCTATCCCCAATACAAGCAAGCATGAAAATAATTTGAACTTGCAGTAAGTCTATTTTGTGTTATCTACATTATCATTTCCACTCTTTTTAAGCCGACTGGTTTTCAATATTCAGAGGAGAGTGCAGAAACAAACCATTGGCAGCTCTACAAAATTGTGGTTTAGGCCCCCACAAAAATCTTCCACCCTGTCATAGTTGAGCCAACGATCTATCAAGCCCCAACATATTGTTGTCTGTGTATTCCATGAATCACTCGCTAATATGCTCCTCATGGATTCAATGTAAACCTGTACTAAAACATCCAATTTAGAACATATAAATTCAACAAAACAACAGCAAGGAGATAGATGAGCAAACTACCTTAAGGTCCTTTCCCATAGGTCTGCTTATTGCGTTCAGTGCAAAACCAGAATAACCGGAGACTTGCTCATTTGAGCTTTTAGCTTGTAGCTTCAAATCACAAACCAAAGCAGTTATATAGGGTCTAAGTTCAGTTGAAACCATGTCTGCTAACCTGGGGAAAATATCTTGCCCAACAAGAAGTTGCTGAAACATGCAAGGGTGGACGGAAGCTTGGCATGTTTATCAGTTCTGTAAAATATGATATGTTGCGTGATTAGTCTGTGACTCTTAAAATATAATGAAGCTTTAAGATGCAGAAATATGTGTCTCATCAAAAATGTGTCTGCAAAATCTATATGCTATGAAAAAGCTAACCGGTGGATTAACTAGTATAAGATGGTTCAACTTGTCTTGATCTTCGTTGGCATATTTGACTACAATTGGAGAGAAGTAGCCCTGCAAGTTTTACATTCTTGTATAAAAAAGATACACAGAGATGCATAAATATACACCCATATGATGAGAAGCACATGAACAACAATGGAGAGCCAACAACATTGATTAGCGATTCCAGGGACAAAGTATATTCTGGAACATAGGAGTTCACATTACTATGTAGTTTAATACACATATTTGGAAGAAAAGGAATACTATGTAGATCATTTTACCATCAAGAGTATAGTCGAAACCATATTTGGGTCGAGGCTTGTCAGAGAATCCAAAACCTGCAGATACAAAAAAATTTGTTTTTGAGTTAGATGAATATAACTCACCAAGCAACATTAAACAGAAAAGGCCCAGTTGTTTAGGAGACTATAAACCTGTTGCAAGGTTTTTTTTTAATAAAAAAAGGTAGAATATTTGGGTGGCAAGCTAAAACAAATTCTGGCTCTTAGGTTCTTGAGTTTTGATGTCGAAAGATGATGATAATTGGTACTAGTGATGGCTTTCTACATTGGTCTGTATACTCTTTGAGGATTTTTTTTTATTTTTTTTGCCAATATATGCATGACATTTCTTTTCCCTGCTAACTCATTTGATTATTTTGCACTTATCAAGCACCAAAAGATGTGTATAACTCACCAAGCCAATCAAAAGCAATGGCATGATATTTGTCTTATAGTACAGGTAGCACATTTCAATAAGAGTATGCCTGTAATCAAGAAGGTCTCAGTTCAGTCATTGTCTGTGTTAGAGTTCTTCTATTACAGTGCAAGGAAAATGGAAGCAAACAACCAGCTAAAACCCAACCTGAGATGGAAAGCCATGAATTAAAAAAAAGAAGGATTAGAAGAGCTCCCCGCCTCCATACAGACCCCACCTGAGTCACAATGAAAAGGTACACATGAGCTATGATCTTCTTTGCTGTAACTAACACATGAGCCATATGAGGTAAGAAGTTTGGAGAAGCTATGAAGTAAGCACAACCAGATTGCATTCATTAGGGGTCGGATGATCCAGGACAATTTCAAGTTCGTGCATGATGCTGTCAAGACCTTGCGGAGAAAAAGGCAAAAGCAAATCCTGTTCAAAATCGACATTGACAAAGCTTTCGACAGTCTGTCGTGACCCTTCCTGTTGAAAGTTTTGCTCAAACGAGGCTTCGGGGTCCGTTGGACCAATTGGATCTCCACCCTACTCTCCACGACTTCTACCCAAGTGCTACTCAATGGCATACCGGGTCCAAAAATCCACCATGGCAAAGGGCTTCGGGAGGGAGACCATTTGTCCCCTTTACTTTTCGTAATTGCCATGGATGTTCTAAACAAGTTTTTCATCTCTGCTCGGAGGTTACAAATTCTTTCTCTGGCCCTTCCCCTGTCGAGGCAATGCTACCTATACGCAGATCATGTTATGCTTTTCATTACCCCGGCGGCACAAGACCTTATAGCAACCAGGGAAATTCTGTTGCTTTTTGGACGAGCTACAAGACTACGCCCGATCATGAGCAAGTCTGTCCTGCTCCCCATTTGCTGCTCACAACAGGAACTCCTACTTGCCAAGGAGATCTTCGGATGTAACACCACAACCTTCCCAGTCAAATACCTTGGTGTGCCTCTCACAACTGGCAACCTGCGTAGAAAAGACCTCCAGCCTTTCATCGACAAAATCCAAGCAAAACCCCCAATTTGGAAAGCGCATTTGCTTTCAAGGGCCGGAAGATTGGTTCTCATCAAAGTTGTGTTAATCTCTATGGTAATTTACTCGCTGATTACATTGGCTTTCCCACAATGGGTGATAAAAGCAATCGACAAGATTTGGAGATCCTTCCTTTGGAATGGCGATAGCCTGGCAAGAGGAGGATTGTGCCTTGTGAACTGGTAGCAGGTTTGTCGCCCCTACGAGCATGGAGGTCTAGGCATCGCAGACCTCAAGCCGGCTGGCATTGCCTTTCGCGCGCGTTGGGAATGGCTAGTGCACACTGAAGCTAGTCGGATTTGGACGCCAGTCCGTGTGCCCGAACACCTTGCAATCCAAAGTTTCTTCTGCACTTCTACTCTCTTCAACCTGGGTGATGGAGCTTCCACCTTCTTCTGGACTAATAGATGGCTTCAAGATCAAGTCATATGTGAGCTCACCTCGACTTTATGGATTTCGGTTAAAAACTCTCGCAAAAAGCAAACCCTCGTCAGGGATGCGCTGCTCAATCACCAGTGGTTGGCTAACCTTCAAGGGCCCTTCTCTGCATAGGCCATTGCTGAGTACCTCAACTTATGCTCACTTCTCGGCCAAGTCCAGCTGCAGCACGAAGTTAAGGATGATATTTTATGGCGCTAGATGTCTAATGGTTCATATTCACCTAAATCCTCGTATCAGGCCTTGTGCCAGGGAGCTACTTTCCTCCCTTGCGCCAATTTGCTGTGGAAATGCGCAGCTCCTCTGAAAGCCAAAATGTTTGTGTGGCTAGTGCTAAAGAGGCGAGTTTGGACTTTTTCAAGGCTGAGGAAACACAACATCCCCGCACCTTTAGCTTGCCTCTTCTGCAGTCAAGAACCCAAGAGGATCGACTACCTTCTAGTGTTGTGCCCTGTGGTTTGACAGATCTGGCACCGGATGTTCTCCTGGCTTTTACTTTGCACTTCTTATCAGCTAACCAAACAATCCCTTCAGGACCTCTGGTCAGTCGTCAAAGGTCTGGCTCCTTGTCCCAAGAGAAAAGGAGTTAACACCCTCATCATTCTAGTCATATGGATGACATGGAAGGAGAGAAATTCCTTGCACCATGGCCAATGGAGACTAAACACCAACGATTTCCTCCAGTGCGTTCAGCAGGAGTTCATGTCGTGGTCCTCCGCTGCGAGTTCAAAGCTGAAAAACATTCGTTGTCACGTTGACTCCGACCCCCCCCCCCCCCCCCCAAACCCGGCGGTGTATAACCTCTTGTCTTCCTTCCTCTCTTTCTCTTTTTTCTATCTGTCGTCCCTCTTTTTTATTTTGCGGGTGGGTTGTGTGAGCCTGTAATCTAACCCTCTTAGATCCTCCCATGATTTCCATGTCATATTTGTACCTCCTCTTTCTTAATGAATGAAACACATATCTCTTGCATTTTCTAGAGAAAAAAAAACCTAACACACAAGCTATGATCTTCTTGCTGTAACTAACATACTTCTCCTCAAGGAGACCCATGGCTTAAAAGTGTAAGACCAATGCTGTACACTTTTGTACCTTACACCCTGCTAACCACTTATATAGCACTGTTCACCTGAAAACATCTTCTGAAAACTGAGATCCCGATCCCATTGTGAGCCTGAAGATGGGATCTTTTGCCTTCCCTTTGTTCCAGTAATACTGAATGAGCTTTTACCTGCAATGAGGATCATCAAATTTTCAACTAGCATGTAATGGAGCTAATTTGCAGCATACCACAAAAATAACATATCGGCACAATCGCACACTCATTACCATCGCCAGCTCAGATTACAATAGTCAGATAATTGATAAAGTGAAAAGTTGACGGCACATTAGCACGGCGCTAAATTACCAAGCGAAAAGGCACAAACGTCTAACAAGTTGCCCAATATCTGACTTATGAAATGCCAAATTAAATGGCATGCATTGGTCGGCGCCAAACAACACATCAAAACAGAGAGTGCATTGAATGATCGCATCATACCGTTCTCCCCTGAGCAAACCACTCGTCCAACTTACTCGGGCCATCCGCAAACTTCCCTGCACCAAGCCACAAGAAGATGAAGTAGTAGAAGTTAGCAAAACAACAGAACCGATAGGGGCCCATTTAGTAAAGCCCAAAATTCCGCACCCTCCAATCCCCCAAGGCCGAGACAAACCCTAACTCACCACCACTGAACGAGAAGCCGTCTCCGATGGACTCGGGCGCGTCGATCAAGTAGTAATCCTACAAAAAAAAACACCAAATCACACCCAAATCCAAGTCACAAATCGCAAATGTAGGCGTGGGTGCGGGCGTGCGAGACCTCATCGTCGGGGCGCCCAGGGCGGCGCCAAGAGGGGAGGAGCTTCTGGGGGCGGACGCGGCGGGGGAGGGCGGCGAGCGGCGCCGCCATGGGAGGTGGCGGATTGGGGTTTTGAAGGGAGGAGGGAAACAGGGGATAGGGCTTGGTTGGCTGGTGCTCCTCCCGCCACAGCTCTGACGGCCGGGATCCGGAGGCTACGAATTTATGTTAGTCCCACTTGCTCGTTACTCCCGTCTACTATAAACCACCTTTTTTTCCCCTGCCATTCTCATGTTCTCTACTCGATTGATAAATCTACTTAATTTTTACTCGAAAGAATGGTTTCAAAGAAAATAAAAAAGTGGCGCATTTTAAGATGTGGCGAAAGTTACATATATCTGTTCGATTTTCACGAGTATATATTATCTAGCTTCTTCCCTTCACTTTTCTAAGATAATTGAGGATTAATGTCGCAGCCAAATCTTTGCCATGTACAAGTTAAACCATGTCAATGTTGGAATACAACCACAGATCAACATGTCCAAATCAAACAGGAGTTCTCTGTTGTTTAACAAAGAACATAGAAAATAAAAGATAAGAACGAAGAAACTATCAGAACTTGAGGGGGAGAATGTTTGGAGCAATTTTTTTAGTTATTTTTCTCTCTACTACAACTTACATTATCGACAATATTACATACTTATTTTCTTTCTACAAAACACTAGACCGACTGAGATTCGATTTCTCTAGCCTCAATTACCACGCTGCCTACCAATACCGCGCAGTACGCTGACAACTGCTACAGTGCCTGCCGACTGCTACAGGGACCTCCTGCTGCAGAATCCAACGACTGCTACAGTGGTCGTTCGTGTGCGACCACATAGAGATTGATCAAAACGACCATAAAGACATCGATCATAATGACCACATGAATACCAGTCGTAACGACCACACACAGACTGGTCGTAACGACCACATCGATACCAGTCGTAATGATCACACAGACACCGGTCGTTACGACTACACAGAGACCGATCGTTATGACCACATAGACACCGGTCGTAATGACCACACACAGATCAGTCGACCAGTCAGGTTTATTCAACCACACTCACACCCCTAAATCTGACTCAAGTTGTGTGGCCTCTAACTCTGATCAATTCACGCATTTCATCAACTTGATCCTGGGAAGCGCCTTGGTAAGGATGTCGGCTCGCTACTCCTCTGTGCTGATATGCTTCACATTTATTTGTCCATGTTTCACACATTCTCTAATGAAATGGAAATGTGTATCAATGTGCTTACTTCTTTAATAGAACACCAAGTTCTTCATGAGTGTGATTGCCAATGTGTTGTCCACGTACATGGTCACTAGTTCAGGCTTCTTCCCGGTGATTTCACTCAGCAGACTTCTGAGCTAGATCGCCTGACAAGTTGCGCCTGTTGCTGCCATGAACTCGGCTTCGCATGAGTTGAGTGCAACAGTTTTCTGTTTCTGTGAGTTCCATGCTATCAGGCTTCCGGAGTGGTAAAATGCGAAACTACTCGTACTCTTCCTGTCTTCCACATCCCCAGTGAGATCATTGTCAATGTAGCATATCAATAGCCCATCACCTCCTTTCTCATACTCCAAACCAGTGTGATAGTGCCCTTTACATACCTTAGGACCTGCTTGATTGCTTGAAGGTGCACCTCCTTAGGCGTTTGCATGAACCTACTCAACATGCCCACTAAATAACCCAAATCTGGTCGTGTGTATGTGTGAGAGAGATACCGCAGGCTCCCAATTATGCGACGGAAATCAGTGGCATATACTGGTACTCCCTCCTCATCCTTGCTCAAATGCGGTCTTGGTTCCATATATAGGAACTTTTGCCGAACTGCACTTCCACATACCTGCCACTTGCAACACTTTCTTGGCATACTCTAATTGCTTCAAGGTGATAGCTTCTTTCTTTTGTTCCGCCTCGATTCCTAGGTAGCATCAAAGAAGTCCAAGGTCACTCATCTCATATTCTTTCATCATTTGTTGCTTGAACAAATGTATCTAGTCTTTGCTTATTCCGATAATAATCAAATCATCCACATAAACTCCCACCACTAACAACTCAGACCCACTGCTCCTTTTGTAGAGAGCTTACTCTTGGGGGCATATTTGAAAACTGAGCTCTCTCATAGTATAGTCTAGACGAATGTTCCACACCCTTAGGGCCTGACGCAAACCATAAAGGACCTTGGATAGCTTGTATACAAGATATTCTTGATTTGCAATAGAAAAACCCTCGGGTTGCCTCACATAGATCTCCTCTTGGAGTCTCACATTTAGAAATACTGATTTGACATCAAGGTGGTGAACCTCCCAATTCTCTTGAGCTGCTAATGCCAAAAAAAATCACATCGTTTCCATACTTGCTACCGGTGCAAGTACCTCTTCATAATATATCCCTTGTTTCTGCACACATCCTTTTGCGACAATACACGCTTTGTGCTTAACAAGATTTCCATTTGAATCTTTCTTTAGCTTGTATACCCACTTAAGTTCAATTGCCTTGTGACCAGCCAGTAACTTAGTGAGAGTCCAAGTTTTGTTCTTCTCTATTGCCTTCATCTCCTTCTTCATGGCATCCTGCCACTCGGGTGAATCTGCAGCCTCTTGGTGGCTATGTGGTTCTTCAGTTGCCAGCAACAATAGCTTTAGATCGAGTTCACTTGGCTATGTTTATGTATAAATCTCAGGAAGTGCTCAGTACCTCATGAATTCTTCGTCTATTTCTAGATAGGAAAGGCTTGAGGGCCTGAATGTGCCGCTGAGGCTCCCTTTTTATTCTATGGCTCTTGGTTTGCGATAATTAAGCCTCACTGTTGCAGTTCCCCTCAGTTTCTATTACAAGATCTGCTACAGTAAACTCAACAATCTCACATATCACATCACTACTTGTCATCTCCCAATTCCACTTCCTGTCTTTCTCAAATACCACATCTCGGCTCACGACAATCTTCTTGCTTCAAGGATCATAGAGATGATATGCCTTACTCCCTTCTTCGACACCAAAGTGTATCAAAGCTTTGCTTCTGTCATCTAGTTTCTTCAAATGGACAGTTGGTATTTTTGTCTGTGCAGTACAACCAAAAACCCTCACATGTGCCAGGTTTGGCTTCCTGCCTGTCCATGCTTCATGTGGAGCGATACCGGCTAGAGTCTTGGTCAGCACCTAGTTTAGCAGGTAAATAGCATGGCGAGCTGCCTCTCCCCACATCCTGCCTGGCACTCCCATGGTCTTCAAAAGGCTTCTGGTTGTCGCCAGCACAGTCCAGTTCCGGCGCTCCACCACCCCATTTTGTTGAGGTGAATAAAGTGTGGTGAGGTATCAGTGGACTCCTTCCTCGTCACACAACTGTGCAAATTGTCTTGACAAGAACTCACCACCCCGATTAGCTCTAAGAGTCTTCAGATTATGCGCAGTATCCTTCTCTACTAGCGCCTTATACTTCTTGAAAGCATTAACAGCTTCATGTTTTGACTTCAGCGTGTATATCCACATCATCCGGCTAAAATCATCAATAAGCAGTAAGAAATACCTGCTCCCAGCCTGAGTATGATGTGTGATCGGGCCACACAAATATGCATGAACAAGTTCTAACGGCTACACTGTTTGGTACAGAACTTGGCTTGGAAAAGGCAACTAGCTTTGCTTAGCTAGCAAACAACCCTCACAGATTTGTGTAGGGTGTTCAATCCTTGGTACTTCCCATACCATATCTTTGTCAACCATCAGTTTCATCGCCTGAAGGTTAAGATGGCCCAACCGGGCATGCCATAACCACTCCATTTTATTTAAGCACACAACAAGATAGACTGGTGCACATGTGTGCAGAACCACCTTGTATAGTTTGTTGGACGTGCGCTCTACATTCATCATGAGTTGTCGGTCCCATCATACATCTGAAGCAGATTGTCTAGGAGCACAATTGTGGTGCCATCCTCTGTCAATTGTCCCAAACTCATGATATTATTACAAAGTCTGGGAATATAGTATACCTCTGTCAACAGCCGTTGTTCTCCATTTTTGCGCTCAAACAAGATTGATCCTTTTCCTTTGATTTGTACTATCGATCCATCAACGAAGCTTACCCTACCAATGACTCTTTCATCAAGCTCGGTGAAGAACGATCATTGTCCGATCATGTGGTTACTAGCCCCATTGTCAAGATACCAGAAGACGGATATTAGCAACTCCTTAGCTGTGACATGCTCACCACCATCTGCACGCAAGTCCGATAGGACATGCTGCTTGTTTAGAAGCACCAAGTTGTCCAGCTCCTCCGCACATACTATCAATATCAAGACTAGTTCATCTTCCTTGTCTTGCATCAGGTTCACCTCCTCTCAGCGCTTACTATGACATTTAGAGACATAGTGCCCTTTATTGTCATAGTTGAAGCACTGGATGTGGCTTTTGTCCATGCCACCTCCAATGCCATCCTTTTTCATCCCGTTGAGGTAGGAGAAACATCCTCTGCTGCACTCGCGGTCACACCCTCGGCCATGACCTCTACCCCGGCCATGTCCATCTGAATTTCCAGTGCCTCACCCCTTGTTGCTTGCCAACGACTCCTCGCCGCCGCCTTTCTGCCGTGTTGACCACTCAGTATGAGTGAGGAGGAGCCATCCATCGGTGTTGGTGTTGCCTGCGCGATGATGGATCCTCTTCTCATAAGCCTTTAGGTGCCCTATGGCCTCCTCAAAGGGCATCGACTCCAGATCGGAGAACTGCTCGATTGAGGCAACTATCGGGAGGAATTTATCAGGTGCTGAGTTGAGGAGTTTCTTCACGAGTACTGGATCCTCTAGAGTTGTACCAAGCACACTGTACTTGCTCGCCATCCCGCTCAGCTTCCTAGGAAAGTCATCGATGGACTCCCCTCCTTCACGCGCAATGTTGTAAACTCGCTCTATAGTATTTGCAGACGCGCCTTTTGCACCCGATTGGCCTCGAGATATCTGATTTTTAAAGAATTCCATACCTCCTTGGCTATTTTCTTCTTGGTCACCTGCAGAAGAATGTCTTCGAGTATGGCTTGGAAAATGAACGCCCGCACTGACTTGTCCTTCTTTGCCTCCACAACCACGCCGGCCCCTGGTTCCGACTTGTCCTTCTTTGCCTCCACGACCACTCCGACCACTGGTTCGGTCGCCTCCCAGATGCCCTGGGCATCCATCAACGCCTCCATCTTGATCGCCCACATGGTGTAGTTGGAGTATCTTTCTCTTTAGCACAACTTACATTATCGACTATATTACAGACTCTTTTTCTTTCTACAAAACACTGGATTGACCGAGATCTGGTTTCTCCGGCCTCAATTACCACGCTGTCTGCCGACACCACCTAGTACGCTGACAACTGCTACAGTGCCCACCGACTGCTACAGGAATCCCCCTCGTTAACTGCTACAGTTCCCCCGATTGCTACAAGAACCCGCTGACGACTTCTATAGGGACCTCCTTGCTGCAGAATCCAACGACTGCTACAGTCACTGGTCGTGTGCGACCACATAGAGACTGATCAAAACAACTACAAAAACACCGGTCGTAACGACCATACAGACACCGGTCATAACGACCACACACAGACTGGTCGTAATGACACGCTAAGACAAGTCGTACCGACCGCCACATAGAGACCGATCGTTACGACCACACAGACACTGGTCGTAACGACCACATACAGACCGGTCAATCAGTCAGGTTTATTCGACCATATTCAAAACTTGATTGATCGACCTCTTTAACGGAAAATATAATAATTACATCATCCTTGATTCTTGCTTTGCTTATCCCCTGCAGATCAGATGAAGAAACAAATCTGTACATCATATATGACTAGACCTGTAGGTGTGTTCTTGTATCTATCATCTAAGCAAGGCCAATGCAGCAGCTACTGAGTACTGACTACTGTACTTCATCCATCCGGCCGCCATTTTTTGCCGGCGACAAATCGGTAGGTCGGTCGTTCAGCCGGTGGTCGCCGGCTGCGGGTAAGGATCGGTCCAGCACTCGTCCGACGCCACCGCCTCCTTCCACCTCCTTTCGAATATCTGCAGCTCGGTGTAGGACCGCTGCCTCACCGCGTACCGGTCGGCCGCCGACGATCCCGACGACGACGGCACCTTGTTGCCGTCGCCGAGCGTGGGGATGCCCCGGTGGAGGATGTACTCGCTGTCGACGACGCCGACGTGGAGACTCCGGTCTCCCTGCGCGCAGTAGCCGAGCTTGAAGTCGAGCCCCCACGCGTAGATGAGGTCGTTCTGGATCATGTGCCACGAGCAGCGCCACGCCGCGCGGGAGAACACCGGAGCCATCATCTCCACCCACCTACACAAACAACCGCGAGTTTTCAGAAACTTGCAGTTCAGAATCACGAAGCAAGTGACCAACACCGTGGAAATGCCATGGCCATGCATCTTTGTAACTCTTATGTTACAAACAATACGCATTACGCGCGCAGCTCTCCAGAGTATTCTCGCGCCGGGGGGGGGGGGGGGGGGGGAATGCATCTTTGTATTGTGATTACCCCGTGCAGGGAGGCCCCGTGCTGTTGCCGTAGCACCTTCCTTTTCCATTCGTTTTGTAGAATCGCCTGTTCAGAGACACGGTCAGTTTCAGTCTCAGTTCATTCTTCATGAAATGACAACGTCTTTTCTGAAGAAAGAAATTGGTAGTTTTTAGTTACCGGTGAAATGCTCCTCGCGCACGGGCCGTGAGGCCATGGTGAATCTGAGACCTATGATCAAGTGCAGGCTGCGATATCTCGAGCCCTTCCTTCTTCACGATCTTGAGGTACCTGAGGGGATCGAAGCTGTCCACCTCGATGTCCTCGTCCCAGAGGAAGATATAGTCGTACTCCGCGACCAGGTCGGGGTGCAAGAACCTCTTGCCGAACCACCATTTCGTCTGATCAATCGCAGAGACGTGTATCGCCCGGTCAGACCACCTCAGGTCTCTCCACTGGTCGACCACGCCGTCGTAATGGAACATCATCACCGTGAAGTTGGCGGCGGGGAACTGTCGTGTCGTGCAGTCAGACAAAAACAGTCAAGTCAGATCATCACAATGACACACAAAAGTACAGTGTTATTACCTGGTGAAGCAAGCATGAACAGTTGAGAGGATGCAGCAGGGAACAGTCTGGTCATGGTACCTTGGAGACAAGTTTGTCGACGACCGCCTTCTGCTTTATTCCGACAGGGATGGCGAGGAGGCATTTCGACGGCCTGCCGTCCTCCTTCCGTTCAGGATTGCCACCCAGTGACTCCATTTCGAAGTTGGACCTCTGTTGCACGATGCCTCTCGGCAACGGTTCGCTGCCTGGAGGCCTGCATTGATTCTGCAGAGAGTTTGCAGCACAGCAACTGTTCAGTAACTGCTCTTGTGAGACTAGTCCTAAACAGTCAATTTCTTATGAACAATAGCGATAAAGTTTTGCAGGTGTCTAACCTCGCAGATGTTGCTGGGTCCTTCCTTTGGCGTTGGCTCGACGAGATCGCTTGTCGGAGGCCTGGTCTCCTCAGTTTCAAACACTTCTCTTTGATGCAACTGTAGTATTGACAAATTCTGCAAAACAATTGAGCAGGTGTGTCAGACTTCAGACTCTATCTACACACTTGATATAAACATCAAGAACATATGTTTAGCTATTAGTACACACCTCCTTATGATCAAGCGTGACGATTGCACCGGCAACGAATATTAGCACGAAAAAGATGAGCGCCGCCGGTGGTGCGATCCTGAAGAACCGCTTCTGCGACGAATCATTGGATGCCGGACCCTGCGGTGAGCCGTCAGAAAGAGCAACGAGTGAGCACATCATACATGTCTTGCAATTGCATTGCGCCAAAATTCAGAGAGGCTACGGCCAGAAAGTAATATCTAAATCGATTGCATCGCTCATATTAACCTTGATCGGGAAGCAAGAGCTTCACAGAGAGGAAATTAAGAATGGGAGAGGAAGGCAAAGGCATATTCCCTGAAAACCCAAGCGAGGCAGGTGAAGCTATGCTAAAACTCAATCTGAAATCTACTGCAAGTGTGGCTTCAAAGCAAAGAAACGTTCACTACGGCTTAAAAACTCAGCAACACAAACCTGCAGCTCAAGATGCGCACGTGCGCGCAGAAATCAATTAGAAGAGAGAATTATGCTGTTCCAATCAGATTAACACAAGCTCCGCTTGCCGAATACTAACATATATTCATGCAAAATATCAGGGATGATCAAATGGTAGCTTAATTATTGAATTAAAACAGGACAGTTATTTCTGATTCACTAGGCTAGAATCCCACAAGCAGCACCTATCAAAACTAAATCAACGGATCAAACAAATAGACAGCTGCAGGAATTCAGGAGAGGAAAGTGAAATTCCATCTAAGAAGGTGATAAAACTCCAATATTTTCTTCTGAGAATCACAAAAAACCAATCTTTGAACGCAATTCAGTGAGTTCCATGGCCAAATCAATAGTACAATATAAGCAGAATAAACCTATCGTAGAAGAACAAACAAAGCGATTTTACAAATCTTCTAATCACGAAAAACAAATTCACTAGTGAATTCTTACAAGAAAACTAACATCAGAAACCATCACGTGCTTATCAAGCGTGGACAAATCCAATTTCTGAACTACTGTAAACTGAAGAAAACGAACAACTAGCAGCGCAAACAGCAGAGCAGCGCAAATTCAGGGGAAGAACGTTACGTGTTTCTTCTAAAAGAATAACAGGATATTAAAATTTGAACAAAAATTATCCAAATCGTCTCCAGTAACAGAAATGGATAACCTAAAATTCTGAAGAAATCAGGTGAAAAATTATGGCAAAAAACAGAGGAGATCAAGAAAGCGCCTTACCATGGCGAAGCGATCACGAGTTCTTCGAGAAGTTACAACTGTTGTTGATAATCATTGATAGGATGGGGTATGAAATCCGAAGCGAGGAGCAATCGGAATTTGTGATGCGAAGAGGAATTTGGAATTGCAAACGAAGAGTTGGGAGGTGAGTAATGGAGGTATTTTAATGATGTAGCCCCTCACGGCCTTTGGTTTCGTTTCATGCTAGTATTACCTTTTCCCGAACACACCCCTGACATTTTACTAATTTGAAGGAACGGCCTTAATGGGTTTAAGGTACTTAATATTGACTCTGGCCATGGCGGTTTTAATTTTAAAAATTAGGGATGCATTTATCAGGTTACCTAATCAAAATTCGAGTATAAAAGCACTTCATCAAATAATTAGTCGTGACATTTTAGTGCTTGCCTTTCTATACAGTGCATTCTTTCGCTTAATTAAAATGTGAAAAATATTGAAATTGCACATTAGCATCCACAAATTTTGGTTAAAGCTAAGGATCGTTCTGAAAGATGCTGGAATATTATTCGTGGAAGTCAAAAAAGACGACTCTACGCTCCAAGGGGAGGACTCGTGCCTTTTCAGTTTCCCCCCACCAGCTAAGCACAAACTGCTCATCAATCCACTTTTAACGGTAACAAAAAACGCTTAAATAAAGCAAATAAAAACGAAACGAAAAAATAACGGAAATCAGGGGCTGGCCGTTAATTTTCTTCACGGGTTTTCACAGAAAAATGGGGATTTATATCATTAAATTTAGATTTGGTTTCATTAATTTCCAAAGCATAAGGTATGAAAAGAAAAGGAATGATACTAATATTTGGCCAAAAGAAAAGGAAGAGATTTATGAGTGACTTTATGAAGAGGGGAATGACCGGAAACTGGTGTGTCAGTGGGAGGGCGGGCCCGCAGTCTGACAGGTGGCGAGGATTCTCTGAGGACGGAGGAGTTTGACGCGAACCCCACGTGGGGCTTGCAAGGTGTGGGCCCTCGTCCTCCTCTATTTCGTACACCTCGCAGAAAATCCCAACTGTACCCTACCATGCTCAGGATCTTCTGCGGCCTAAGCTCTCTGCTGACACAGACTTGTGCTGCGTCAAGGGAAACGCCGAGCCAGAAATTGAATCTCGGCGTTTCTGGACTGGAGTGGAGTCAAGCTCAGCCGTACACTCCTGGCAAGATAGTTCTGAATATTACACATAACCAAAAAAAAATGAAATGCGTCCTCTCTGATGCACACGCATTGACAGACAGACATTAGTGTCACCAATGAATGTAATTTAATCAGACCTATTTGTTGATGGAAGCTCATAATATAGCTCGTGAAAAGATCACGATAGTTTATTCGTGCACAGGGCCATTCCTTATTGCGAACAATAGTGCCTTATAACACCAATAGACAATAAGAATGCTCCAAAGCTATTCAAAAAGGTGTCCATCCCTCAAGCATAAAGTTGATCTTTTCAAGTTGTAGCCAGAATAACTAAAAAGAAGATGCATAGCCTGTTGGATAGAAAGCTACCTCCAACACTGAGATGAAGTCACTAAAAAAATAAGGATGTGTGCTTCTCAAAAAGAAAAGAAAAGAAAAGAAATAGTTTAAGGGTATGCGGAGAAATACTCCCGAAGAAACGTACCATTGCATCCGCCATCCAAACCGTATTCCCATCGTCATCGAACACCAGAAAACAGCCGCATGGTTCCACATCTCTCAGCCATCACCTTCCTTTTCATTTGTTTATATTTTGTTTGTTTTCATAAATCTAATATATCCTGCAATATTTGTTATGTCTTCGTCACTTCTAGAGAAATTAAGCCAATGTCTCCATCAAGAAAATCAACCATGCACCTTAGCCAAACTCTGGGAGGAGACAAAAGCTTGAAAAAGTTCAGAGAAGAAAAACACTTGTTCTGGCCCCACAATTGTTTCGATGGTGTCATACGACTACGGTAAAAAAAAATCTTGCAAATATGTCATTGAAATCCTTATAGATAAATGATTTGAATTGACCAAAAAACCCCTCTAACTGACACTCTTTTTGTGAGAGATCATGTCGAGATATCCCATTTGGATAACCTTAAAACAGCTCCATTGGTAATTTGGTGCAAACACATTTCTGGTAGGCAGCATGCAAAAGGGAAGATCAGAGCAGCAATGCTGCAGTACCAGAACCAGACAATTTTCAGAGTTAGGTGGCCTATATTATTAGGAAAGTGCACATTTGGATTTTGGGCTACCGAAACTAATGTCATACTGCACTATCGTACCTTGAACTGCCTTCATTCCAAGGCATCAGATCAGAGCAGCACATGGTGACAGTCCAACTACGAAGGATATGAAGGAAACGTAGCTGCTGAAATTTTGGGGATTTTCTACCATACAAAAAATATGAATTGAGCCCAGGTCCATAGGCCATGAGATGCACGTGACATATATACTCATGAATTAATCATTCCGGAAGCATTCTTTCTGACAAGATTTAATGGCCAGGGACAGGAGCTACATGGAAATTTGCCTAGGCATTTTTCCAGAAAAATAAGACCAGAGATATAAAGTAGGTTCTTTTGAACTGATGATTTATAGCTTATAGTTTAAATATTTAAATTCTCGTTATTCGCGAAAGATAGTACGCAGAGAGAAATAGTCGCATACGATTTTGATCGATACAGATAACCTCAGTACACTTTTTACTATATTTTTTCTATTGACTCCACCTTAAAAAAAACGAACCGTTTAAAAGTTAGTTGCTATGGACAGTACAAGTATAAGGGCACGTACAACGCTTGTTTCACCCTCGTCTATATAGCATTTTTTTTTGCAAAAAACCCCCTCGCGAACAGCAGTAAATGAAGGGAGAGAGCGAAGTCGTCCTCTCGAGAGGCGACGACGACCGGCGCGTGCTCCCAGGCCAAATCGCCGGCCGGAGCAGCGTTGTACAGGAAGCTCCGTCTCCAGGCGAATCGCGCGGATCCAACTGCGGCGCGCGCGTGATTTTGGTTTTGGGCGCCAAAATTCCATCCCCGCCACCATATATGCCCCCAATATTCCGTCTCCGTGCTTTTTCTCCGCCCCCAATCCTCCCAAGATGTCGACCCCGACGGCGACGGCGGAGACGGCGGAGAGCAAGGCAGCAGCTTTGGCTAGGAAGAAGAAGGGAACGGCTGCGGCGACGGCGGCGGCCATCACCGCGCGGCAGTGGCACCCTTTCCCATTGGTCGCGGCCACGGCGCGGCGGCGGCAACGGCTCCCTCCATGGCCGGATTTGGCGCAGCAATCACGGCTTCCTCCAAGGCCGGATTTGGCGCGGCGGCGGCTTCCGCCATGGCTGGATTCGGCACGGCAGCGGCATCTTCCTCCATGGCTGCATCTGGAGCGGCTGATTCGTCCCCGATCTATTGCAGAGGTGGCTCGACCAACGCCTCTCCTGTTTGGTGGGATGCAGCCGACGGTGGTTCTCCAGTTTCTCCTGCATTTCGGCGTCCAGCAAGTTGGGATCCACTATGGTATGATCCAGTTGGCGTCCAGCCTGTAGATTGCATAGATTACCATGCAGCTTGTAGATTGCATGCATTGATACAATGATATTTTAGACGGTAGTTGATTGATATCCTTGGAATTATTATCGTTTGCATAGATTACCATGTCTGTTAATTTTAGCCTGTAGTACTTGTTGTATCTGATGATGATATTTATCTTGTTTTTTGCGGACATGGCAAGTTCTGAATTTGAGTTATGTCTTGATGATGCAGCGATGAATTTTTAATTTCCCTGCATTGTAACTAGGTCTTCTATAGCCATGTTGTATGCTTGTCCAGATTGACATATATGTGGGAATGGATCTATATTTAAAATGCTAATTTGATTATTGCAATGCTCATTTGATTATTGCAAAGATCATGGATCTTTGTTGTTGATGGTGGGAGTTATTGACTCATTCTCTTGTTCATGCTTGTATTAATATATGATAGCCATTATAATTCGATAGAGAATGAATTTGTATACACGCTTGCAGGGACAACAACTCACATCCCCCTGGTGGATTTATGAGTTTTTTGAACAACCAGTCACAATCATCACAGAATTCTCATTATGTCGGCGCTCCTTCTCATCATGCACCTTTCAAGGCACCAAGGGCTATGTACATAGGAGGCTCTTCGCCGCCGCTCGTGGCACCACCCATGTCACAGGAAGACCAGGATCCGATTAATGTGGACAGCGAGGAGGAGGTCGGTAGGACTGAGAAGCGTATCCTTTGGACACCAAAAGAAGACGAGAGGCTGGTGAGACTTAGTACATCAACTTGAATAAATGAACTTGCAACTCTATTTTTTTTGTCGTAACATTTTCCTTTACAATTGCAGATGAGATCCTGGATAAACAATTCAACAGACTCAACATGTGGTGCTGATAGGAAAAATGAACAGTACTGGGGTGATGTTACTAAGGAATACAACATGACGACCCCAGCAAATAGGAAAAGGAATCCAAAGCAAGCCAAGGATCGGTGGCACAAGATTAATAGGTGGACTGACCTTTTCCATTGTGCCTGGATGAAGGCTAAAAGGATTTACACTAGTGGTTATAATGATCAAGATTGGATTGATATGGCCAGGAAGTTCTATGAAGATAACAAAGCACTGAAGCTAGGACCTTTTGTGTTAATAGATGTTTGGTATGCTTGCCGAGATGAGCCAAAGTGGAAAACATATAATGATGAGCTCAAGAAGGCACGCAAAAGGAAAGGGTCGAACCAAGAAGAAGAAACGGAAGAAAATTCAGAATATGTAGAAGGAGTGCTAAAGAGGCCAATAGGACAAAAGGCAGCAAAAAAGGCTGCTTTTGCTGCAAAATACAAGTCAAAAGGAATTGAAATAGATGAGAAAGGCAAATCTAAAGAGTCAGCAGTAGATGTCGATAAGCTTGACAGATTCAGCAAAATCCAGTCTGAGGCTACTGAAAACCGTATGAAAGTACTTGAATTGCAGCAAAAATTATCATCGGAGAAGCTAGAGGCCACAAAAATTGCCCATCTTGCAGCTGTAGAAAACAAAGAAGCCAAGATGATGGAATGTTATAACAGCCTTCTCTTACGTGACACAAGTACAATGTCGAGTGATGAAAAGGCTGAGCATGTTGCTGCACTGAAGTGTTTCAGGAAGAGATTGTTTCCTGAGAGCATGTAAACAGGTATGATATTGAAGAATGTAACAAACAACCTCAAAATTTTTTAGAATATACATGACAGTTTCCACACTTTCGCAGAGCTCTCAATGGAAGCATTGCATGATTTGTTTTCAGAAGTGTTGCAGTCTGAAGTTTGAAGGGGAGCAGTCTTCAGAGTCAGAGTGCAGATAAGTCTATTTTTTGTTATGCATAACGTGTTAGGTTGTGATCCGGACTATTAGGATTACAGTTTCGTGCTTCCTGCTTTTGTGTGTCTCCAAAACATTGTCCATTGATCTATCTTGTCTCATGTATGAACTGTTACTTAAAGTTACTTGAAGTGTGAAGCTCTCATGTATGAACAGGGGGATGTGAAAGCACGGTTTAGGAGGAACTATCTTGTCTCATGTATGAACAGGGGGATGTGAAACCGTATGAAGCAGTTCATAGCAATAGATGTCTCATGTATGAACAGGGGGATGTGAAACCGTATGAAGCAGTTCATAGCAATAGATGTCTCATGTATGAACAGGGGGATGTGAAAGCAGTTCATACGAACAATGAGAGCTTTCGTGTCATATGTGAAAGCTGGGGGATGTGAACAGGGGGATGTGAAAGCAGTTCAAGTAACTTTCGTGTCATATGTGAAAGCTGTCATCTTTTCGTCTTTTTTCAGTTCCTTGAAGTGTGAAAACTGTCATGTTTTAATTTTTCAGTTACCGCAATATGTTACTTGAAGTGTGAAAACTTTCGCAGCATGTTGTAAGTGTGAAAGCTGTCATCTTTTCATCTTTTTTCAGTTGCTGCGACATGTATAAATTTGCTGGAGTACGTGTGTCACAAACATCATTGGCTTTCTATTCTCCTCTCTACATGTCGCAGCAACCAGTTCCTCCTACCTCTGATCAAGGTGATAACCATGAAGAAGTCCACGACTTTGATCCTATTGAGGTGTTCACTGTGGAAGATTTTCTAGAAGAGGATGAAATATTAGAAGAATATAGAAACAAGATTGGAGAGGAATTGATGGCCAGTGTCGATGGAGAAGCATCAAGTGTTCCTCGACGCCGTCGACAGAGTGGACCAAGAAGATATGTACCAAGAAATCGAGAAGCTGGTCACGATGACCTTGTCGCCAACTACTTCTCTGCAAATCCTATCTACACCGACGAGATGTTCCGTAGGAGGTTCCGGATGAATAAGCCATTGTTCCTTCGCATCGTCGAAACTCTCGGTCAGTGGTCTCCTTATTTTACCCAAAGAGTTGATGCAATTGGTAGACATGGACATTCACCCCTTCAAAAGTGTACCGCTGCTATCCGGATGCTAGGATATGGCACGTCGGCTGACCAACTTGATGAGGTATTGAAGATTGCCGCTAGCACGTCTTTGGAATGTCTAGGGAAATTTGCTAAAGGGGTGATCGAATGTTTTGGTGGAGAGTACTTGCGCCCTCCTAGGAGTGATGAACTAGAAAAAATTTTACAGGAAAATGAATCTCGTGGTTTTCCAGGCATGATGGGAAGCATTGACTGTATGCATTGGGCATGGAAGAATTGTCCGAAAGGTTGGGCTGGCATGTTTACACGTGGTGACAAAGGTATTCCTACTATGATCCTCGAAGCGGTAGCATCACGAGATCTTCGCATATGGCATGCTTTCTTTGGTACGGCCGGGGTCCCATAACGACATCAATGTCCTAAATAGGTCACCACTATTCATTGACACGCTAAAAGGAGAAGCTCCTGGAGTACAATACTATGTAAACGGGACACAGTACGACACAGGATACTATCTTGCCGATAGAATATATCCAGAGTGGGCGGCCTTCATGAAGACAATACCAGCTCCTCAAACGGAAAAAGACAAATTATTTGCACAGAAGCAAGAAGGGGCGAGGAAGGATGTTGAGTGCGTATTTGGCGTATTGCAGTCTCGTTTTGATATTGTTCGTCGTCCAGCACGGTTATGGAAGCAGGAGGATGTTATTAACATAATGCAAGCTTGTGTTATCCTTCATAATATGATAGTTGAAGATGAGAAGGAATTGGTTAAAATACCGTTGGACTTGAATGATAATCCAAGTGCAACGATTGTGCTGCCACCAGAAGTGAGTACTAGCAATAATCCTAATCTATGCTTCGCGGAGGTGCTTCGGAGGAATAGCGCTATCCGTGCTCGGCCAACACATAGACAACTCAAGAAGGATCTAGTTGAGCACATATGGCAGCGCTATGGGCACACTGATAATTAGACCTACATTATGTAATCGTTTCACATTTTATTTTTATTTATGACAACATTATATTATAGTATATATACATATATTAATATATCATATTATATTTATATATTGATGGTTTAAAAAGAAATATTGCATTTCCGTTTGTCTTATTCATGTGTGATCTCATTTGTATCAAGAAGCAACAAAATGGTATATAAAGATCTTATTCATGCTTGATCATGGTTACATGCACGCATTAAAGAATTTACAGACAGTCAAATAGACGACTCACTGTACAAGCTGTCTGTTTAGTTGTCTGTGTGCGAGTTTCTATAAACTTACAGACAACACCCTGTCTGTGGGTTGTACGTGCCCTAAGCTACCTTTAAACTAAAAAAACCCAGCCATAAACATGTAACCAAGCTCATCAATCTCCAACGTCCTAATAATTGTACCCAAATACCCAATCCGACGTGCTAACACTACCGCCAGACGCCGTGTTTTGACTTGAGGAGCAGCCAAATGAGACCCAAACACCCAAATACCCTGTTTTCCCTGTGTGATGCACGTCCTGGTGTTGGAAATGCGGTAGCCTGATGATCAACTTGCTGATGCAAACGTTGCACCTAAATTGAAACGTTCAGGAGACGCCGCAGCCAACACTGGACGTTCAAGTCCAGTCTCGTCTGGTGTTAAGGTGAACAAAAGATACCACTGTCTCGGCCATTCCTTAAAGCGCTACGCTACCCTCCATCTAACTCCATCCTTTCTTATGTTGAGGAATCGTCGTTGGTGACCAATCCGATCGATTCCTCTGCTTAGAACAAATCAAATCAATCACAGAAGACAGAATAATAAATTGAACACAGAGAGAGAGGTAGAGAGAACTCCTGATCTTTCTTTATTGCTTTCAATTGCATATGTACAAAATATGCCGATACGACTCCCTATTTATAGTCTCAGGTGATGTGTCCATAATAGGCCAGGTCTGCTGGCCTGAACCCAAGTTTCCTAACATCTTATATGATTGCACAGTCATTCGATTTTCGGAGGAATACTATTGAATCCCCATAACATTCTGGCATCCCAAAAAGCAGTGCCAAAGTATGTTCTGACTTCTGAGCGATTATACGCTAGAACAAAATCACGCGAAATCCACGGGCTCTTACACGGAGGTAACAAGCTTACGTGCTACCGCGTGTAGTATATGAGTTAGCATTTGAGTACCCCCGTCCCCCCTAAAAAGGAAGAGTTAACTAGAGGATATTATTATCATGATCTTCGTGTTATATGACCAACAAAACAAGTGGATTTTAATCCGAAAAGCAACTGGAGAGAGCAGGAGCACTCAGAAAAAAAAGAAGTGCTCCTCTTGATGCCATTGGCGACCTACTTGGGCTAAAGCTACACGAGGGAGGCGTTACCTAATGCCGCACATATACATATGGTTGGAGGTGGAGTGGATATGTGCTCGTGTCCACATCCCTATGGCCACCACCTCCTGTTCTCTTTTCTCCCCTTCTCTTATCTTATCCCGGGCGTTTGGATTTGGTGTCAATTTTTTTTCGGTTTATAACTTATAGTCTATAGTTTTTTATAATTAAATAAATATAATAATTTTTATGTCACTTTTTGAAACGGTATATCGGAAAATCCTTTTTAAAATAATTTATCAGCAATCAATTTATTCACACAAACACTTGCTCTAAAGATAAAAATATCAATTGTAACTATAAATCATCAATCATAATAATAATAATAAAGAACATACCAATGGGTGTGGCACAGCCACAGCCACAGCAGCAGCGCCCCTTGGTTTTGGCTAACTGGATGGCAACTGACAAGTACCCGTCGATTAAGGCCCAGTACTAGATAGTGTTAATCGTTTTGATCAATGGTCATGCCATCACCAGTCAATCGGTTTGAGGATTGGCAGTGAAAAGCCAGTAGCTCAACTGGTACGGTATTTGGACTTGCTCTGATGAACGCCGAAGTCGCTAAACTATGTTTTGCTGAATGATTTGTTAGGTTAACCTCCTTAATCGAAAGGAGAAGATGATTTGGTAGGGTTTAATCTCTCTCTTCGGTAGCTACATCTAGTGGCGAAACCAAGATGAAAATAAAGGGTGGACTGGACTAAGCTAAATTGACATAAATGTTGAATTAATTGGGATTGGCCCATTTTAATTTAGCAATTAATCAAATGAAATTCCTAGGCCCACAACTAATGCTAGGTAGAAAATTGTTTAGTCCCATATGGAGAATTGAGTGGGAGTTACACCACTTTAAAAGGTGGAACGTGGTAACCCCCTTGTGGAATTGGAGAGAGCCAATACACGCGCGCGCTCGCTCGCTCGCCTCGCCACGGCGCGGCGTGCCGTGCCGTGCCGTGCCGTGCCGTGCCGTGCCGCGTGCGTACGCGCGCAGGCGTGTCGGGTGCGGGCGCGTTTTTCTTTATCTATTCGAAAATCGAAACGCATTGACTCGCTGGGTGCAGTTACCAGTGGATTATGGCTGCGGTTACTTTCGAGTAATGGGTGCAGTTACTGGTGACTAATGGCGGCAGTTACTGGTCTCTTCATTTTTGCTGTTACAAGAGAACAGAGCATAAGAAGGCTCTCCTCTCCATACGAAAGAACAGTTTTTCTCTCCCTCTGTTTTTGTTGCTGCTCTCTTCAATCTCCGGTCCAGAACCTTGCGCGCACAAGTTTCTGGGCGAGTAGGCCTCCGGAACTTCGTCCGTTTGTGTACCTGCACGGGTAGGCGGGCGATCAAGTTTTTGGGGAGCGCATCAGCGCGACTACTCAATCCGCGACGTCTACTTCCTGGTGGTGAACCGTTCGCGGGACTACACTGCGAACATCTTCCTGCATCAAGCTTCATCCTGCATCACGCCTTGATCGACTACGTCGAATAGGCCATCATGTCAACTGATGGTAACGGCGCCTCCGGTGTCTCCGGCACTGGCCCCGCCCGAGGGTATAAGTCTAAAACTTTTCTGGTATATTTGTTTCTGTGCGCTATGAATATGTTACTACATGTTTCTGTTAGCTTGTTCGTTAGCGAATATGAATACATCGTTGATAGATCACTCATGCATGTTTTTGTCATGTTTTATATACTGAATTTCTGGATTAAAATATGCCGAAAATTGACTAGATTTCCAACAATCCAAAAACTTGATAGGTCTTTTTCGGTAGTTGGCTTTGCTGCGTCGCTTAAGCCACACCCTCCGTTTGATGGTTCAAATTTTAAGAGATGGCGTGCACGCGCGATCCTGTGGTTTACTGCCATGGAATGTTTTCATGTTGCACAAGGAAAGCCCGCTGAGCCTCTGTCTGATGAGGATGAACGCAAGTTCAATGTAGCGGATAACTTTTTTCGAGGTGCACTTGTCAACATACTGGCAGATAACATTGTGGATGTGTACATGCATTTGCCTACGGGCAAAGATATGTGGAATGCACTTGAGGCCAAGTTCGGAGTTTCCGATGCTGGCAGTGAGCTGTATGTCATGGAGCAGTTCTATGACTACAAGATGGTCGATGACCGTTCTGTAGTAGAGCAAGCTCATGAGATTCAGGCGCTGGCAAAGGAGCTTGAGAACAATAAGTGCGAGTTACCGGACAAGTTTGTGGCTGGCGGTATTATCGCTAAGTTACCACCCTCTTGGTCGGATTTTGCTACTTCTCTAAAGCACAAGAGGCAAGAGTTCAGTGTTACTGATCTCATTGGCACTCTTGGTGTTGAAGAGAAGGCGATGGCAAAAGATACTCGAGGCAAGAAAGTTGCTGCTGAGGGAGGTTCTAGCGCCAATTTGGTGCAGAAGAAGAATCCTCAGGCTTTCCACAACAAAAAGAAAAATAAGCCTTTTGTCAAGCCCAAGGCTACTACTGAGTTTAAGAAGAAAGGCAAAGGAAAGGGCAGCTGCTTTGTGTGCGGTGATTCTGGCCATTGGGCTAAGGATTGTCCAGATCGCAAGGATAAGCAGAAGAAGTCTACCAACATGGTTATTAGTGACGCTGGAGGAACATCGGGGTACGGTAATTATTTACCTACAGTTCTTTCTGTTTGTCAATCACCTGAGTGGTGGGTTGACACTGGTGCTAATATTCATGTTTGTGTTGATATTTCCTTGTTTTCATCTTATCAGGTCGGTCGAGGTTGCTCCTTGTTGATGGGGAACGGTTCGCATGCAGCTGTTCATGGTGTTGGTACGGTCGATCTGAAGTTTACTTCGGGAAAGACCGTGCAGTTGAAGAACGTGCAGCATGTCCCCTCCATAAAGAAGAATCTCGTTAGCGGATCTCTACTATGTAGAGATGGTTTTAGGCTTGCTTTTGAGTCCAATAAATGTATCGTGTCTAAGTATGGAACATTTATTGGTAAAGGCTATGAGAGCGGAGGTTTGTTCCGTTTTTCTTTGATGGATTCCTGTAATAAAATTGTGAACCATGTGTGTAATGATGATGATGAGTCTAATGTTTGGCATTCACGACTTTGTCATGTTAATTTTGGGTGTATGACGCGCTTAGCTAATATGAGTTTAATCCCGAAATTCACTTTGGTCAAAGGTTCTAAGTGTCATGCGTGTGTTCAATCGAAACAACCTCGCAAGCCTCACAAGGCAGCAAAAGAGGCGAGGAATTTGGCACCGTTAGAACTCATTCATTCTGATTTATGCGAGATGAATGGCGTGTTGACTAAAGGTGGAAAGAAATACTTCATGACGCTTATAGATGATTGCACTAGATTTTGCTACGTGTACTTATTAAAAAACAAAAGATGAAGCGTTGGATTACTTTAAGATCTATAAAGCTGAGGTAGAAAACCAACTTGAGAGGAAAATCAAGCGGGTAAGGTCTGATCGTGGGGGAGTATTTTTCAAATGAGTTTACTTTATTTTGCGAGGAACATGGAATTATTCATGAGAGGACGCCTCCCTATTCTCCCGAGTCAAACGGGGTTGCCGAAAGAAAGAATCGCACTCTAACTGATTTGGTTAACGCCATGTTAGACACTGCGGGACTTTCTAAGGAATGGTGGGGTGAGGCTATATTGACCGCGTGTCATGTCCTGAATAGAGTTCCTACAAAGAATAAAGAAGTAACACCATTCGAGGAATGGAAAAAGAAGAAGTTGACTCTCTCATACTTGCGCACCTGGGGATGTTTGGCCAAAGTTAACGTGCCAATTGTCAAGAAGCGCAAACTTGGACCAAAAACCGTAGATTGTGTATTTCTTGGTTATGCTATGCACAGCGTGGGTTATAGGTTCTTAATTATAAAAACTGGAGTACCTGACATGCGTGTTGGTACAATCATAGAGTCCAGAGACGTTACATTTTTTGAGAATGAATTTCCTATGAAATGTGATGTACCTAGCTCATCTAGTCAAGAACCTATAATTTCCCTTGATTCCTTTGTGCCGATAGAACATGTTGAGGAAACGCCTATGGAAAATCCTGAAGAGGATAACAATGAAGTTACTCGAAAGAGTAAGAGACAGAGGATTGCAAAGTCTTTTGGTGATGATTTCATTGTATATCTCGTGGATGACACTCCAAGAACCATGGAAGAGGCATATTCTTCTCCTGACGCTGACTATTGGAAGGAAGCAGTACGGAGTGAGATGGACTCTATTATGTCTAATGGAACTTGGGAGGTCGTTGACCGTCCTTATGGGTGTAAACCTGTAGGATGTAAATGGATTTTCAAGAAAAAACTTAGGCCTGATGGTACAATTGAAAAGTACAAGGCAAGGCTTGTGGCCAAGGGTTATACCCAGAAAGAAGGCGAGGACTTCTTTGATACTTATTCACCTGTTGCCCGACTGACCACAATTCGAGTACTACTTGCCCTGGCTGCCTCTCATGGTCTTCTCGTTCATCAAATGGACGTTAAGACAGCTTTCCTAAATGGAGAGTTGGAGGAGGAGATTTATATGGATCAGCCAGATGGGTTTGTGGTACAAGGTCAAGAAGGAAAGGTGTGCAAGTTGTTAAAGTCTTTGTATGGCCTAAAGCAAGCACCTAAGCAATGGCATGAGAAGTTCGACAAAACTTTGACATCTGCTGGCTTTGTTGTGAATGAAGCTGACAAATGTGTGTACTATCGCTATGGTGGGGGAGAAGGAGTGATCTTGTGCTTGTATGTTGATGACATACTGATTTTTGGGACCAACCTCAATGTGATTGAGGAGGTCAAGGACTTTCTGTCCAAGAATTTTGAGATGAAAGATTTGGGAGTGGCTGATGTGATTCTTAACATTAAGCTACTGAGAGAAGGTGATGGTGGGGTTACACTCGTGCAATCCCACTATGTGGATAAGGTCTTGAGTCGCTTTGGTTATAGTGACTGCAAACCTGCTTCTACTCCTTATGATCCTAGTGTGTTATTGAGGAAAAACCGAAGAATAACAAGGGATCAATTGAGATACTCCCAGATCATTGGCTCATTGATGTATTTAGCTAGTGCTACGAGGCCTGACATCTCGTTTGCTGTGAGCAAGCTAAGCCGGTTTGTTTCAAATCCGGGAGATGATCATTGGCGTGCTCTTGAGAGAGTGATGCGCTATCTAAAGGCAACTGTGAGCTATGGCATTCACTATGCTGGGTACCCAAAGGTACTGGAGGGATATAGTGATTCAAACTGGATCTCTGATGCTGATGAGATAAAAGCCACGAGTGGATATGTGTTCACACTTGGAGGTGATGCTGTTTCCTGGAAGTCTTGCAAGCAGACCATCTTAACGAGGTCAACAATGGAAGCAGAACTCACAGCGTTAGATACCGCCACTGTTGAGGCTGAGTGGCTTCGTGAACTCCTTATGGATCTGCCGGTGGTTGAAAAACCGATACCGGCTATCCTGATGAACTGTGATAATCAGACTGTAATTATCAAGGTGAACAGTTCTAAGGACAACATGAAGTCATCTAGGCATGTTAAGAGGCGGTTGAAGTCTGTCAGAAAGCTGAAAAACTCCGGAGTTATAGCACTGGACTATGTCTAGACAGCTAAGAATCTGGCAGACCAATTTACAAAGGGTTTATCACGTAATGTGATAGATAGTGCATCGAGTGAGATGGGCCTGAGACCCACATGAGTCATACCACAGTGGTAACCTGTTCTATGTGATCGGAGATCCCGTGAAGTAGGATGGTGAAACAAGCTGTTGGTTGACTGGGAGGAGAGACCTTTACAAGGCTCATTTCTTCAGTGATGCGCTTCTCTTCTATTCTGTATGGCAGGTTGGTTTTTACCTTAATGTGATCCAAGTGGCTTTTTTAAAGCAGAGATGTCGGCCTACAGGACATCTTAGAAAGAACACACCTATATGAGTTCGACTGCTGGTCACAGTCTATGAGATTTGGGTGATCTCTAGATACTCATGAATAGGCATGGAGTATGACTTATACGCTCCAACCAGAGGGGATGCTTTAGGCAGCCTAGTACTAGTAAAGGAATTGGGTAAAGCTTGTTCGCACAAAACTGTCAATTCAAGGCATAGTCCATTGTTCAGTTGTGGATGAGTGTAACTCCTTTCCTAGGTGGATGTTCAACTTAACAGTCTCCATCGAAACACTGGTATATCAAACAACAGCAGAACTGAGAGCATTTCTCGTGTGCCTTGAAATTTGGTGGGGATTGTTGAATTAATTGGGATTGGCCCATTTTAATTTAGCAATTAATCAAATGAAATTCCTAGGCCCACAACTAATGCTAGGTAGAAAATTGTTTAGTCCCATATGGAGAATTGAGTGGGAGTTACACCACTTTAAAAGGTGGAACGTGGTAACCCCCTTGTGGAATTGGAGAGAGCCAATACACGCGTGCGCTCGCTCGCTCGCTCGCCTCGCCACGCCACGCCACGGCGCGCCGTGCCGTGCGGTGCGGTGCGTGTGCGTGTGCGTGTGCGTGCGTACGTACGCACGCAGGCGTGTCGGGTGCGGGCGCGTTTTTCTTTATCTATTCGAAAATCGAAACGCATTGACTCGCTGGCAGTAACGGTGCAGTTACCAGTGGATTATGGCTGCGGTTACTTTCGAGTAATGGGTGCAGTTACTGGTGACTAATGGCGGCAGTTACTGGTCTCTTCATTTTTGCTGTTACAAGAGAACAGAGCATAAGAAGGCTCTCCTCTCCATACGAAAGAACAGTTTTTCTCTCCCTCTGTTTTTGTTGCTGCTCTCTTCAATCTCCGGTCCAGAACCTTGCGCGCACAAGTTTCTGGGCGAGTAGGCCTCCGGAACTTCGTCCGTTTGTGTACCTGCACGGGTAGGCGGGCGATCAAGTTTTTGGGGAGCGCATCAGCGCGACTACTCAATCCGCGACGTCTACTTCCTGGTGGTGAACCGTTCGCGGGACTGCACTGCGAACATCTTCCTGCATCAAGCTTCATCCTGCATCACGCCTTGATCGACTACGTCGAATAGGCCATCATGTCAACTGATGGTAACGGCGCCTCCGGTGTCTCCGGCACTGGCCCCGCCCGAGGGTATAAGTCTAAAACTTTTCTGGTGTATTTGTTTCTGTGCGCTATGAATATGTTACTACATGTTTCTGTTAGCTTGTTCGTTAGCGAATATGAATACATCGTTGATAGATCACTCATGCATGTTTTTGTCATGTTTTATATACTGAATTTCTGGATTAAAATATGCCGAAAATTGACTAGATTTCCAACAATAAACACAGCTATTATTATAATTTACAAATCTACAAATAAATGTAAATTTCATTACTTCATCGATGATTATCAAGAGTAACTCAACAAAGAATCAAGACAAAATATTGACTAGACTACAAATTACCAGAGACGTAGATAAGTGACTAGAGGGAGGTGAATATTAGGTTTTTAAATTTTTTTTATCTACAACATAATTTTATGGCAAGTATGAACTAATAAAAATTACTTTGCACAAGTCAAAGCCTAAATCATATAAGTCATGCTACACAAGAAATATGTCTAGGCAAGAAATAATTCAAGCTACACAAGTCAATCAATCAATTGCTAGGAATGTAAGTGCAAAATGTAAAAACAAGAGAGATAAACCACAAAGATGACACATGGTATTTTTCCGTAATCTCGAAGACTTGCCGGTCTCCCCTAATCCACGTTAAGTGAGTTTGAACTAATCAAGATAGTTCCTTTCACAATCTTGAGCCTTTTTTCAATCCACTATGATAGCTCTTTTCCACGTTGGGTCTATTTATAACTTTTTTAAAGAGAACAATGTGCAAATTCCTCTAAACCGTCTAAGTGTCGACAACCACCAAGAGTAATATATCAATGGCACTTGCTTGAAGGTTTTCAAATGTCACAATGATTAACTAAATGATGTAATGTACTTGAATACTCTCAACAACCTCAAAATGTGAAAACAGAACAAAAGGATTGAAGAGAGAGTAGCAAAAGCTCAAATGTATTCAATGAGGTTTAAGAAGAGTTGCTTACACCCACCAGGATGACCGTTGGGATTGAAATCTCCAAAAATCAGGGGATGTGGTATTGCGGCCATGTAATGGCTGGTACTACTGCACTTACTATTCAACGACTACTTAAGTTTCATTAAATAAATAGAAACTAGCCGTTAAATTTCAGTAGTACCCCACTCACAGGGTCCGGTAGTACATATCATGCAGTAGTACCACACCTCAGCTGCGGTAGTACCAATTTCTAAAGGAGACAAAATGCTCCAAAAGTGCACCTCTCTAAAAATTAGCTACCGCCACCTAAAATACAGTCATACTGCACTCGGTAGTACTAGACTCAAGGTGCGGTCATACCGCTGCAGTAGTATAGTTTCAGGAAAAGATGAAATATGCACCTCGAGAAATAAGCTATCGGCATGAAACGGCCGGCAGTACCGGTGAAGCGGTACAACCGCTGCATCAACTACTGTCATATCGATTTCCAAAAAAATTCAGATAAGGTTCTAAAATGAAGTTTTAAATGCATGCATGAACTATAATTGATTAACGTGGCACAATATTAACTTCAAGCTACTGGCCATGACCCTTTTTTTATAGTACGACATCTATTCTACAAATCCGGTATTTTTCAATAAAACATCGAGACAGGTAAAAGCTATAAAGAGATCATTAGGCTATAATATACCTTTGTTTTCAGCCATGTCTTGATCCATGTCAAATCTTTAGTTACCTTTGCATATCTTTTTAGTCAACAAAATCTAGGATTATACCTTTCAATCATCTTAATAAACATGTTAGTCCCTTTAAGCATTGTCATCATTAATTACCAAAATTATTTTTAGAGACCTGGATGCTTTAGCAGCGTAGGTCATAACTCGCCCTTGGCCCTCCCTAGTCCCCACTCAGCTGCCGCCTCCTCCTTTGGGCTCTGATCTCCCTCCACCCCAATTAGCCCTTTCAGTCCTCCACTTCCACCACTCTTGCCAGCTACCTCCTAGTTGCTCGCATGGTTGCATAGCCTGCCGCCCTAGCCCCTCCTTGCTACGGCTTTCCTGTTCCCCTCCATGGTTACCCCATTCCTCACATGGCCCACCGGCGCCGCCGCCTCAGCAGCTTGCCATGTCGCGCCACCATCGACCCAGCTTCTCCACGCTGTATCTCGTTACTTCATTGTGGCATTGTCCAAGCTTCCCCACGTGGTTGTGTCGTCACTGCCCATCGCCTGCTAGCGCCGCCCTCCTTAGACCTAAGGTGCGCTCCTCTCCAATCCTCCTCTCAATTGCATCATTAGGTCTGGATTGCAGATTTTGGGTGGATTGGATATGAGGCTGCTTGGGAATTTAGGATTCTAGTGCCGAATTGGGGATTTGCCACTTAGGCCTTGTGGGTTGTAGCCTTTTGGGCTTTGGTGCCAACTGCCAAGGAATGACCCAAACACATACATGGTAACTTCCTCTCTCTCTCTCTTCCTCTGTTCGTCTGTTTTGATCAGGTAACTTCTAGCTCTTGACCATGGTGGATTGGCTTCGTCGACCAAGCAGGGGTGTTACGACATCGACAAAGGATAGGCTAAAGTCTAACGAAGCCTCCTTATGAATTCATCGCTATGTACATCTAGGACATGATCTCTTCTCTCTCTTTTTGTTTGAGAGAGGGGGAGGGAACAATAGTTGCTTGAAGCTCCTTGGTTAATGGTAGAGTAACTTCGATTTAGGGTAATAGACAAAAGGTAGTGGGCCGGAGGCCCTCTTTACCAAGCCCCTTTTCCAGTCCAATAAAACTCTTAGTTGACAATTCAACCCAAAAAAACTGCACCTCATGCCTCCCAGGCCTAGAAAAGCCATAATCTGGAGGAAGCAACAGCACCTGGACACCTTTACATTGCATCACATACAGATATTTCTTCGCACATTAAGTGCACAAAAGCAAGCAGTCAAGCACCAATTTCCAGAGAAAATACTACGGTATTCTTTACTAATAAGGATGCTGCTTGGCACGACGTCTCGAGTGCCAAGGGCAAACATCACTTGTTAAATTGTTTGAAAAACTGTTTGCTAATAACCCTGTGAATAATTCACATACAATCACCACAATGCCAATGTGGAAAGGGTCAGGTGCTGCAGCTCTACTGCTTTGCACAATGTCTGGATGAGCTTACTCTGTCGTCGGGAGGTACACCCGGTGGAAGTTGTTCACGGTGAGCTTCCTCCGGCAGGTAGGGCATTTCTTATGAGCCTGAATGAAGTGCTTGATGCACGTCTGGCAGAAAATGTGACCGCATATGGTCGATGACGCATTGACCAGCTCATTTGTGCAGACTGGGCAGGTGAACTTGGGCTCCTTTGGGACCTCCTTCACAGGTACAGGGGGTGCCTGCATCACCGTGGGCAGCAGCATTTAATCACAGAGCTGATAGCCGCTATATTATGGTATAGGGCTATTGGTGAAGTACATGGTAGAGTTTTTACCACTATGCTGTTGGTTTCAGGTGTGTCCGATAAATTTATTATAGGGCTGTTGTTCAATGCTGGGTCCATCCCCAGAGACAGTAGTGTGTTCACATGCTCATCAAGAGCTTCCCCTAGACATAAAGCAATACACACCAAGTTAATAAATGGGAAGAAAATATGCACGGGTCTACAGCATAAAGCTAATGAAGCTCTTGAGACTGAAACGTGACTATAGCTTAATTTGGAAAACATCATACATGAATATTGGCAAATGTTGTGAGACTGAACATTGTCATATCCAATTTCTAATTGATAAGACATACCACACAAAAAGAAAAATAAGTACAATAGTCTCCGAGGAAGATACTTAATGCTAATTTTTTAATGACGGACCTTTAAAGCTAACATTTTACTTAGATGGACACTAAATACATATTCAGTTGGCCTATTGACAGCTGCAATTATAAGCTAACTGAGCCTACTGAAGCCAGAAAAATTGCTTTGCGACACTCAGCCCTCACAACGATGATTAATAGCTTATGTCAATATCCAGTACAGCAGAAGGCAATCTAGAGTGATCGTGTGAACACTCTCATACTATTTATTTTCTAGTGCCAATGGGTAATTTCAAACATATTGTGTCTGTTAAAAGTCTTACACCCAGAAAGAGCCCATGGGCAAGATTTGAATTATGATTGGAATTGTGGAGCTGTGTGCTATACTGCTAAGTGAAACATATATGGAAGATATATTTGCGATAGTTACAATAAAAAATAGAACCTTATAAAATGCATCATAATGAAGTACTAGATATTCAGAATCAGCAAGGGATAAGCAGTACATATTGTAAAAAAGCAGTGACAGCACAAACAGTTGATACATGTACCATAGTATCTCTTGATGCTCAGCAAGGTAAATTGTCCAACAACTAAGTTGTCTTAATAAGACGTAAAGTCTCAAGCCTCACACATGAAATTTAGTCTGTTGACTGCCCCGAATTTTACAAACTAGAAGCTGCCGTAATGGTGGATGTAAAACTACCCTAGATGTATTCTAAATACCCCTGTTATCTGATATTCCAAACAGCCTTCCCATATCAACAGATGACACGACACATCATAGCAAGAAGCACAAGATTTCATTTGTTTTCCTAATAGAGATAGCAAACATTACTTTGCATGCGCAACACTGAACGGTCACAACTATGGTTACTTACAAATTTATCATGCTAATCTGATGGGAGATAAACCAAAGCTGCATTATGATGTTGTCTACTTAAGGCAAAACTGTTCGATATTAGAGAATGGAACAAGAAGTATGAATTCATTTCATACAAAAAATATATGTTTACATTCAAATGTCACAGTATGGGTCAAACAATTCACGCCGGGGATACCTGCTGGTCCAACAATAGTCTCAGAATCATCATCTATTATCACAGTGATAGGTCCCGTCCTGGTTGACTGTTGCCTTGCCTGAAACATAAAGTAAGCAATAATATCATCAGCGTCCCTTCCTCTCAAACAATCATAAAATAACTGAAATCAGAAAAAAAAAATTGCAAGTGTACAAATAGAGATTAGAACCAAGGAACATACTTGAGGGAGCGACCTTCTTGAAGAATAGATCACAACATCATCATCAATGGCTTCCACATCGATGGGGAAGCTATTCATACCAATGTGCGACTCTGCAGCAGCCACTGGCACCAAAAGCTGTGGGGTCTCAGCGACAACTGTGCCAGAGGCCTGGCTGTGTGAGACAGGCTCACTGCTGGAAGGTAAACCCCCATCACCAGCTCCTTCAACTGGAAGCGAGTTCAAGTCCAGAAGCTGCGATGCCTTGGAAGTCCGTCGCCTCTTCGGAACCCTCCTCAGGAAACCATGGGAATTCATACTGTTGCAATGAAAGCTACAACCTTGAGCAAAGCCAATAGAGCCCCTGTAAGTTTACAAACTTCAACATTGTATACAGCCACAATTCTATCATGAATAAGTTTACAAACAGTTTCCAACTGTTTTGGAATGAATAAGTAAAGAAATACAATATTGTTCTTGAGAAGGCACAGTTCGACAAATCTATCATGATATAAGCTAATCCAAAGCAGCAAAAGAGTTGGACTCTACAAAAAAAAAGGGAACAACTTTTACCCGCATTAACACCCTTTTTCTCCAGAAATCGGCATAAACGGCACATACATACACAATCGAATAAAAATCTAATCTTTTCATGTTCTCCCCCCATCGAATCGACTCCAATCAACAATCAAACCCTAAAAACTCGATCAATCCTTTTCAAAAAGGCGTCTGTAAGCCCAAACGCCCCTCCCTAGAGGCCCGGACACCGCATCCAACAAAAGGCAACCAAAAAAATTGCACCTTTCCGCCGCTTTCCCCAAATCCCCAACCCCCTAACCATAAGGGCCAAGAAAGATCCCCAAAATTCCCTCCCAAAACCCCTTATTTCGACCAAAAATCCTCCTAAACCTCCCAAATCCGAGCATGATTTAAGCATTTCGTCGCCCCCCGACTCGATCCGGGTCCGACCCAGAAAATTCCCCATAAAATCAGAAAAAAGGGGGAAAACTCTCCCGGTGTAAAGGATTATACAAGGATCACTGCGTTGGAAACGAAAATTACCGGCAAAAATTCGGGTGAATCGCTTGGGTCGCGAGGAGGCGACTAGGGTTTGCGGGTTGCGGTGGCGAAGACTCGTTGGGTTTCTTCCTTCGCCCGCCGGCCGCCGACCACCTCGCCATTTAAATAAGGACTGGACGAGGACAGCGTCAGGGACGGCTGTCACGCAGGCTCGTGCGCCGGGTCCACCATAGAACCCATCTCGACCGTACGATCTCGTGGAGATTCGCGCGGAGCTATCCGGCGCGTGGGCTTGGTGTATGGACGGAGGAGGTCCGTGTGTTGCTATGGATTTTTAAAATTTATTATATTATACATTTTAAAATTTACAGGTGATAAAAATTTTTAGAATATGCATACAAACATATTCTAAAAAGTTTTTAAATCCATCGAAAGCCGTCAATCACACTAAGACATCGACCACACCTCATGGGTCAGGAGCCCTCGAGCATACCTTGTCATCGTAAGTTGAAAACCGTTGACCATCGCGCGTGATCGTAGGTCGGGAGCAGTTGACCATACTTGTGGTCTTAAGTTGGCAGCAGTCAACGATTGATCGTGGTCTTAAATCGGGAGCCTTCGACAATGGCTCATGGTCGTACATCGAAAACTGATGACCATCGTTTGTGGTTGTAAGTCGGAAGCCATCGAAGATACCTCATGATCATAAGTTGGAACACATCGACCAGCGCTCGTAGTCGTAAGTCGAAAGACATTGACCACATCTCGTGGTTGTAAGTCGAAACACATCAACCAGTGCTCATGGTTGTAAATTAGAAGCCGCTGATCACACCTCGTGGTTGTAAGTTAGAAGCCATCAACCATTGCGCGTGATCGTAGGTCGGGAGCGGTCGACCATCGCTGGTGGTCGTATGTTGGCAAGCCTCTGGTGTGCTTGTGCCCTATCGCTCGACTGCCGGTGCCAGCCTACTCGGCCCCGACTTCGACCACTGCCCACTTCGACTTCGACCACTGCCCCCTTCGATGACCACGACCCTTCAACGTCGACCAATTCCATCTTCGACCACAGCCCTCTTCGACCACAGCATCGACTTTAACCATGGATCTTCGACTTCGGCCACGGCCCCTCAACCACAGCCCCGACGTCGAACCACGACCCCGACATCGACCACGGCCCTTCGACTTCGACCACGGACCGACTTTGTTCACGGCTCTTCGACTTCGACCACGGCCTGACTTCAACCACAGCCTTTCGACTTCGACCGCGGACCGACTTCGTCCACGGCCCTTCGACTTCGACCACGGCCCTTCGATTTCGACTATGGCTTTGATCACAAATCTTTAACTTCGATCACGGCCCCCTTCAACCACGGCTTCAACTTCGACCATAGCCTCTCGACTTCGGACACAACGCCTCGACCACAGCCCCATTTGACCACGGCACCGACTTCAACGACCAACTTGGGACTAATATTGTGGTAATTATGCATTAATGACATGTTTTGGTAATTAATGACAATCGAATTGTGGGACTAATATTTTCATTGAGATAAATGAACAGGATATGTCTCACGGTGATGGATGATTTAAGATGAGTTCATGCGGTTGATTATTCTCAAGCATTGTAAAGACTTCAAATGTGTTGAATAGTCATGACCCTAACTTGATGTTGAATCATATGTTGTCAAGCTTCGAGTGGACACGCAAGACAAAGGTATGACTAGCTAGGGCTAAGAATGTGTTCCTAGTCTTTTGCCGATCTTGATGTTTGGTTGGAAGATCGGTTTGCTAGTATAAGATGACGTACTATTAAGAGGGGTCACGACTAGTAGCTTGAACGTAACAAGTGTTGACAGCTCGCTTTATTGCTCTAGCTCACTCTCCGTTGCATGATGCTAATATCTTTGGATGTGATTTGAAAATGTTGTAGCTCATGCATAAGTCCTTTGTAACATGTGACTTAATATTATTTGCGAATGTGTTTTGCAACATGTCGAAGTGCATGTTTTCTCCCCTCCTTAAGGCATGATGCTAAAATTTGAAATGTGTCTCTCAAATGATTGTAGCTCATGTAAATATTATTGCTACATGTGACTTAAGTTTGAAATGGCAAATTCGAATTTGCTTAAGTCCATGCTGTTTCCGGTGATGTGATTCCAAAATATACTTGAGGATATGTTCTATGATTTATTGGAAGTCACATGTTCAGTTTAGATGTATATTTCTATATCAGTTTAAGTTTGAAATAGCCAATTGGAAGCACGTGGGGGTGACGACAGTGGTGGTGGCGAGGTTGTGTGTGTCAGCGGTGGGGGGATAGTGAGCACGGGGATGATGGGTTGTTCTCATCGCCGCCGCAGCTGAAGTAAGTGTTTTCTGGGTGATTTTCGAGATCCATAATGTGGAGTTAGTAGGGGAGTGGCGGTGAGTGATTTTTTTAGGCTGAGTTGTGCTCACGATTTGAACAACCCGCCACAAATGATTTCCTCTCCTACGCCAATCTACTCTAATTTGGGTTGTTCTGGTATGGTATTTCTGTCTGATCTTTTCACATGTTTTCATTGTTTTTTCTCTGTGTGGTTTGGTTGATGACAGAGTTGTTGTGGGAGAACAAGTGGATGCTGGATAAGTCCACCAAGGAGATTGAGAGGGAGAGGCCGGGCCTACAGGCTTAGGAGAAGAAGTTCATCACAGAGATCAAGAAGGTCGCCAAGCAAGAGCAGATGGTATGTGATGTACCAAAATGCCTAAGCCCCTTATGGTCATTTGTTTGATTCCATTAACATTCAAATGTTAATTTGCTATTGCACAGGTAATTTGGTTTAATTTACACTAGCCACCACTATAGAAATATCTGTACATCGCTCAACATCATAGCATTCATTAATCTTGAAATTCTAGGCAATGTAAGATCAATTATCTTCTTATATAACAAAGTTGTCTTCTTATGTTACAAATGTTACCTTCTACATACAACAATTGTTACATTATGATTTCTATTAACTTATCCTCTTACATGGTTAAGTGACACATGCTAGGAGTTTTGAACATTACAGTCTAAAGAATTATTAAAAATTATCTTAAAATAGAAAAAAGAATAGATAGTAGTAGAAAAATTGTCTTGCTTACTTAGAAAACAAAAAAATTATCTTCTTGTGTTACAAAAGTTATTACACACACAACAATAGTTACCTTTGATTTATAGTAACTTACCTTCTTATACAGTGTCGGAATCCGGAGTAACGACTCCTGGATCCTTTGTGTAAATCGCGGGCTATCAGCGGGGAAAGGAAGGGGAGGAGGGCACGGCGGCTGGATCGGGATCAGACGGTGAGGAGGAAAGGGAAGGGCGAACGGGTGGATTGAGCCGGGCAGGGGTGCGGGTGAAATCCAGGCCGGCCACGTGGCGAGCACGGGGAAGGGGTAGGCGGGACCGGTGGGCATGATCCGGCCATCCACGTGGCGGCCGGTGGGAGGTGCTGGGGTTTGAATTTTTATTTTAGATTTTAAGGTTTTGTTTTTTCAGAAAAGCCTGGAAATTTCATTAAGCCTCAGAAAAATATGAAATTAACTCCGAAAATTCCAGAAAAATTCAGAGAACCTCCTGGACACTTTTTGGACTTAATAAAATTATTTCCATCTAATGTTGGCTCTATAATTTTATATTGAAAATACTTTTTAATTTCAAAATTACATTTTTAAACTCCAGAAAATCCAGGAAACCAAATAAAATCCAAATAAATCCAATTAATTAATTTGACATAAGATTTTTTATAGAAAATCAAAATATCATTTTATTTAATAATAATAATTTTAGACTTTACACAAAATACTTTTTAAATCTAGTTTTGTTTCAAAAACAGAAATTCAGGGCAAATTCAAATTTAAAATTTAGGGATAAAAATATTTATTTTAATTTAAATTAATTTTATTCATTTATTTATTTATTTTAGTAAAACTTGGGCTGTTACATACATCATTTGTTAACTCATAGCTTTTAAAAGTTATCTTCATATGTGATGGTCAGTAAATTTAAGTTATAACGCTAAGGAATAAACCCTAAAATCTTTTGAGACCTTTGCTCTGTAGAACAATAAACATCTACTGACCAGGAAGCACTTGTGGTTAGATTAGCCTCTCAACTCCCCCATTTGTTCATCATGTTCAATTATGGGGTTTAACTTGGTTTAGTGATAACTTAAGCAAATAAGAAAATAACTTATCAAAAGCTGTGAGGTAGCAATTGTTCTATAATAAGGTAACTTATGCACACACATATATCAGTAGCATCTTTCCCACATTTTGAATTTTCTTTTGCTCGTAGGTAAAATTAGCACATGCATTAACCCAGTCTATGCTATTAATGGTAAATGTGATTTTTTTTAGACCACCAAGTATACTGTGTTTAAAACTTTAAATCGTAGAGGGGAACTTTTGCAAAAATAGGCTGGTATTTTTTTTGAAAATTTAGGGATAACTTAGTGAGTCAACATGATAAATTCGTTACATACGATAAATTTAAGCATAATATGAAGCTAACTTAAGTAACTAATAACTTAAGCATAATATGAAGCTAACTCAAGTAACTGATTAAGGATGCCAACTTATATGATTTTTTTAATTTACGGAAATAACTTTGTTACAAAATATGATAACTTTAGATGAAGACAAAAATAACTTAAGTAAGTAAAGATGCCAACTCTGTGATTTTCTTTTATGCATACGGAGATAACTTTGTTATAAAATATGATAACTTTAGAAATAATATGAAGATAACTTTAGTAAGATTGCCAACTTTTGTTATATTTTTTATACGAAAGGAGATAACTTGTCATATAAGGTGATAACTTAAACATGATATGAAGATAACTTTCTGATTAATGAAAATAATTTATATTTCATTTATTTAGACTTATGTCTAACAAGTGTTACTTAAGCATACAAGAAGATTAAGTTATTAGGATTAACGAGGTAACAGTATGTTCATATAGAAATTAAGTTCCTATCATAAGAAAAAGATAATTTTGTTTTCATATGAAGATAACTTGTGTCTTGTAAGAAAATAACTTAATTATACAGGGAAGGTAATTTTAGCAATTGAGTATGAAGACAACTTTTATTGGCGGTTTTATATACACATGTAAGAAGACATGAGTTAGGAATCACCTTTTTAAAAGCTCTATTAAATAACAAGATAACTTAGCAAATAAGAAAACAATTTTGAAGGTAATTTATTAGAAGTGTGAATTTTTAGACTAACATATGCACACTTTTCTTTTTCATAGGATCAATGTGCATCATCTGGTGATTTTTCCCATAATGATGCGTTCATAGCAACTTACAGTCACTTCATTGAAGCTAACTAGTAATAGAGTTTTGTAGTTGAATAATTTATGACAGAAAATCCTAGTAGCTTGAATCCATAAATTGTTGTTCTAAATGTAATTGCGTGGAGAATGTAATTTTGCAATATTTTTTGAAAAAGAAAGAAACGAAGACTCAGAGCCTACTAATTGTATTTATGTCTCAGAAACTAGGTATGTTTTGGTAGCTTACCTGTAAGAGTGACCATCTTAATTGCACATCAATAAATCATTGCTACTAACGTAGTGTCAGCTAGTAGTTGGTCCCTAAACAGCATCAGTTCAATATTAGCTTTGCGAACCCAACTTGTAAAGTCATAGCCAAGTTTTCTAATCAGGACCCCAAATTTTTTGGTTTTGTGAGAACGTTCTCATGGACTACATGAATATAACAGTGCTAAATTGTCATGTTGTTTGTTATACTTAGTACCTTTGGAGAGCCAGTTCCATACGGACAATACACGGGGTAGTGTGAAGTGGGCCGAAGCAAACGGGGTTTAATGGGCTGCACTTAGAAAACAGCTAGGAGCCCAAATGAAGGTGAGTGTGCGCTCCGCGCGTGAGAATTGCCCATAGGGAGGGAGTCACACCCTAAGACTATAGCGCCCGTGGTAGCGCTGTAGTCGTGGCCATATAATGTATGTATACTTGCCAAATGACTTTTTTTATTCATGAAGTACACAATACAACTCATAGGCGTTCATACATGCACACCACTACATGTACGCACTCACATACACCACGACGCCTATGGAATCTGGGGTTTGAACTCTGGTGGGCTAGGAGTATAACCACCTCCACTTGCCAAATGACCGTACCAATAGATCTATTATAATATTAAAGTAAAAGTAAAAGAAGCCTCCATGGGGTAGAAATTATCACGTTAATCTAAGGAAAAATGGAAAGATCTACACTATTGATTGTGGTAGGTCTAAATTATAACGGTATAGATTAATCTAAATTTTTGTAATGAATAAAACTCTATTCGATAGTAATTAAAGACATGAATATTAAAGCTGTACGACTCTTATTGAGATACTAACAAAATATGCCCATACAAGCCCAACAAACCAGGAGCTCTGCTCCTGTTCGGAAAAGGAATGATTCAAAAAAACTTTAACAAACCTAGAGCAGAGCTCCTGTTCGGAGCACCAAAGGGGAAAAAAAACTCATGGCTACGTTGCTAAGTTGCTCTCGTGGCTGCTGCTCATGTAGTCATGTGCTTCTGTGACGCGTTCAAGCGCCTCACGAGGGCCAACTCGCTGCTGTTCCTGACGGCTGACGAGCTGTTCGTCGTGCGCGATCCGCATGGGTTTCGCCCGCTGGTGCTTAGCCACCGGAGCAACGGCACCGTCACGTTCGCGTCGGAGACTTGTGCGCTGGACCTCATCGACGTGACCTATGAGTGCGAGGCAGCACAAGTAGGTGGTCTTCATACCTCGCTCGAACACGACATGTATTATCAGTTCTTCATCAAACTACATCAATTTATTCGTACGTTCATATAAAATTTTCTCTAAAGCCTTTCATAATTCTATCATCTGTACGGCAGTCGATCTCTTATATCTTGATTTGGTGTTTCTTATCATAATAAATTGCAATTGTGTGTCTACTAGAATCAAGGGATTAGAAATTCTCACCTTAATAAAAAAAATTATAAACCTTGGCCGCAAAAGGAAAAGATGCAAATCATGGATTTGGTAGATGCATGTTATAACAGTGCAATCCAATCTAAAGAATAAAGAATAATGCAAAATAGAAAAAGAATTATAAAGTATATGATAACATATTTATACTCAATTACTATCTTTTTTGAAACAAGCAGAGCAGCTGTAAAGGTCTGCACAAGGCAATGTGGTAGTATGGCAGCGATTTATACAATTAAAAATGCATATATTCTGTTGCGAAATATGAAAACAATACAACAACAATTCAGCAACTTTAAAGCTTTGCCGCAGTTAGAAGAAGAGGACTTGTTCTTCTCCTATTTGTTCACCTGACTAATAATGATCGCAATAGCTAAAGATCAGCCATGACAAGCACAGAAAACCAAAATGGTGTATGCATCATTCTGATTGATGAGAGAGGGAGTTCTGGATTATTCATCTATCGAGAGAAATCACTATTTGCATATTTTCTTTCGGTCAATGTTTTGACACAGCTTTGCAATTTAATCTCCCAGTAGAATAGGTATTTTCGCAATCCGCATGATTATAGCATGTGCAACATGATTAGCTTAAACCATGCTATCTGACATCAAAATGAAACGAATTCTCGGCTTCTTTGAGAATTGATCCCATCACAATTTATAATCATGTGCAGTACCGTTGAGCCATTAACTAAACAACAAGCAGCTCTCGTCTAGCACACTAAGCAACCTGGCAAGTACCTAGTCCAACAGTGAAAACAATATGAATATCAAGTGCGAACCTTACCAAAAAATTTGTCGTTCTGAGCTCCACAAGGGGTGACCCCTCCAGCTGCAAAACCAAAAATTGCAAAAAAAACGAGACACTAATTAGTAATCACTGTTTGCAAAAAATATATCATTAGCTATTAGTGAAGCACTACGCATGTCGTATTGTCCAGCACCTTGCAGGAGAGGAGGCGAATGCAGCAGCCGTTGGGCTCCTTGTCGACGCGGACGAGGAGGATGGGGCAGACCTCGAGCGCGAAGAATCAAAAGCGGTGGACGTAGCATCGGAAGGTGGATTCGTCGATGCGCTCCACGTCGAGCACCGAGTACCGGCTCGCCGGCAAGCTCATGTACTCCGGCTACAAAAGCAAGCAAATATCTCGCGCGCATTCCCCTCCCTCAACATAGCAAGTAAGGTCAAGGTGAGCCTGGTCCCCTAGAGTTGGGGAGAATCGAGGGTACGGAGGGGGCCGGCGAGCTGCTGGACAGAGGTGGATTCGGAGCAGTGGGCGATGAAGCGCGCCTTGGGGTCGGAGGAGACGGCAGTGGAGGAGGAGGAGGAGGCGTGGACGATGGCACGGGAGCGGCGGGGAACGGAGGGGCGCAGCCATTGGGCGCGTTGCGGTTGTCGGGTGAGTGGCTGGTGGTGGTTGCGTCCCCCCGGGGGTTGGGCTGAGTGTGAAGTGAAGAAGGGGAGGCAGATGGAGAGGTGTGGCCGCCCGCCCGTGTGGAGATTTACCTGCTTCTTCAAGATTTGCAACCATCGAGACACGCCACGTCAGGGAGAGAGGGGGAGAGAAGGAAGCGCGAGTGGCGTGAAGTGGGAAGGAGATTACCTAGTTGGATTACCTAGTTGACGATGGACTTGTCCATAGTGGTAGCCATAGGAGAGAGAGGCTGAGATCAGATTAGAGATCGGGGAGATGTTTGGGCGGCGCGAGGGGTGAAGCCTAGCGAAATATGCGAGAAGGTGGGGGAAAGAGGAGTTGGAACAGACGGGGCTGCACATGAATCGTTTTCTCGATGAGTGAAGGAGAGAAAAAATATATGTCCCCTTACTCTGTTTTTTAAATAGTAGAGATTAGCTTGAGATATTTCCTCTTCGGTCTAAAAACGATTGTGAGAGGACTTATCCATTTTATAACCCAGCATGCAATATGTAGCAAATATTCCGAACGGCAGAGGTAGCCAGCAATATTGCAGCGAATGGTGCGTGCTGCTTGATGGATCGCGAGGAGGGAGAGGAGGAGCAAGAGCGCAGGCAGTGAGCGATAGCGAGGAGTTTGTCTCTCTCCCAAGGCCAAACCGAACCGTGCAAACCAAACCGCACGCAAGTTGTGGCGCGCGGTGGTGCATGGTGACGCTCTCGCTGTTGCCTTCTCCAGCAGTGGTGATTTTGCACCACACCATATCGTGCTGCCACTACGTGCCTAGCTAGCTTGTACTATCAAGATACCACTTGCAGTTGCACCTGTATAGTTATGACGTGTGTATATATGTGTACGTATTTCCCTCCCTTCTCTTTTAAGATTACAACGAAAAATGCGTACCTTATTTACATCATATATCACACGTATATATGTGTGTTATCCTGAAACATATATACGAGATCTAGAGAACAGAGATGATTGGATAAATCAGTATATCACAGTGTATCGCAAAACGTAGACACATAGCCAATTCAAGCCAAACAGGTAAGCTGCACGATGACAGAACCCACCGCTGAGCCATCCCAGTTCTCTGCACGTATTTATCTCGAGAGGAACAAACCAACAACATACTGGTATTTCTCGCTTTACACGGCAAACCCGTAACCAACGGATGCACGGCTCAGATCGTGTAGAGAGGAAAAAACCGCTGCATGGGCGCCTCGAGTACGCGAGGCCGGTATGAGTATTCACTCGCTGCTCGGCGGGCCCACGCTCGCAACGAGAGGAGCCCCCGCCGCTCCACGTGTCATCCGCGGCGCCCTCCTCTCATCCGCGGCGCGCTCTCCTCCTCCAATGCTTTCTCTCTCCCCCTCCGTTCGCAACAGAAGCGTACGACCCCGGCCACAACCGAAAGCAGAGAAGAACCTTTTCGTTGCTCTCTCCACTCCTGCTTGATACGTGGTACGCACCCGCTTCTCCTTTTCGCTTCTCTCTCTTGATCGGTTCCAACATTTTCAATTCCCTAACCTCTCTCTCTTTTCTCTCTGCTGCGACGCAACAGGGAAGAGAGGGAAAAAACAAGAAGCGCCGCTGATCATGCTCCAGTGATCCAAGAACAGGCGAGCCAAGCGGCCGTTCGGGGATGGCGGGGAACGAGTGGATCAATGGCTACCTGGAGGCGATACTGGACAGCGGCGGTGCGGCGGGAGGAGGCGCAGGCGGAGGAGGCGGCGGTAACGGTGACCCCAGGTCCCCGGTGGCGGGGGCGTCGTCGACGGCGAGCCCCCGCGGCGCGCACATGAACTTCAACCCGACGCACTACTTCGTGGAGGAGGTGGTGAAGGGCGTCGACGAGAGCGACCTCCACCGGACGTGGATCAAGGTCGTCGCCACCCGCAACGCCCGCGAGCGCAGCACCCGCCTCGAGAACATGTGCTGGCGAATCTGGCACCTCGCGCGCAAGAAGAAGCAGGCAAGCAAAACTATCTCTCCCCCCGTGTTCCATGTTAATTTCTCGACGTTGGTGACGACACGCAACTCTGAATTTGTGGCGACGACGCTTTTCAATGGGGTTATATATATGTGAGAAGTGCTAAGGAGCACTTATATTTTTGGTTGATAGTACTCAGATTTTGGCACGTTGAATCTCGATCCAACGGATTCCTTATATCTCACTTCTTTTAAAAAACGAATCTGAAACGTTAAATCTCCATCTAACGGATCCCTCTATATCCTATCCCCTCAAAAAAATGAGTGCTCCGAATCTCAAACGTTGGATAGAGATCCAACGCCTAAAAATTTTAAGTGCTTCCAACCTAAAAACACTCGAGTGTTCTCTAGACACCTCTCTCATATATACATATATATATAGCACGATAGGCTTCGGCCCTCCAATGCATTAAAGATTCATACGGTAACTTTAAAACTAATAGGACATATCCATTGAATTTAGTTTTTTCATATCTCTTCTACTATCTCATGTCCGGAGCTCATCTCTCCTACTCTCTATGTCAGGAGCCCATCCATCAATCAATAGAGTGATTCCTATACTAAGCTCTCAGTTGTGCCATCCCACTTATTAAAGTTAACTCGACTCATTGCTGAATAGACAAAAAATGTCCTATCACTTTACCGATTATTCTAGGCTCTTATCAATCATAGGATGCAGCTAGTGGTAATTAACTTATAAGATAGGATGATAAAATAGGATCCAATTGATGGTAATATTTGAACTTTTGAATTTTGGTTAAAAGTGATGGTGGTAAATTTAGAAATTAGGGTGGTAATTTGTTAAAAGTGTGATTGATAACTTAGGGTGCAGTTGCAGTTGATGGTAAATTTTGAACTTTTTGACACAAATAAAAAATTGAGGTTAATTCTAAAATTAGGGTGTAACTTGTTTAAAGTGTAAATGATAACTTAGGGTAGAGCTAAATGGTAAATTTTGAACTTTTCTACACAAATACAAACTGATGGTAAATTCTTATATTAGGGTGGTATAACTTGCTTAAAGTGCATATGATAACTTAGAGTGTAACTGGTGTTAACTTTAGTGCAACTTATGATTAATTTTAAAATAATTTAAACTTATAGAAATAGTGATAATTTTGAACTCAGTGTGTTAATTTCTTAAAACTATAATTGTTGGTGTTTTAATACCGATCTTATCGAACTAAGTGAGTGCTCTATAAGACTAAAGAGCACATAGGTGCTCTATATGGTCAATCTCTTCATTAATGTTTAATGATGATCATAGATTGGTTAATTGTTGTCTAAGACTAGATCAAGCCGTAGGCATGATGTGTTACAGTTTAAAAAAATTCAGGACTGTGTAATTGAAGTCGGATATGATTAATACACGTTTGCGTTGGGTGTACTCCAAAAAAAATTGTTAGTAGTCTGCACTCTGCACCACTACGTATTTCTCCAAAGGCAGAAATTTGTAGTCTCATGGTATCAATAATGGCCGATGAGTTTGTTCTCCCTTTTCCTTTTCAACTACAGGGAACTGATTTTTTTTTCGATGAAATTTTTAGTGATGCTTCTTTTTTTTTGTGGGTGTGATTGACGATGAGCAGCTGGAGCTGGAGGGCATCCAGAGGATGTCGGCACGGAGGAAGGAGCAGGAGCAGGTGCGCCGCGAGGCGACGGAGGACCTGGCGGAGGATCTGTCTGAAGGCGAGAAGGGGGACACCGTCGGCGAGCTGGCGCAGCACGACACGCCCAAGAAGAAGTTCCAGAGGAACTTCTCCGACCTCACCGTCTGGTCTGACGAGAACAAGGAGAAAAAGCTTTACATTGTGCTCATCAGGTATCATCATACCGCTTACTTACTGTTGTCATTCTTCGTGGTAACCGAACTGGTATAAACAATTTTTGTTTCATACTGAAATGCATCCTGCCATAGTTATCTGCTCTCTTGTGCTAATAATAGTTTAGTGAAAGCGGATTCGCTCTCTGTTGTGCTAATAATTAGTATCCGAAATCTTGATCTTGTAACATTTGCATAGTCAACTCCCTAAAGGCCTAGACTACATGACCATGAAAGTTTTACAAGTTTTTTTTCGCCCTTCTTTGCTAGTCTACATGGCCTTGTCCGAGGCGAAAACATGGAACTGGGTCGCGATTCAGATACTGGTGGCCAGGTAAACATCAGTGTTGTTTTTAGTTGGAGAAACTATTACTTAGCATCAAGCTTTGAATGGCTGCATGCTATTGTTTTTGGTGTCTTGTAGGTGAAATATGTTGTCGAACTCGCAAGGGCACTTGCAACCATGCCTGGCGTGTACAGAGTGGACCTATTCACTCGTCAAGTGTCGTCTCCTGATGTGGACTGGAGCTATGGGGAGCCAACCGAGATGTTAACCTCTGGTTCCACTGATGCGGAGGGAAGCGGTGAGAGTGCCGGGGCTTACATTGTGCGCATACCGTGCGGGCCAAGGGAGAAGTATCTCCGGAAAGAGGCCCTGTGGCCTTACCTCCAAGAGTTTGTCGACGGAGCTCTCGCGCATATTCTGAACATGTCCAAGGCTTTGGCCGGACAGATTGGCAGTGGGAAGCCAGTCCTGCCTTATGTGATCCATGGTCACTACGCCGATGCGGGAGATGTCGCTGCTCTTCTTTCCGGTGCGCTGAACGTACCGATGGTGCTCACCGGCCACTCACTTGGGAGGAACAAGCTGGAGCAGATTCTGAAGCAAGGGCGCGTGTCAAAGGAGGAGATTGATTCAACCTATAAGATCATGAGGCGTATCGAGGGCGAGGAGCTGGCCTTGGATGCAGCAGAGATTGTCATAACGAGCACAAGGCAGGAGATTGATGAGCAGTGGGGATTGTATGATGGCTTTGATGTCAAGCTCGAGAAAGTGTTGAGGGCACGGGCGAGGCGTGGGGTTAGCTCCCATGGCCGTTTCATGCCTAGGATGGTGGTAAGTGTTCACTAATAAACGTAATAGTACTGTACCATATCTGGCAAAATTCTGGCAAATTAGGTATTTGAGGTGACACATGTGGTACACAATTTCTTTTTTCACACATTGGCTTGTATGTGAGGCTTCTTAACAGGTAATTCCTCCTGGGATGGATTTTAGCAATGTTGTGGTTCCTGAAGATATCGGCGATGGAGATTATGATATCAAAGATGATATGAATGGTTTGGAGGGTGCTTCACCAAAGTCACTGCCCCCAATTTGGGCTGAGGTTGGTGGTGGATTCCAAAAGGATACATCAATTTCCTTTACAACGATCTTAATATTGCTGAACAAAACTGCTTGTCACAGGTGATGCGGTTCCTGACCAATCCTCATAAGCCGATGATCTTGGCTCTATCAAGGCCTGATCCGAAGAAGAACATCACTACACTTGTCAAAGCATTTGGAGAATGTCGCCCACTGAGGGAACTTGCAAACTTAGTAAGCAACAGTTAACCTGAATAACCGCATTTCAGTGGTACACTTTGAGTAATCATGTCTGCAGTTTTTATGATCAAATGCCAAAAGTACTGTCCATCCATCATGCTTAGCATGTAGAAAGGTTTCCTATTTCGAGTACTTAACTAAGCCTGCTATTTCTGAACATTCGAGTACTAAACCAAGTACAAAATTTACCTCTGTTTTCAGACTCTGATCATGGGGAACAGGGATGACATCGACGAAATGTCTGCCGGCAACGCGAGCGTCCTCACCACAGTCCTGAAGCTGATCGACAAGTACGATCTGTACGGAAGTGTGGCCTTTCCCAAGCATCACAATCAGGCGGACGTACCCGAGATCTATCGCCTTGCGGCAAAAATGAAGGTCTGTTGCATGTCATGCCACTCTCTTCATCTTTCAGCTTTGGCCACTCACTCACCGAGGCATTGTCTTCTGCAGGGCGTCTTCATCAATCCTGCTCTCGTCGAGCCTTTCGGTCTCACCCTGATCGAGGTCAGCTTCAGCTTCAGTTCTCTGGAAATCACTTGATGTTTTCCTATTGCCTTGAAAACAAAACTCAATTCTGACGAACTTATGGCCTTTAGGCTGCGGCGCACGGACTCCCGATCGTCGCCACCAAGAACGGCGGTCCGGTCGACATTACAAATGTAAGCATCCATGTTTTGCACATCCTATGTGTTCTGTTGCAATGCACTGTGTGTGGAAGAATGTGCGATTGTGTGGTGCATGTGCTTGTCAGGCACTGAACAATGGACTGCTCGTGGACCCGCACGACCAGAACGCCATCGCCGACGCGCTGCTGAAGCTGGTGGCCGACAAGAACCTGTGGCAGGAGTGCCGAAGGAACGGGCTGCGCAACATCCACCTCTACTCGTGGCCGGAGCACTGCCGGACGTACCTCACCAGGGTGGCCGGGTGCCGGATAAGGAACCCGCGCTGGCTGACGGACACGCCGGCGGACGCGGGCGCCGAGGACGAGGAGTTCCTGGAGGACTCGCTCATGGACTTCCAGGACCTGTCGCTCCGCCTGTCCATCGACGGCGAGCGGGGCTCCCTGAATGAGCCCCCGTCGTCGGACCCGCAGGATCAGGTGCAGAGGATCATGAACAAGATCAAGCAGTCGTCGTCCTCGTCTCCACAGGCCACGTCACCGGACGCCGACGGTTCCAAAAGTCCAGCCGAGGCCACCGCGGGCGCGGTGAACAGGTACCCCGTCCTCCGCCGTCGCCGGCGGCTGTTTGTCATAGCCGTGGACTGCTACGGCGACGACGGCCGCGCTAGCAAGAGGATGCTACACGTGATCCAGGAGGTGTTCAGGGCGGTCCGGTCGGACTCTCAGATGTCCAAGATCTCGGGGTTCGCGCTGTCGACGGCGATGCCGCTGTCCGAGACGCTCCAGCTTCTGCAGCTGGGCAAGATCCCCCCGACCGACTTCGATGCGCTCATCTGCGGCAGCGGCAGCGAGGTGTACTACCCCGGCACGGCGCAATGCATGGACGCCGAGGGGAGGCTGCGCCCTGACCAGGACTACCTGCTGCACATCAACCACCGGTGGTCTCACGACGGCGCGAGGCAAACGATAGGGAAGCTCATGGCCGCGCAGGATGGCTCCGGCAATGCCGTCGAGCCGGACGTGGAGTCTTGCAACGCGCACTGCGTCTCCTTCTTCATCAAAGACCCCAACAAGGTTCCCTACATGTTCTACTTTTGATTAGTCGTAGTCACCTGACTCATTTACAATGCCTACTACTTTGATTGGTTTCTGAATCTGAATTCTCTTGATTAATCAGGTAAAGACGATCGACGAGATGAGGGAGAGGGTGAGGATGCGTGGCCTCCGGTGTCACATCATGTACTGCCGGAACTCGACGAGGCTACAGATTGTCCCTCTGCTGGCATCGAGGTCACAAGCGCTCAGGTAAGTACATATATACCCATTTTTTACTTACTTTTTAGAATATGTGTCATCAAAATGTTTATCCATAGATTTAAAACTATCTAATTAACTATATAAAAATTATATCTTTAAATTTATCATTAAAAATATTTTTGTAATATTATATTTTTTAGTATAAAATTATAAAAAATAGCGATTAAAGTCTATTTCGAAAACTGTAAAAAATAAAAAGAATGGAGAGGGTACTATAGCATGTAAGGTGATCTCTGACAGACAATTTCAGGTATCTTTTCGTGCGCTGGGGCCTGTCTGTGGGGAACATGTATCTGATCGTCGGGGAACACGGTGACACCGATCTCGAGGAGATGCTATCCGGGTTACACAAGACAGTGATCATCCGAGGCGTCACCGAGAAAGGCTCGGAGGAGTTGCTGAGGAGCTCAGGGAGTTACCATAGGGAAGATGTCGTCCCATCTGAGAGCCCCTTGGTTGCTTACACGCACGGCGATCCGAAGGCCGATGAGATCATGCGGGCTCTGAAGGATGTCTCCAAGGCTTCTAGTGGCATGTAAATTGGTTGCTGGGAAGCCTGTGATCTCTGACGCCTTCAGGAGTGCTAGCTTCTTAATATCTTCTGGTTGTTGATAACTGAAAGAAAGACTCGTTTCTGTTTTTTCTTCCCTACATAATCTTATGAACACTACCACGAGTATATCATGCAGTGAGAAATAATTAGGACGCTGCTGATGCCACTGTTAATGTTTATGAACTAATTCAGTAATATATATAGTTTCTTCTATAGCTGTAACCAGAGTACACAGCATTTTACTTCCTGTACTATTCTTGAAGTTTCCAGTATACATAGCAAGGCAAAACTTTTGCTAGTTTTGGTACTTGCTCAGGATTACATTTCTGAAACATTCTCCCAATGGCTTATTGGCTTGTGTGCAAAAGCTAAACAAGAGAAAATAATGCTGGACATAAACCGGCATAATTAGTTTTTTCTTTTACAAATTTTAAGTGACAGTAAACTCAGTCAAAGGAAACGTGCAACACACACTGGCTGACTGATAGCAAACACTGGTTCTAACAACAAGTCCATTTTATGAGGCTTCCCAATAACCCAAAAACAGCACTTTTCAAATCCAAATCCGTAGATCTAAAAGACTTGAACTTAAACCAAGGCTATATCATGACCTTAATAACATATCACAACCAAAAATCTTGAAATAACTTTAAAGAATTGGAGTATTTTGGTTCATGAAGCTCTATTGCATCAAAACTGGGTCAAAATCACAAATTGAGCAAACTCTCAAATCAAGACTCCAAATCACCTGAAATTTGGTATGCAGCTTCTCTAGAATGTTAGAAACTTATTTCAATTAACGGTCAAGAAAATCGTTGACAAAGTTCTGATATTTTTCCATTTGAAGAAATGTTGTACTAAAACCGGACAAAAACCAAAAACAGTGAATATGACTTGCTCATGAGTGAATGATAGCCAATATGACTCTAGATGTATTCTCACATGTCACAACAAGCTATAATACTCAAAGAATCGAGGTGAAAACAACTAGATAAAAAAAACCACTCGGAGAGGCCAAATCATGCAAAAACGAGCAACTTCAAAACTTCTCATACCTGATGTCTAGATGGATAAGATTGATTTCTAAGGTATATCTCTATCACTTACTTATTCTTGGCATCTAGCAAGATCAAAAACAGGGAGATGCAAAAAGATCAAAATCAACCAAAACAAGAGCAAATCAACTAAGATGAGAGGGATCCACGAGAGATTAGCAAAGTTGATATATATTGCTACTTAAGAATGAAGATTTTATAGCCACTCCACTTGAAGGACAAGAGGGCACACCACATCACTCACACTTCTTAAATCCTAACCCTAGAACACTTGGACTAAATGAGTAAAGCTAGGATGGTCAGATGGTTAACTTGTAAGTCTCCATCATAACCCGTTAAATAGATAAGTCAATTAGCCCCCATCTAACCCTAATGGATACTATCCACTTAGCACAAATAGAAAAAAAATCTATTAACCTCACACAACACAACAGGATCGGCATCGCCGATTGTGTTAACCTCGTGCCTCCAATACGAAGCTCTTGATAAGCTCCCATCGAAACTAAGTGAGAGCCTTCAACTGCTTCAGCAAGAAGCCTCCACGATAGGGAGCGACTAGAAATCATCGCCTCTGGTGGACTTTGTGGTGGATTCAGCCTGATCCATTATATTGCTAATCCAATGTTGAGCGTTATCATCTTCACCCGGCTTTCTGTCAGGGATAACTTTATCAACACCGTGACCAGGTGTCGGTCGGCTCCCGAAATACATAGGAGCCGTTGGCAAGTAGTGGTTGCCCAAGATTGTATCGAGAGTACCCTAATCTTCGGATCATAGCATCACACTCTTATTGCCGGGTTTACCAGCCGAAAGCACCATACTTGTAGAGGCACTTAGGCATTCTGATCTGGTTGGAACAATCGATTCCTCTGGGAGTGTTGTTGATGGGGTGGCGAATTTTCTTTCATCTGGTCGATTTCACCGGTCTCAATGAGCGGCAAGCCTAGAATAGAAGATGATGACGACGAGGCATCATGTTCCATGGTGCGGATGCATACGTTCATGTCGAGGTCGGTAGAGTTTGGCAAGTCAAACCAATTCTTCCTGTCCCAAGTCTCTACCATGATCGCATGAGCGATGACAACAGGGAACAGAGAAGGATGAGGATCGCTGAATGAAAAAGAACTCCAAAGATTTAGTGCCTTCTTCCCCATGGATGGCACTAGCTATCGATGATCGAGTTGTTGATCTTACAAAATAATATTAGAAAGATGGCTAAAAATCCTTGGGAGAGAATATAGATGCTCCTTATTGCTACAAACTGGTTATATGGTGCCTTTAATGAGGCGTGAGACTAGCTCTAATTACACTGAATGAGATGTCAATTATATTAATTGCTTCATCCGAATTGCCTTTGATTTTCTTCCATCTTCTCTTATCCAGCCTTAATTACCAATGAAGATATGTTAATTATCAGTCGAGGAAGATGCCTCATGGAACCAACGCGTCTGGTCGGGGAGGTAGTTATTGTCAGAGAGAGAACACCTGATTGTCGGTTGTTGTCAGTGGGAGATGATTATGAGAAATAATCACATGGCAGTTGTTTGTCAGAGACTCAGGGTTAAAACATCGTGTTGTTTAGAGTGGATAAGGCATGTATTTTATCCACCACATGGAAGGAATATCCTAGAGTCAGGTCTAGGTATCAGTTCAGAAAATCTTTGAGCAGTTATCTGGTTGGGCAACACGCACAACGTTTATCCAACCAGGGTACTCGAGGAGCAATCTTTGGAGGTTTACGACCACGGGGTCCCTTGGCCTTAATTAAATACCTTTGATCCACTTGATTATCTCAACTCCTTCTTGTCCTAAACCGTCTTCTCAAGCATCGCTCAAGCGCCGCAGTTTTGATTCAGAATAGTTTTTAGTATTTTTGTCAACTTAACAAAATACCCTTTATTGACTTGGTCTTCATCTTTTCTTTCAAACAATAGTCATATCTGCCATATGTAGATACACCACTAGTTTGCCACACGTTAGCAAGTCTCTCCCGTCCCGATTCCACTAGACCACACCTCACTTAGACCGACCAAGCCACATAGTGCAACCCATCGCTCGAACTTCTCTTTAACATTTCCCGCCTTCCTTGTGCATGCTTGAGATCAGCCATATCACCTGGCATTCTTGATCATTCTGGGTCTCAACTCCTCTATGAGCATAGCCCTGATACTCGCCGTTGACCATGGTTGACTTCAAGCGTCCCTACACATCCAAAGATCAAGAAATTATTTCTGGACACAAGTTCTTCATAACTTGATCCACGTTAGTTGAAATATGTATTATGCCACACATACGCACAGACTTAGGTCAAACCAAATCACCATTACTCAAAGTTTCCAAATCATCCATTTTAGCCGAAGCAGCACAAGCTGGTCGATCAGATTGTCGCATTTGCAAGCTGTTCAAAAATCTGCAAATTTGCAAATTCTAAATTTCCATTCATCCAAAAAATGGCAATGATTTATCACAACAAAAATCATGGGCTTTCTCACATGGTCATTCAAGTTTATATTTGTGATATTATTGAACGTTGATGCAAAAGAATTTTATTTTTCAAGCTAGTATTGAAGAGTAAATCTCATGATTAAAATTAGGCTCTAAAAGCAAGGATTAGCAGACAAGCTGAACATAGAACCACGCCAAGTTGAAGTCTAGTTTCAGAACAGTAGAGCCCGGTACTTGCATAGTTGCATTCACATGTGCATTTCTCGATTTACAAGGGAATTAAAAACTACGTTTTCCTGATTATTTATTTTGTTCAAATTTTAGGAGCAAGCCGAAGCAGACTGAAGCAGATTGTAAGAATCTGAAGAGGTGGTGCGATGGGCTAAACAAGGAGAACAAAAGACTGAAGACAGAGCTGCAAGAAATGATGAGGGTTTGTCAGCCTGGTTGGCCTCTCCATGACAAAACTCAGAATGGATAAATTGTGTGTGTTACGTGCTCATTTTGCAACTAAATAATCATCGGAGACCTAAACAGCCTGAAGAACATGTAAGTAATGTGTTCATACATGGATCAAAGGGTACTTTTTGGAGGCTATAGTTACTGAACAACGATGAGTTCTCGCCGTGACAGATACTTCAGAGAGCTATTTCTCCTGCATGTTTTTTGTTAAAAAATTATTAAAAGATGTTCAAAGCAGAATGTTGAGAAAGGTCCTTTCAGTACATAAACAATGCGGCATAGCTCATATGCAGAGATGCTCCCATATATGTCCTTACAAAGTTCAGAAAATAAGATTTCTCTCTCTGCAGGAAGACGAAGAAGAACAAATAGACAAAACTAATTAAAACCCATTGCGTTTTGCATGCGTGCATGGAAGGACCTGTTCTAAATGTGACGTTCCGAATTAAGACTCCAAATTTTGGATGTATGCACACCGTTAATTCGCCTACGCTTGAGCAACACCACAACATCACGAACACTTCCCTGAAACCTCTCCCCTCCACACTTCCGACCCCTCCTCCCATTATAAATCCTTCCAAGAACACAACCTCCTCCACCCACCAAGCTTACAATACTCCAGCTCAATAAACAAACCATCCGTCTCTGCCAATCTGTTCTTGCATTTGCAGTTGCTAAGATACGCAGGGAGCGATGGCGGCGAGGTCCGACGAGCTTCGCGTGACGCTGCTGGGCCTGGCCCTGCTGGGGCTGCTGCTGCTGAGCCACCACGCGGCGCCCATCGACGCCGCCGGCTCCGGCGGCAGCCGCAAGAACAGCTTCAGCATGAACAGCGCCGGCGCTCGCCACATCCACAGCTTCAGCATGAACAAAGCCGACACGAACGACCGCGGCGACCGCAACGGCGCCGGCCGCCACTGATCGATCCATCGCAAGTACTACCATTGATTAACCCATGGCTTATACAGCACCGTTACTACTACATGCTGGGCGTGTGGGATCGATCGGTCAACCAACCGGATCGTTGATGCTGCTGCGTTGTTAAGTTACGTGTGTTCCTGATTTGTTCGTGTGTTTTAATTCGATCTTTTTCTCTGATCTTGGTCGCAGTTGCATGCGTGCATCTGCCTGCATCGATCATTTCTTCTTCTCTGTAATTCTTGGAGTAAAACAACGTCCTGTAGTAAGTGTCGTTGGTTTGTGTACGTCTTAATTGTTAATTTACTTAACCGGGTATGTATTAAAAGGTTGCTGGGATTAATTATGTGTAGGTGTCTAGAGAAAACACGAGTTTATTTTCTAAAGGGTGATCAAATTTTGAGCTGCTAGATCTAGATCTAAAGAATCTTATCCCTCCTCAAACCATATATATTCCTCTTCCTCCCCTTTCCAAACCCTAGCTGCCGCCCCTTCTCCTCGTTGTTGGGTTTGGATCACTCAAGAAAGCAAAGGACAAAGGAAGAAATCAAAACATAGGAGCTTCAGTTATCAAGCTTTTGCATTACATTGATCACTCACGCATGTGTTACAAGAAGGATGGCCGGGCATCCTTTTATATACTTACAATCCGATACTACTATAACTAACTTAAGCAACAATATAACATTGTTTATTTTTTCTAAAGCTAACAAACATCACTTGGCCAGCTAGTTGTTTACTGAAGCTTGAGCTGTCCATAGCCTGCTATTGCCAAATTTTGACCTCTCTTTTACCGACATGGATTAAGGAAGTTGCTAGCTAAACAAGGCTACAGGACTAATCTAGAAGTTCTTCATATGTCAGTAGAAAACTCACCCTTATTCATTTTCTTGAGACACCAACAAATTCTCTATTACGAATAATTTTTTCTCCTGGGTAAAACTTTTGTAAAAATGACCGCCAATTACTGATCTATACGACAAAATTTTAGTTCAACATCACGGTGCTCAACTGCTTCTCAAATGTAGTGATATTTAATTGCAATATACTTGATTCTATCATGACTGGACTGGATTCTCACTTATCGTAATGGTCGATTTGCTATCACAATGAACCGTAGCTGGCTCGTGTTATTTCTCGCCGATATCTTTAATTATTCTCCTCAACTAGACTACTTGGAAGATAGCTCTGGCTACTGCCAAATACTCCGCTTCAGCTAAAGACAAATCTATTATATTTTGCTTCTTTATTGACCAAGAGCATATACCTGAATCAAGTGAGAAAGTATATCCCGACGTACTTTTCATGTCGTCAAGACATCCTACCCAATCACTATCTGTATATCCAATACACTTTGAACTTTCAACAGGCTTGTACCAAATACCATAATTTGTAGTTCTTTTGACATATCATAGAACTCTGTTCGCAGCAAAAAAAGTTCGATTGATTTAGGCTATTCATATATCTTGGTAATAAACTGGTCGCAAACATAATATCTAGTCCTATTGCAGTTAAGTGTAACAAACTTTCGATTAAACTCCTCTAAATTGTCATATGTACTTTATTTGTTCCATCTTTTATTTTCTATTTCTCAATCAGCATCAAGGGTTGCAACTGATTTGTCGTCATGCATTTTGAATTTATTTAAAATACTCTTTGCATACTTTTTCTGTGATATGAAATGCCATTATCACTTTGGCATATTTCTATACCCGGAAAATAATGTAGAAACCCAAGATCACTCATTTTATATGTTTCCATCATATCCTTTGTGAATTCTTGTATCAACTTTTCACAATTGCTTGTATATATCAAGTCATCGACATATGCTTCATTTTGTTGTATGTATTTTGTTTCCGAGATGCAAGGTCATATAATTCATAACAGTGTAGAGTTTAGACCGGTTAGCTGCCAGCTTTGTTGTAGCTCTGTTCTTTTAATCTTTTCCTGTAATGGGGCATTCTTGCCTCATTTGCTATAATTCTTTGTTCGTTGTAAATACTAAATACCCCGATATGCAGTTTATCTTGTGTTGACTGCTTACTCCTGAAAGGTTTATGTTGCTATTGTTTTGTCCCCAGGCTTAGCCGCTTAGGGAACTCATCCTCAAGAATTTACATGCAAGCCCAAAAGTACGGACAAATATGAGTTTTGCCGAATCTCTTGATAATGTTTTTTTTTCTGTGTATGAAGTCATGTACTCCTGTCCGTTAGTACTGGAGCTTTTTCTAGCGCTTTCTTCAAGAAGTCGAGAAGTATATTTCTGCTTTGACAATAAGTGTGATTCATGCGACAAATGTGCTGAAAAGTATATTTCTGTTTTGACAACAACAAACATCGTGGACGATAACCACGCGACAAATGCACTGATACAGATTGACTGTAATTGGCGCTAGCATTTTGAAATCTAAATGTACAACATCCCAAACCAGCCATTATTATATTCACAAGACAATACATTTGCAGTTCTTGGCATCATATCAGACACACATGTACACGAGAAATACTCGAGTATACAATTGTTGCAACTAGCATTATGTCCAAACCAAAACTACGACCTTCTCAACCAAACTACATGACCAAGCTGGAGAATCACTACTTCAGTAGGCTTCTTAGCCATGTCAGTTCATCACCATAGGTCCATAGCTCTGGGAGTTGTTTCAAGTAAACCGATCGTGAGTTTTGTTTTCCATGACTTGTGACAATACAACCCCAGTCTGCAAGACAGATTGCCTGCCATCACCGAACTCTTTTGCACGAACTTGAGGTGACCATCTCCTCATCTCGTGGACGCTTTGCGTGTCCGTTGACAAAGCTGCAAGAGAATCTAACTGGCTGCTGTGTTTCTGCTCCATTGACTGAACATCCAATGCAGGAACAAGTGAGGAAGCGTTCAGATTTCAGAATATTTTGTAGTTTATTTATGAATATGAATTCATTAGTTGACTTTGAGAGCTTTGTCAGTTGTCACTCACCTGAGCTGTATTCTACCTGCTTAATCTTCTTAGCTGGACTAGTCTCGTCCAATCTGAGTATTCTCTTCAAGCCAATGGTGATATCATCGCTAAGTAGCTCATCGACAGATTCTGACAGAGATGAGCTGTTCTCTTGGAGCTTGTTCTTCTTAGAACAATTTTCAGCTTCCAGCCCGGCCTTTTGCTTTGAGCACATATGAATGGTAGGATCTAAAGAAATATAATTTGCAGATTCAGATCAAAATTTTGTGGAAGTAATTGAAATCATATTCTTCCAGTGTAATATATGACATAACGGCATTCTTCTAGCATTAAGCAGATCAGGTATTGATTCATATGATCACGAAATATGGGTAAGGAATCGAACTTGGACATTGACAAGTAGCATTTGATGTCAGATAATTGCTCCACAACAATTCAATGAGGATGTCGTGACTTGTGAGACTATGACAGGTGTAGTGTCAGCTGTCTCAAAGATCAGTGATCAGGAAGAGTTAAAGTTGCAAAAGTTCAGACTAAAAAGCCAACAAAAGCCTAGAATTTCTAGGACTTAAGCATACGTACCAGGGCAGTTCAATATCTCAATATCCTTCCGTGATAATTAATTCCCGGCTCATTCCTAATCTAAATACGTCTCCAATTTGCTCAAACCGGTTGATACTATTGTCTATTGAACATTGAAACTGACTCAAAAATCATGCACCGACTATGAACAATTCTTTACTGCTACTAGTTAAAAGGAGCATGCTTCAGAGAATCAGAGACCAACCCACGGGTAAGGCTTCCCACACAAAGCACAAAAATTCACAAGCATCGATCAAGCATCCCACATGGGTGACCTCTCGATCCGACAATGTAGTTTCCACAGCCGCAATTGACAAAGTAAATGTGAGAAAATAAGCATACACACAATCCAGCCCTGTTGCTTCTTAGTAGTAGCATCAATCAAGAACTCGCGGTTCCTCAAGGACACGGCAGCATGGAGTGCGCTGTGTAACCAACGAAGAGAGGCGCACCTGAGGGCGGGGGCGAAAGCGCGGGCTTGCCGTTGACGGCGATAGGCGCGGCGGGGTCGGCGCCGGTGGGCAGCCCGCGTGCTGCGAAGAAGGCGAGGAGCGCGCGCCACGTGACGGCGGAGGAGATGTGGCCCGGCCCGCGGCTGAGGAAGTAGCCGTTGAGGCGGACGGTGGCGGGGTCCAGCCCCAGCGCGCGGCCCACCCGGGCGAGGTCCACCCCGCCTCCTCCCACCGCGGCGATCGCCGCCTCCGCCGCGGCGGGCAGCGACGACCAGCGGAGGTGCACGGTCCGGAGCGGCGAAGAAGCCATCGCGTCAGCGGGGGCGGGGCTCCGATCGGAGAGACGGACAGAACGACGGCGAACGCTCTGGTTGCTGCTGCGCCTTTGAAGCGTCGCCGCGCGGTCGGACACATTACAGAACCGTTGCGGCTTCGGCTAGGTAGACCCAGGCCCATCGTGGTCAGCCTGGCCCAATTATGTCTCTAACTAGTTTGGAGTCAGGCCCAACAAATCTATTCAGAGCAAAAAAAAAAATTTAGAGAGATAATTTACACACTATTTTGAGAGATTAATTTACACATCTTAATTGTTACTGTACTGATCTAGTACCACCAATTTTCCAAAGAAAATCCTATTCGCGTGCAATCCAGCTTGCTTCGAGGGAAAAGAATTTTAAAAAGGAGACCGAGATTTTTTTCTCTTTTTAAATAAACGCGAAAAGGAGCTTCATTCCTTGGGAAGACACTGTGCAAGTGAACATACGCGCGGGGAGAAAAACAAAACAAAATTTTCTTTTGAAAAGAGGGCGGCATTGACCCGGTCGCGTGCAAAGTACGCGCGGAGTTTTATGCGGCCCCACCCCGGAGCGACGGCCGCAGACGATCCGGTGCCCGAACAGCCCGCACGCCGTCCTCGCCACCCCGGCCAATCCCAGGGGCGGGGCCACAGGGTGCCCGCGCAGGGTGGATCCGGACACCAGGGGAGTATTAAATCCTGCTCTGAGTCGCCGCACTATAAGAGCCTTGGGGTCCGCGCAGGCAAAGAGATATCATCAATCGATCGAACCAAGTCGTCTCTTTTCCTCCCATCGATACAGATCGTTGGATTGTGTTGCAGAAGCATCAAATCTGTAACCTGTGCTTGGTTTGGTACGGAGCTTGCGAGGAGGAGAGGGTTGGAGATGTCGGCCGCGGCGGGAGACGAGGACAAGAAGCCGGCGGGCGAGCAGGGCGGCGGCGCCCACATCAACCTCAAGGTCAAGGGACAGGTCTGCCTCTGCCTCTTCTCTCCCCGCCACTCCGCGATTCCTGCGTTGTCCCACTGAAACTTTTTCTCCCTAGCGGTTCTTGTATTGTTAGAATTGCTTCGATTCGGGAATTGAGATTGGTAGGGCATCCATGCTGTGGTGCTGTTGATTTAGTGTGTTCGGCTCTCCGAGCCATGGATTCAGAATTTCAGGTTTGTTTGGTATTGCTGTGGTACTAGTGTGATATGGTTCATGCCTTAGGTCGTTCTAGGCATGCGTCCGGCATCCCTAGACTCGGTGTAGTATGCGCTTGATTTGCTCGTGTGCGTGTTTGTGCCTCCACATAAGAAACGCAATGGGATGAGTTTTACTGCATGCTGTACAGATGTTCGTATAAAAGGTGTGTAAAGGAAGGGAAGTGATTATGATGCATCAATCAATCTGTGGTAGGACTGGTGTCTGGCTACTGAGTTTCTAATGGAGATTGGTGACGAGAAACAGTAATAAGGTGAAATCTTTGTAGTATCAGTGTTTCTAATGGAGATTTTTTTGAACTAGTGGTGACTGGGTGGTTACTGTTAGTCATCACAACCATCATGTGAAATTCTTCCGAGTCGACATTAGAGATGCATGAATTGTATATCTAGCGCATTTTATTTCACATAAATATAAGGTTTTGTTGTATGCAACTATTCTTATGGACAGTGTCATGCTGCATCTCGGAATAATTGGTCCCATTATGTTTGTGTGTCAAAAAAAATGAGGACTATAGAGCGCTTATGTTATTACTGGTCTCACAGTACAGGCATGTCGTAGAATCATAATTACAAACAACACTGGTGGAAGACGACATGTTGTAGAATCATAGTAACAAAACAACACTGGTGGAAGACAAGAAATTGAAAGTACATCTCCCAATTTTCTTTGTGGTCGTGAGCTTTCTAAATGGGTGTTATTTCTGGTTTCTTCAAATAAAAAATTTCATAGTATTTTCTCCATTTACAAATCTAGCTATGTTTATGATGATTGCATATTGTCAGATCTTACATGTCAAATAGGAATGGTTTTAGGGAAGTTTCTACAGTTTCTATAGTGAAATTTCAGTCAGTTTCAGTGCAATTTCAGCTATAACCCAACTTATTTCAATCTAACTGAGCGGCACTGTAACTTCTATGCGCTCCTATCCAAAGCCAACTTTCTTGGATACATTCCAATCCCTCAAGTCTCTTTTAACAGCCTTCTCGCACGTTAGTTTTGGTCGACCCCGATCTTTGCCTCTTATGTTTTCAATATGTTTTAAAATTCCACTATGTACTAGTGCTTCAGAAGGCCTCTGTTGGAAATGTCCAAACCATCTCACGCAATATTGGACAAGTTTCTCTTCAATTGGTGCTATCCCACGCTATCATGTATATTGTTATTGCAGATTAGATCCCTCCTTGTGTGACCATAGGTCCACCGTGGCATCTTCATATCCGCTACATTCATCTTCTGTACATGTTGTCTTTTAGTCGTCTAGCATTCTGCTTCATATAGCATTGTAAGTCTAATCACCGTCCTATATGACTTGCTCTTTAACTTTTGATGGATTTTTTTTTATCACACAAGACCCCTGATGCTTGGTGCTATTTTACCCACCCCTCTCTTGTGGCACATGCCTTCATCAATATCATCATCCCACTGTATCACTTAGTATTCCGCTCTATATAGCATCGCAAGTCTGGTTGCCGTCCTATATAGCTTACCCTTTAACTTTTGATAGACTTTTTTTATCACATAAGACACCTGGTGTTTGGTGCAATTTCACCCACCCCGCTCTTGTGGCTTACGTCTTCATCGATCTTATCGTTCCACTGTAGTATCGATTTCAAATATCGAAAAATGCCCCTCGTAATCCTAGGCACTATTTATTCATTTAGACAAATATCTTCATCATCTGCCCTAGTACCGTTGAAATCACGTCTCATACACTCAGTTTTAGTCCTACTAAGTCTAAAACCCTTTGATTCTGAGGTTTTCCTCCACAACTCTAGTTTCCTATCGACACATATCCTACTCTCGTCAACTAGTACTACATCATTAGCGAAAAACATACACTAAGGGATTTCTCTTTGTAAGACTCGTGTGACCTAGTCCATCATCAACAACAACAACAAAGCCTTTTGTCCCAAACAAGTTGGGGTAGGCTGTGACCTAGTCTATCACTTGGGCAAAAGTGTATGCTCTCAGCACTGACTTTTGATGTAATGCTATCTTAATAGAAAAGCCATTAGTATCGCTACCATATGCTCCTTGATTAGGGTAACATACTTTGTTAAGACTTTTTTTTCCTTCGGAGCGTCCATCACATGACCTTTCTTGGCATTTTGTCATAGGCTTCAAATCGGTAAACACCATGTGAAGATCCTTCTTTTGTTCCCTATATCTTCCCATCAACTGTTGTGTCAAGAAAAGATAATTTTATGGAGTACATGTTCTATGTTTTAGAATTTCTTCAAGTCAAATAGACTGTCTCGGTCTCAGCGACTCGGTCCTTTATACCCAAGGAAGGCGTTGAACCCAGCTGCAGTAAACCCTTTCCTTTAGCCAGTTTCATACATGCATTTAACTTAATGCAAAATGTCATTAATTAACAACATAATACTAGTGCTAATACCTAAGACACAACATGTCTGTTTATAAACAGGGGATTCTTGATAGCTTGCCGTTCACCGCCAGTGGTGTGCAGTTGGCATGTTATGTGCTAGAAAAAAGTTTTGTTAATCAAATATGCAATCAGGTTCATATTATCTAGTGATTGTTCTACTTAAAGTTATCTTTTGTTGTACATATTCTTTATGAAAGCACATGCAGCATGTCTGACTGTGTGTCAAAAAAATTTAGATAAGGCAAAGGGCCAATTGCAAGCTTATTGATGATTGCAAACTCACAGTAGAGGCACAGTATAGCAAAAATAACACTATACAAAGGCCAGAAGTTGATAGCATGTATTTGTTTGAGGTTGTGAGTTTTTCACTGGATGTGATCCTTCGATTCAAAAGTTACAGGATCCTTCATCTATTTACCCATCAACCCATCAAGCTTTGTATGTGATGGTTGGATGTGTCCACATTTTACCTCAGTGTGGAGTCGTTTTACGAAGTTGCTGCAGTTTGTGTTTTCTCAGTGCCTAGTCTTATCGGTCTCATCCCTTGTGCTGTAGGATGGCAATGAGGTGTTCTTCCGCATCAAGAGATCAACCCAACTGAAGAAGCTGATGAATGCCTACTGCGACCGCCAGTCTGTGGATATGAATGCTATTGCATTCCTGTTTGATGGTCGTAGGCTCCGTGGCGAGCAAACCCCCGATGAGGTGCGTGGCGAGCAAACTTCCCTGCAAACTTGTTAAACTATAGCTCCCGAACATGTGATAAATCTCTGAATTTGCTTGTGTGCAAACTGCTTCAGCTTGAGATGGAAGATGGCGACGAGATTGATGCCATGCTTCACCAGACCGGAGGCTGTCTGCTGCCTATTGCTTAGAAGAAGCTGTTGCAGCCTGCCTCATTATTCTCTGCCTAGTAGACTCTTATCTATCTTCAGAGTACATGAAAGAAGTCTAAACAACTTGTGAAGCTTTGGTCATGTCTGTGCCATAGCTGAAGGACATTAGGAGGGCTTTGTTTAGTAAGATTTGGTACTTCGCCTGCCATGTGACTCGTTTATCCGTCCCCTAATATAATCCATCTCCTTGGTACCCCCGTTGGTCTGCTATTTGTTTTTGCTCCTCGAAGCGGCATGCATCGTTTTGCTTTGCTGACCGTCCGTTCTCTCTCCTGTACGTTCAGTACACGGAGATGGACGGTTAGTTTTGTGTTACCGCGGCAGCGGAGTTCGTGCGCTGCACGTATGACTGTTCGATTGTCGTGTGATTACCATGAAGAATAATAGGCCATGAGAATATTTCCTCCTGTCGAAATGTTTGTTTGGAAGCACTACTGATTGGCATTCGTCTGTATGATGAGTACTGGCTGTAAGCTGACTTGAGTCAGTGGTCTGGCTGCTTTTGGTTTGATTGCTGAGAGTTGGGTGTTCCTCAGGTACAGCTCTGTTGCTTCATTGGTACACCGGAACCATTAACACTTGCAAGCCATTGGATTACAAATTAGGGTAAATTACAACTCCATGTATAGGGGCCGAGCGAAAAGAGAAATCAATGTGTTACCACCAGAAATTATGGACTCATTGTCGACGTGCAGCACCATAGGCGAGGGGGGATGGTATGGTAAGAGTGACATGTGCGGACGAGAGAGTGAGCTAGAGGGGATGATATGGACAGAGTGACATATATGTGGACGAGAGAGTGGGCAAGGAGGAACCACATTGACGAACCAACATATATGCGAAGGAGGGAAGAGAAGGAGGATAACAGCAAGAGGGCAAAATATGTGCGAAGGAGGGAGGTCACGCACTACAAAAGATGGCCATCGCATGGTGGACGTGTGGCCTACGATTAAAACCGTGAATCAAATGAGCATCACATATCGCTAATTACGATTAAATTAACATAAATTTATATAGTAAATTCAAAGCACATAAAATTCTTGAAAAAATAGATAATTAGGTCAACTATGTCGAGAGGCTGCACATAAAATTTTATAATATTTAAAGCCCATTTGTTATATGTAACAACTCCTACAAATAGCATAATCATATAAATTTTTAAGCAACATTTAAAGTGTATAAAATTATAAAAAAAATTATACAATCAAGCACATTATGTCAGACAGTTGCATATAAAATCAATGGGAATCAAGCACATTAAATCATATTGGAAAATCAATGGGAATCTGTCAGATTTTCTTCATCACCGAGAATCATGCACATCTCAGACAATCAGAAGCTCAAAAGAATATAACTGCCTACTCTGCCACTAAGAAATAAGTGACAAACAAAAGGCTTCACATAATAAAACATGGGCAATCACAGTCAAAAGTACACATTCCAATGCGGTAACAACAGATTAGACAGTTGAACTTGCAGCACAACTACGGGGAAACAAAACATGGAAACAACACAAGGGTAGACTAGTGTCGATTTCGCTTAGCGTCACAGAAACAGATGAATCGCGAGTGCTACCTTAACCCGCTCGTAACAGTATCATCACAACTTACGGAGTCGTGCACTAACAAGAAATGCATTTGAGATTTTGAGGAACATGTAAGAGGGAAGGGATTCAAGGGAAAGCTTACCCTAATCATGTCGTAGTAGTCCCATCCGACCACCTTGGAGAGCTGGTCGAGAAGGCAATACTTATGCCTAGACTGCAGCCTCAGAACCCTACAAAACCACACCAAAAAAAAGTAAAAAAAACCCCATCACAACCAAACCTCCGTCCCCAAAAAACACGGAGCGGCGGAGCGGAGGGCCGGAGCGGCGGCGCGCCGGCTCGGGCACGAAGTCAGAGGCCTGAAGAGCCCAGATCTAGCCGGACTACCAGAGGGGCGGGCGGAGGCGTGGTCGCCGGTCGCGGTGCCGGCGGAGCGGAGGGCGGAGGCAGCGAGGCGCGGGCGCCAGTCGCGCCGTCCCGGTGCTGGTGGAGCGAAGCTGAGTCGCCGACTAGGAGGCTAGGGTTGGGATTACCGTCGCCGCACACGCATTGGGCTCGGGCATCTGCTGAAATGCCGAATGGGGATTGGGGTGGGGGGACCGGGACCGGGGGATCGGCAGGCCGCGCGGCGCGCACACAGGCAAAATGGGCTGGGCCCTGGCTTCACGCGGGCTGCAGCGCTGCTGCATTTTCTCTCGGGCCGGCTAGCTAATTGTGACTACAAACAGTTGATTTGGCCCAACTATATATATATATATATATATATATATATATATATATATATATATATATATATATATATATATATATCCTCTTTTCTAAACCCGGGTGTAATTACACCTTATATCGTATCTCGCAATGTAGGGAGTATCTTGCGTAACGGAGGGTATGCACATGTATTATATGAGTATTTAAGACCATTTAGGTGGTATGAACAAATTTTTAAAGGTGGTATGTACATTTTTTTGACATACTCCTTTTTATGCGCGTATATGAGGGTATTTACAAAATACGCTAAAAACTATGAACTCCTTTACAAGTTTTTCGTGTGGTTCATATTGGAGTATCTTATAATTAGTACACAAATATACCTAAAGTGATAAAGGAGTATTTCAAGTTTGTTTAGGTGGTATATTAGAGGTGGGTGTAATTACACCCGGGTGTAAAAGATATTTTTCATATATATATATATATATATATATATATATATATATATATATATATATATATATATATATATATATATATATATATATATATATATATATATATAGGACGCTGAAATGGGACACCTAGGTGCCCAGACACCTAGGCTCCCTGCCGTTAGATTGCTTTTAGATACGTGCTAGAGCAATGGTATGTATGGTATGTAATATATTAGGCATGCTAAATCAATCATGGAAGGAAAGTCTTAATCATGGATGGAAAGTCTCAATCACACTAGCACGCATCTAAAAGCAATCCAAAGGTAGGGAGACTAGGTGTCCAGACACCTAGGTGCCCCTGTTATTTATACTATATATATATATATACTACTTAAAAATTGGAGTTGGTGGCAGTCCGTCTGTTCTCCACAGGCTTTCTCCTCAGTTTTCATTGCACTGACATGTGGGCCAGAGTCCCCACAACGCCTCCGCAAAAACAGTTCCGCCCTCGCCTCCGCAGAAACTGCTCATCTCCACTCCGCCTCTCCACTCCGCACTGCCGCTGCCTCCTCCTCCTACCCCGCACTGCCGCCGCCGCCTCCTCCCCCGCTCCGCCGCCTCCTCCTCCACAGTTCTCCGGACTCCCACGCAGCAGCACGCCTCCCCTTCCCCTACGCAACCGCCCCCAGATCTAAATCTCCTCCACCGCCTCGCCTCTCCTCTCCACTGCATCGTCTCCCTGCCTTCTCTCCGCCGCCCCTCCCTCGGCGCCGCCGCCCCACCAAACCCCAGATCTAAACCACCTCCTTGTAAGGAGAGGTAGGAGTGCGGTGAGCAGATAGAGAGGGGGGAAGCAGCGACGGCGGCATTGCAGCGAACAGGCCAACTCGTGTGATCTGAGCGGGGAATGGTGGTGGTGACCGCCGCTGCTTCTCCCTCTCAGATCTAGAGGCGGCACGGATCTCTCTTCGCCTCGGGCTGTTTCGTCTTGCTCGTCGTCTTCGTCGATGGGGTGTGGAGGTGAGTGGAGATGGTGGCGGGCTTGCACAACCGCAATGAGTTCGTCATGATCTGCCACGATGGTGACGCGCCCGCCTCGTCGCCGCGGTACGTGTTCCTCTCCCTCCCTCTCTCTCTCTCTCTCAATGCCTGCACCGTAATTCCAGTTCTGTCTGTGGCAGCTCATGCTACGTGGTGCGTGGGTGCATGCTTTTGTCGGTGGATCTGGGCTGCTGCGATGCTAGGTTCACCTCTTGAATTTGCCCCGATTCCATTTGTTTTCGTGGGCTGTTCATGCGTTAGTTCCCTAGATTCACCGCATTTCCCCTGCCCACTAGGAATGTTCTGTTCATCTAAGGAATTGTCGACGTACTGAGGAATTTCAGAGATCCGGTGCAATGGGTACGAGCGCAAGGAAGGGAACCAATGCTGCCCTCAGTGCAAGACTAGATCCAAGAGGCACGAAGGTTACTTTCTATAAAAACTTCTTGATTGCATATGTAATCTGCATGATAATAGTATACGAACTGCATTTCGTCCTTGCTTTGTATGAACCAAAATTGCAATGTACTGGATGATGCTTATTGCTTGACATCTAATATTAAACCTTATCTTTTTTTGTAAATGCTGATGATTGATGCATGCAGTACTTATTTTGTGTTTGATGCCCTCGAGTTCAGGGAGATGAGCAGGAGGAAGATGTTGATGACCTAGACAATGAGTTCAACTATAAGCAAGGCAATGTCAAAGGTCCAGAGAGGCAGATGCAGGGTCAAGGAGAAGATGTTGATCTATCTTCATCCTCTCACTGTGAACTGCATCATCGGATTCCCCGGCTGACAAGTGGGCAACAGGTACAATATATATCATGGAGATATATGTTCTTGTGTGATTGAACTTGTTTCTGTAAGAGTGTTGTGCTCTTGGGCACCAAGACATTGACATTTTGCTTCAAATCTCTGGAGAGATCCCTAGGATTGTGTCTTGTTTTTCTGGATGTCAAGTTTTCAAAGATACTAATAGCTTGTTGCTACTACTGTCGTAAGCCATATAAGCAGAACTTGAGGGGGGCGGTATTAGCTTTTGGGACATGCAAAGCCAATTTGTATTATTGCATTGCTTATCTGATATGACAAACTCCTGATTTCCTTTCGATTTCTAGAGTTGGATTCGCTGTTCCCTGTTTTTAGGATGGGAGGATGTTCCGGAGGACCTTGAGGCTGCAGATTTAGATGATCCTCCCTCTAGATGATTCGGTGCTTCTAATTAAAAAAAATTGTAGCCAGCCATAAAAGGTTTTTCGTTGATTACCAAATTGTGATTATTACAATGTTTTCTACCGGCATCAGACATACGACTGAGCTTTGTGCAATTGTGCTTCAATCTTTCACAAAGCTTAGGTGATGCATGAACTTTATTTTAATTTACCAGCTCAACAAACATCATATCCTTTTGTTGGCTGTTATAACAGCTGGCTCTTTCACTTGCAAAGATGGCCTATTTCCCATAACTGAAAAGGTTCTGTGTATAAAAATCATTCTGTGTATAAAAAACTTTACTTATTCATTAAGTTACCATTCAGAACAGATAGCCATGTTTCTGTATAAGTTTTCTCATACAAGGATATGTGGTTTAAGATATATTATATGTTGTCAGATGGGCATTTTTATCTTTCAGTTATTTATTTTAGTAACCCGCATGCCATTCCCAATTTTTGCTCTATTCTCTTTTCCTATAAAATGCTTTGTTAGGACCTAATTTTACTTTGGATTTAAGTTGTGAAGGCACAAAGTAGGAATATCTCACTGTTTGATAAAAGCATTTAGCTATTCCAGTCTTTGAGAAATCATATTACTATTTACAGATCCATATGTGCAGAATTGAACTTTCATATAATGCTATAGTAGATGTGGTTGCCATGTATGCACATATGAAAATTCCTAAACATATATATTTTACTTTTTTTGGTGCATGAAGTTTTGGATTTTGGATTCCTTTTGGAATGTCTCAGTTTCCAAATTCTATCAGCAAGGATTTTAATGCTCATGTCTGATAGTTTTCGTGGAACTTAGGATTGCAAAATGCTAAGGGAAACTAGGGGTGTTTCACGTTATGTCCTGTACGATGCTTGCTTCAACTATGTAAGCAATCTATGGCCATTTCCTGGTGTTTGTTGGCTCTAGATGGTATCTTCCAGTTCTATCATAGATGGTGCTTTTGAAAGTCCTTTCATATGTCAAATAAAGAATTGATTTATAGATGGTGGTGGGAGAGATTTTGAAAAATTTTCTTGACTACAATGAGGCTCGCAGTTTACTGGTTCAAGTATGCACCTGGCATTTCCTAAGCTTATTTGAATTTTACCTCAACTACGAAGTTGTTAGGATAATTATATACCATACTATTGATGCAGGTTGCTACCTCTTTAGCTGTAGCTGAGAGCGCATGTGAATTTGAACATCGAGATTTGCACTGGTTTGTCCTTTCAACACTGCTTTCCATTCGTATCCTTGGTTTTACTTTTATTGTGTGGGGTGTATTGGATGGAAAAAGGGCCAATGATTTGTGCCCTGGTGTATAAATGATGCAATTTATGTTGCTTTATATGAT